>OZ018321.1:88994620-89574620 GCA_963969495.1 Ceratothoa steindachneri
TTTTACTTGGGGTGAAGAACACTCTAATGGGCAATTGAGAATGTTGCTTTTTCATATTCTTTAGCATGTCCCAGTAAGGGCCCATAGCAAGATCGAGGCTATTTTGTGACCATGTAACGAACCATGTGAGGGTCCCATGATTCCAAATCTGCCTGAACACTTTTAATTCTTCTCTGAAGATCGGCTAGCCTCTCTAACGTAAGCCCAACTTCAGCTTGAACTTCCTCATCTTCTTCTTTGATTTTGTTATTGTTATTTCTTTTTATTGTTGTTTCCTGTTCAAATTTTTTAAAGTAGCCTAGAACTAGGCTGTTTGTTTACGGCGACTTATGCCTAAGTGGGCAGTTGCCAGATAGCCCCTTAAAAAAAAAAATTCTTCTTCTTTGTCAGATTCTTCTGTATTTTATCCTGGTTAATTCAACCAAGTCATCATCGTTTAATGGGGAAATCGGTACATATACTGTACATACTGTTGTTTTACGACTATTTACGTAGGTTTCTGCAGATGTTTGGAAATGGCGCAAATTTTGAATTTTAAGGCCCCCCCAAAAAAAAAATCTGGATAGTTGAAGGCGCAGATGACGAACCGCGAATAGCCGAGGGTCGACTGTACACTGTAGATAGCTGTGGTTCAGATCCCACATTAATCAGTAGGTCCTCAGTGAAAAAGCATCCAAAGTACAAGATTAGTGATAAAACTCCTAACATTAAAAATATATATATAAAAATTCCATTGGTATTTTAAAAAATAGCCAAAAATCAAATTCTGGGACACTATGGGAGTAACACATGATTGCTTACCTTTCCAGTTGGTTTTTTCAAAGCTAAAACATCCATCACATCAGCATGCCAAGGTTCCAAATAAATGGTGAGGTCAGCAGGGCATCCACTTCTCCCTTTGATGGTGCCTTGGGCTGTGAAAATTCAAATTTATACCATTGATATACTAAAAAATATACTGGGTTTAATTCCACCACAAATTTTTACAAGCATCAAGTGTGCAAAAGAAAAAATTAAGGCAAAAATCCAATATATTTGACATTCTTTACAAATTCTTAATGGAATTAAGATAATTACTACCAATCTTTGTTACTTCAATGTTACTACCAATCTTTGTTATTTCAATGTCTAAAAAGAAAGCTGTTAATGAAATTAAAAATTACTACCCAACTTTCAATGTCTAAAAAGAAGGTTGATAATGAAATTAAGATAATTTCTACCAGCTTTGTTATTACAATGTTTAAAAAAGAAGGTTGAAAATGAAATTAAGATAATTATTACCAAACTGTTATCATAATGTCTAAAAAGGTTATTCACAATGATTCTACTATAAAAAAACTAACAAAGACATCTTTGTCAGATTTTGGGGGGAAGATTTATAAAGGATATGAAAATGTATGGAGGGCACAAAACTCAACAAAAAACTGCTTGGTGCATTATAGAGAGGTAGGGCAATCAACTCCCCTTTTTCTTAAAAGCAAGGGTACATTTATAGAATAACACAGAATAAAGCAATATATTTGTAGTTATTGTACTTAATAGAAATTAAACTATGCTTTTGACCATGATACTAATTCAAGGAATTGTATTGGAGGATAGTTTATTTTCACTATTTCAATAACATTAAATCATATTATTACCAGGGTGTCAAGAAATTAATGTAACTTTTAGAAAACAAAACAATGCTCCTTAGAGTTGTTCAAATTGTTCCAAATTTGCTGCAAAACTTTTAAAAAATAATGGTATGATAGCTAGGCCTTTTCTAAGCAACAAAAATGGTTTGGTTGTCACATAAACTGCTTGAAGGACAACGTTAACATGTGAATATTGCTCATCTCTATTGGCTTGAAATGCCTGCAAGCCATTTCTAGATAAAAGTGTAACAAGAGATGAAAAGTACATTACTGCAATATTATGTGCAAAAAAAGAATGGCCTGATGACAAACAAAAGCCCATTCCTAATCCTAGATATAGTCACCAAGAGCATATGGCTATGCTGTGAATAAAGTACAACATGAAAGAAGTTATGAGCTTCTCAAAATAAGCAGTTTACTGCAAAGCTATGTTGAATCAAAACATCAAAATGATATCCTCTTCCATGGCAATACACATTTAGTTAAATGATGGAAACTACTTTTCTAAATAAATGGGGGAGGGGGGATTATATATTAAAATGATTTTACTTTGTGTAAAAAAAAAGAAATTAATCTTGACAACAATAGTTTTAAGACCATAAAAAAATAACTTAACAGTCATAGTCATACAACATACCTTTGCTATTATAGACTCTCAACATTGGTACAAGCCCATTGGTATTACCATTAGTACCAGCAATGTAACATCCTTTAGCCCTAATGCAGTGAACATTCAACCCAACAGTCAAATCAGTTCTTGCTAACCGACTGAAATCTTTCAATGTTTCAAAAATTCCTTCGATACTATCACTCTTCATAGTCAAACAACTATCACTGAAAAAAAAGTGGCAAAATTATACTAAACAAACTGTAAAACCATTATTGCAATAAAACATTTACAAAATACTTAAAAATTTACCTTAAAATCTGCCCATTGATAAAACCAGCATTCCGCATGGTAGAAGCACTATGAGAGTACATTTTTAGGGATAATTTATTGTAGGTGTCAATCACTTTGTCAATATCTTCACCATGGATAGAAATTGCGATTCTCATCAGCATATGCTGGGGTCTTTCCACAACTCTTCCATTAATCTTCTTCAAAATGTCATTTTCCAATGTCTAAAGAGAAAACTATTTTACAATTTGCTACTGGCTCTTTCCAAAATCCTGATTTAATTCAAATACATCAAAAAACAAATGAAACTTAAAATATTTAATAAACATACCTTTACAGCAAAATATGAATATGAAAAGTCCCTATCATAAATTATTGCAGAGTTAAGAACTTCTTTATTTTTCTGGACAATACTGTAAAACCGTTCATCAAGTTTGAGATGAGTATAGCCATCTTCCTGGCCAGCTTGATAAAGATTTTCTACCACCTCTAGAATATTTATTAGTAAATTAAAATTTAATTAAGGAAAAGGAAGCTTCTGATAGTTGAAAAATAACATAACTATGGTGTTGAGCAACTAAATATTGTAGATAAAATGGGACTATTCCGGTATACACTGCCAGTTTTAAAGTTGAGCCACCTGAAAAACTACATCCCTTTCCAGTTTCTGAGGTGTACCTTAGTTGCATGGCCCTTGAGCCACTGACTTGGATAGGCTTTCCCACATCTCACCAATCTAACACTCCACACCGTACATCAACAAGCAAATGAGCCAAAGCTTGACTCAGACTAACACACTAAAGCTCTGGGCCTAGGAACAAAATGTGGATCCACACTACACATGCTCCTTCTGCAGACTTTTTTGTAAAGAGGCCAATATGCAATAATGAACAGTATGTGAAAGGTCTCACTACACTACACACTGTGCTGGTTTGTAGTACAGGCACCAAGTACATAAAACTCAATTCATCTATATCACATGAATGACCCAGTCTTCAACACCAATATATGTTCCTCAAACTAACATGCCACAGCAACCCCCCCCCCTACCCACCCAGTACAGAGTTGCAAAACTACAGAACTACAGAATCTAGGACCAGCAAAGACCCTAAGGTCCGCTCGAGGCTAGTCCGCTACACTACATCCATAACTACGATACACACTTATCTACGAGTGTATCTCTAACATATCTTTATTTTTATTTTTTTTTATATAAAATCTACTGTACACACTTATCTACATGTGGTGTACATTGTCATGCATATTAACTACTTCAACCTAGGGGTGGGGGGGTGATAGAAAGTTTTTCTTCTCAACTTCCACAGCCCTCGACTGCTAGTGGTGAAAATCTAATTTGAGGATAGTAAGACTATTTATAGGATAGGCGGAAAAGAAAATGGATATCTAAACTACACATGCAAGAGAAATCGCTGGCATCATTTTTAGTCATCATTTTTACTCGTTGTTCCTCCGCTCCAAACTCCTTTTGCAAAAGATGTTTTTATTTACTGTGCTCAGACTACGTTATATTTATACTATTTAAGTGCGCGTCGAGACGGTTTTTAAACATATTTACCGACGTACTATCTACTACGTGTGTGGGTAGCCTATTCCAAATTTGAGTAATTTTAAACGTAAAATAGTTTTGGGCTATACTAGTGTTAAATCGCGTGTTCACTAATTTTAATCTGTGTTGCCGAGTGTTTCCCCTATGATCCAATTCGAACAAATTCCTATAATCAACGTTTGAAAATCCTTTCAATATTTTAAATACTTCTATTAGCTGGCCACGTAATCTTCTGCCTTCGAGAGATGGCAAATCTAATGCCCTGAGTCTTTCCTCGTAGGGCCTGTTTCTCAGTTCAGGAATTAATTTTGTAGCCCTACGCTGCACTCTTTCTAATTGCGCTATATCTTTGTTTAAGTATGGAGCCCAAAATTGAACCGCATATTCGAGCAGTGGATGCATAAGTGATTTATATAATGGTAAATACTCCCAGCACTCTATAATCCACCACTTCCAGGCGAGCCCCATTTAGAAACAAGTTTAGGTTGGGGAGGAGCCGTGGATGGTGGCAGAAATGCACCACCTTAGTCTTAGCCAAGGAAAACTGAAACCTGTGCGCTTCGGAATAAAGAGACATGCAGCTCAATGTTTGTTAGAGTCGATGCTCCAGAGTTGGCATATAGGCAGCACCAAGAGATTGAAAGGTCACCACCTAGGTGATACCCTTATGCTCAGGGCAGAGTGAGACATTGAGGACACTTCACTGCAGGACACCCTCTTCCTTTTCCATTTGCCCTAACCTTGAAAGGATTGGGGTATGATTTGCATCTCTAAGTGACATAAGCACTATCAAGATTGGCTGCAGATGAAAGGAGAGCTATGGCAACTGAGGGAGATACTGGGCATGTAGGTACAAGCCAGAGGTGGGCAGAGTTAATCATAAAATTGTAACAGAAGTTAACATTAAAAATCAAAGTTATTTTCCTTAACTATATTTTAACTTGGAAAATCTCTAGGACATTTCCTAAGAATATTTTTTCAGTTTTTTTTTAGGGAGCCCATCTGGCAACTGCCTGCTTGGGCATAAGTCGCTGTACACAACACTGCCTACTACTAGGCTATATTAACAAATGAGGAACAAAAAAACAAATAGCAATATGTAAATAAATAAAGCCCCCAAAAATAACAAGATAACAAAGGAAGAAGGAGGCATGCTCCAGCGTAGGAGGTAGGTACACCTCCTCCCCCACCCCGGCGCCGGAACATGCAACCTACAAAAAAATAACAGAAAAATAGAGGGGAGGAGGCCAGCCTCCTCCAAAAAGTCATAAAGTCCACAAGTCACTGTGCACAAGCCCATCCCAAGTACAAGCGGTGGCAACCCTGTAAAAGTAACATGCCCGAAGATCATCCAGACTTGGACATTCAACAATGTGCCAAACAGTCTGGGGGACAATGCAGTCGGTACAATAAGGGCAGGCGAGCGCGCTCCATGAAATGCCGGTGCATCCAGCGAGTATGTCCAATTCGGAGCTGACAGAAAGCAACCTGAAGAAGCTATTGTAGCATTGGAGGGTGGGTCCATGGGAACAGTCGCGGTGCAATGGCATGCAACTTTAAGCTCTCCTCTACTGTCTCCCATCTTCTTTGCTAAGCAGCCCAGAGAACTGCCTGTATTCCTGCCATGTAATTGGTGTGAGGAAGAGTGAAATGGTTGTCTGGTTGCCCAGTCCTCGCACTTTTTGGCGCACTCATTCCCTGCAATTCCTACATGTCCAGAAACCCAGCAGAAAATAATCTTGACATCCACTCGGCTCACAAAAACTGTAAAATCACGGATATCACGAAACAAGGGATGCAGAGATTCCAATGCCCGGAGAGCACTCAGGCGCATTATGATTCACTATAAATCACAATCCGTCTCCGAACTGGGCACATGCGTTATCCCCCGTACCGAGCAGTGTATTGCAACCAGCTCGGCTGTGAAGACAGAAGCAGCGCCTGGCAGAGCCCAGCTGAGTTTAAACAGAGGGGATACAGCATAGAAAGCGCCCCCTTCTTGAGACTTAAAGCCATCCGTATACACTGGCACAGTTCCAGTGTGACACAAAGTGTGCTCCAAAAAGGTTGAATGCAATACTCCCAGTGCTGTAGCAACTTTGGGAGCAGAGGTTGTGACAAATAGTCAAAGGTGGTACCCTCCGGGCTGGCATCCTTGGCAGAACCAGGGGCACCACTGGCCAGAGAGCTATACCTACCTCTAGAGTTTCATAGCCCTAAACCCAAAGGGCTTAAGGTATGACTGGTGTCAAGATCAGCTGCCTATGCAGTGAGAGCTATTGATGACTGAGGAAGACACTGGGCTCACGTGTACATGCGAATAATGCACTGTGCATGGCACAGAGCAAGTGGCATCTCTCCAGATCTCTCCAGCATAGACAAGTTAGCTCTCAATGGGGAAAGTACGGAAGTACTGCCAGAAGTTCTAGGAATAGTAGTTAGGACCACAGCGATGAGGTTGCCAGAGAAGAACTCAACAGCCTCATCTACCGACCTAAACTCTGACTGAGACAGAGAAATCAGTCATTTCCTGAAATGAGGACCATCATGCCAGCGCCAATCACCACTCAGGCGTGCTCTCGGGCAGCAGAGGACGATAAAATGATATTTGAATGGGAAAGTGATCACTACCATGGAGGTAATCGACCACACCCCAATCAAAATCGGGCTGGGCATTGGGAGAGCACAAAGATAGATCGAGACAGGAAAATGAAGTGGTACTCAGGCAGTGATGCGTAAACTCATCTACATTTAGGACACATATCTCTAGCTCATCAATCAGGTCAGCAAGGACTTGAACCCTGAGATTAATTAAGTCGTCTCTCTAGAGGGGGTCTCTAGCCTTCAGATCTCCACACAAGAGAAAAGGCCTCAGCAACCGTGCCACAAGACAATGAAGTCCCCAGCATCAAAGTCAGCTGATGGTGGAATGTATGCAGAAATAACAGTATACCTCCTATCCAGGTGCAGCTGCACAGCTACTACCTGAAAGGATGTATCTAAAGCGAAGAGAAGAACAGAGACATCATGCCGGGTGTAAATTGCGCATCCTCCCTGATACCCCGGGAGGGTGGGCAGGGGGAACACAGCCAGCATGGTCTCCTGCAAAAATATAGCTAAAAAGGAACAGGAGGAGACGAGCCTCCGCAGCTCCTCCCAGTTGGCCCGGCAATTCTATTGAAGGAATATGCTGTCCAGGCCCTCTTCGAAGAGAAGACCCTCACAGGAATGGCCGTACGCTTCCCGGAGGCAGAAATCCAGGCACTGTCGCCTTTGAGGACTTATAGGGGGAGGTTGGGCTCGCCATGCAAGTCTTTTCATCCATCCACCTTAAAACCTTAGGCGAGGGGGCAGCTTTAGGAATCCAAGGAGATTGCATCACGACCCTCTTCAAGGGTGTTGTCTCCTGTGAGTCTAACGACTCGGTGGGGGCGTGCGGCCGCTTCACTTTACGCAAAATGGCCACGCTAGGAGAATGGGGGGGGGAGCCCTGGTTTTAACCGGGGCTGGATGTGAAACCCTTTGTGATGCCAGCTCTACCAATGGAGCACCCATAGTGGATATATCCCTCAGAAGGGTTCCGAATGGGTGTGGAAACGACTGTGCTCATAGGCCTAGATGAACCAGGAGCAGAGGGTGTCTTTCTCAACATTGAGGCATAGGACATCCCAGGCAGCACCAGGCACACCAGGACCAAGTCCTTAGCCTTGCGAAATGAGAGACTATCCTGAGCCTTAACAGCCAGGATTTACTTCTAAGGAAATCCCTCTGCTTCAAAGAAGTGAGGTGCAGCTCTCCACTATTGACACACTTGGCCACACACAATTTGGAGCAATTTACACAGACTTTGGGTAACCCCAACTTTGCATGTCATCAGGAGCGATTAGTATGGCCGAAGCGGTGACAGTAATAGCATCTCCGCGGCTGGCACGAATACCTTCATGTGGTACCAATACCAACCAGCTTACACTGACTCAGGCAGCTTATCACAGTTGAACATGATGAAAAGTTTAGGGGTGGGTCTCGAGGCCCCTCCCCGTTTTATCATCACACATTCGACCTTGACCACCCCATGGTCAGCCAGCTCTAAGGTAATGTCATCTATGGAGTAGTCCACGAGTTCCCTCCCATAAACTACTCATTTCACTAATTCTTAGATTCTAATCATTGGGCATGGGGACCATATTTGTTATACAGGAAGCAAACACTAATCACCCCTTGCAGTAGCCGGCTCTGCGAGAACCAGCCGCCGCCATTTAGGACCACACCTTTCCATCCAGTGGCAAGGCAGCCCTTAGTCATGGCAGCTCCACCTTGGGTTGAGTGTAAAATTGATAGAGATTGAAAGGAGAGAGAAAGGGGTATGTGAGGAAGGTGTGGGTGAGGATGAAGCAGGTTGTTAAAAGCCCACCCCAAAACGGAGCTCAGGGGTGAGTGGTCATTGCCCCCCCCCGTGCCTGGATCCGGGATGGTTTGGTGAGAGGAAGCTGGTCAGCGTCTACCCTTTGAAATTAGAGGCTGACTCGAGAGAGTTGTGGGAGAGGTTGTTGAGGAAGTAGGGTAGAAATGCAGGCGGACTGAAAGAAGAAGAGGCTAAGCTGGAGCCGGACTGTGCGCTGAGTCCAGGGAAATAACTATTGGTCCTTAAAACCCAGGCTCTTCTGAAGTGCCACCAGGACACCTACATCTTACTCCATTTGCCCAAGGGGCATACCACTGCTCAATTATTTTGTAGTATTGTTTTTATTTCATATGATTTTTAACACAAATTTTCACTGATGAATACTGCAGTGGAGACCTACAGTTT
This sequence comes from Ceratothoa steindachneri, assembly GCA_963969495.1. Taxonomy (NCBI): domain Eukaryota; kingdom Metazoa; phylum Arthropoda; class Malacostraca; order Isopoda; family Cymothoidae; genus Ceratothoa; species Ceratothoa steindachneri. The sequence continues at coordinate 89,003,527 of OZ018321.1, forward strand.
AATGTGGGATTTGAGCATATGGCAGCTGCTGCAATATCATCCTGACTCAAACTTGGTTCCCCCATCCAATGACTAACCATGATAAACATAGCTTAACTTTACTGATAAGAAGTGCTGTTCCCTTTCACTTATGTCATAAGCTACATTAAGAAAATTAAACTTATGATCCATTGAACGTGAATCCACTGTGAAGAAAATTAAGAGAAGCAAAAAGTAGAAATGGATATAGATGGATAGTAATTTTTAAAAAAACACCATACCTATTGGTGTTGGCATAGGTAATATGGATTCAGGTTTTCCCATCCCCCATACACAATCTTAACTACAATCTTAATCTGCAAGACCAAACCAACCAACCAACCAAAAATAATGTAACTAAAGGAGTCATTTCAAAGCTATCTGAAATGAGTATGGTGCACCATGTTTTAAATGAATTTGGAACTATGTTGAAAAACATTGCAGAAAAAAGGGTAAATTTTTTCTGCAAAGATATGTGTTAGCAAAACAACACTAATTAGAATCTAAATTATCTACTAGTTTATACTAACCACTAAATGTCTTCTTTGTTTCCTTGTGTAAGTTGGAGGTTTCAATTCTAGCAGCCAGAATGGCATAATGGGGATGTTCATTGCTCAGCAGCACAGCGGTTTCAGCAGCCAGATTATCCAGTTCAACAGTTGAAACCCCGGAATATAAGCCCATTATCACTTTTAGGGTGATGGAAGGCTGAAAATTTGAAAATGTCTCAAAATGGTTTATATATTTCTAATATAACTAAAAGATATCCATAAAAACAAGCTCATTTTCAAGAACACTTTTACATTTTCTTTCATACACTAACTCACAATTTCTTTACTTGTTTATTTCATTTGCAACATTCACCAATAGAAATGCTCTAATAGACATTATTATTTATTCAAAACAGCATATAGTGAATGTCAAAAAAAGGCATAAATGGCAACATAAGATAGTAAATTATGCAAGTAGGTTCTAGGTCTAAGGTGGGGAACTTTTCCAGTAGCAACGACGAATTGTATGTGCATGAAAACCTGTACAGGCATAACTCATGAACCTTCATTTTATAAATTTATAGAGGGATTCCCTCAAAATAATTAACCCTTATTAAAATTTAATTTAATATGTAAAGGTAACTAACCTGATATTTCTAACAGATTTGAGGGCGGGTGAAATTTTGCCTGCGAGTGTGAGGTTCCCTACCCCTTTTATCTCTGTAATCTGTATAAACCCCCCACCACATTGTTGAGTAACCATGCCTGACTTAAGACTTACAATACACACACTCCCAGCCCCAGATTAGTACAAACTTGTCATTCTTACTTTTCTCCCAATACTTTTCAATGTATATAAATGCATATAGTTTATCAATTATTATTATTTAGAAGTAATAAGAACATTAGTATAACAATAGTAGTTGTGTAACATCTAGTCATAAGATACAACAAGATTAAACCACATCAGGTATGATTAATCATTAAATGGCTTCAGGCTGACTTAACAGTGGATGACATGCTGTAGATACCCAGGGTTCAGATCTGGGCATGGTCAGCAGTGAGGGCCAGGTTATGCCTCCTCACCATCTTCCCCAGGGCCCCAAGGTCAATGCAGACATTTACATTGTGCTGAAGACTAGTCAAGCTTTAGATGGTCAAGTAGCTGCAGGAAGATCTTACATCTACCAAAAGGACCAGTCCCAAACACAATGCAAAGAAGACTGGCATGGTTACTCAACAACATCCGAAACCACTTGTCCCCAGATGACTTGAGGACACCAAGCTCCCCTGACTACAACCACCTAGATTATTTTGTGTGGCTGCTCACAACACTTTAGGATCTCTAAGGGCCACCATTGTGAAGGTAATATCATCCAGTGACAAGGACTCACCATGACATGCAACCAGTTGAGGTCCCAGCTGGAGAAGGTCGTGAAGGCAGATGTTGGCCATTTTGAATGATTTTGAAACTATATATATCATTCAATTTGTGTGTAAATTCCCATGAAAATATAATGCTTTTTTGATGCACAACTTTTCTTTTTCTGCTACAATTTGCTCAATTTATCGAAAACCCCCTATAGTAGGGATACATTTTAGATAAGATTGAAAAATTCAGTGACATTTCAAAACAACTATTTGATTGAGCCTTTGTATTGGAAGAGAAAGAAGCAAGACAGATTGATTTAACCAGCAAGAAGTGCAATGGAACAAAAGATCTAAATTTAATGAAAATCAATGAGTGGAATGGGTTAACTCATTTAACCCTTTCACTCCAGGTGGAATATAAATGTTCCATCAAAAAATTTAGTTTTCTAATTGTATTATGTATGTACCATTTTTCATACTAAAGGGCTCTGGCTAACAAGGATTCTAACACCTGCCAGGCATAAGATTCTGTCATATGGCATCAACATCTTTGTTAACAACAGAAGCCATTTTAGTTGTTAATCTTTGATAACAGCGTTGTTCGCTATATTTCAGGTAAGTTTCAATTTAAATTTGGCAACATTTTATATATGCTTGCTTGTATTGCATTCTTGTATGTATTTTATAAAAACACCTATTTTTAACCACATTTTATCTAATGGTGATTGCTAAGGAGTTTAGTGGAAAACATGTGTTTGCTAATATGTGGATTCCAATTAAAATTATATTCTTTTATTATAAAAATAGCGAACAAAAAATATATCTAAATGTTGGAACCTTTATAAAATGTCAATATACTCAGAGGGAAATTGTTTATATAAATTATACTTTCCCTCTTATATATATAATTTAATTTTTCCAGTAGCCATATAATGAGTAGAAAATGACTAAGAAATGAGATAGAAGAAGAGGTGGTAACAGGAGTTAGCTTGACAGATGAGTCCTTCAATTCAGATAAAAAAGAATATGATGAGAGTGAGCAAGATAGACCTCAAGTAATAGTGATGAAGCATCAGATGATTAATCAGATGAAGAAATTAATTTGAGAGTCAGAAGCTGATTCTACAGAAGAAAAACACATTACAAGCATCCACTTCAGGTAGCAATGTTGATACCCCGATATTGTGGAGAAATGCAGAAAATTTAAATCCTAAATTCTCTGTACACTCGACCTTCGATTTAACAGATTAAAAGGGGGAAGGTGGTCCATTGCTTGAAAATACATACGATAAATACCGGTATACAATAAAATTCCACCACAGAAGGTAGAGAACTTTAAGAGATCGACACTTTAATATCGTCTCCGGTACCTTATGGCTTCTCTACGGGTTGATATCAGTCATGTACATGAGGACCAGGAATTGTAATTACAAAAGCCCTAGGAGCTACGAGCAAAAGGCTAGTGAACCGAGATCAGCTACAAGAAACGCGTTTGTCACTTACTTTTTTAGTCATTTGGTATTAACTTTGCCCTTTCAATATTATTTCAGCGCTAAGTAAAACTTATGCTAGAGCAATTTGTTTTTGTTATACCATTTTTATAGCTCGCATTTAAGATTTTTAAGCTGTGCACCACTGGCTATATTAACCTCCCCAACTAAGGTTGTTTTTATTTTGTGACAATTTATTTTACATTTAAGTAGCGGCCGGAACACACCTCAACGCTTAAATATTTCAATGCTTGAAATATTTACAATCAGATAAGGGAGAAATGTTCATTGCTCACTTTCTTGGTGTACCTAAGTGAAGAAATGATTAAGGCAGGAAGAAAAGAAATGTGAAAGCCATATGTTTGAACACAAGGAAGAGGAAGGCCTTTGAAAAAAAAAGATCCAAAAACCAACTACCCCTACATATCTTGCAAAGCAAGGACCAACAAGATGTTGATAATGTTCTCAAAATGGAATAAAAGACATTAGAACTAAAATTATATGTTTGGAATGTGACATCCCATTATGTATGAGTTGCTTTGCAAGTTTATCATGATTCACAAGGCCCCTCCTTGTTTTCTCATCACACATTCAACCTTGACCATTCCTCAGTCAGCCAGCTCCTCGGTGATGTCCAAGAGTTCCCTGAGAGAGAAAATAAGGAATGGCTGCAAGTGGAGACTAGCCTGAAGGCAACTCTACAAAAATGAGTAATGGAGAAACCGCCAAACACTGCAAAAATGGAGGGAGATGTGCCCTCTCCACTATGGCATCTTGGAGGAGGCCCTGAGAAAGCAAGGGGGTGGAGGAAAGCATCTTCAATGAAAGAGGTGGAGAAAGAGAAAACCGCTTTGCCCCATTCAGAAGGTATGAAGGGAGCCCCTCAACCAGTCAGAGTTGTGCTATATGCCTCATCCAGTCTATCCCATCTCAGGTTTTCAGACTTTTCATTGGCTCTCCCTTGGTGAGTTAATGATGGTGTTCACAAACTAGGACAGAAATGCACTCTGACCAAGAAGTTACCCAGTGGCGGTCCTTCTACAAAGGACACAACCCCCAAGTGGGCAGCGTGAGAGGCAAGGCAACAGGACAGATATCCTTAGTAGGACGTACTGATCCTTGACAGGATGACCAGGATCTGAATATTTGTTGTGGCAGACCCAAAGACAGGACCTGACACTTTTAGTTGGCCTGGGCGCAGCCTGGCGACCAACAAGGCAGTTAAGACCACCCACCACAAGTAGTACAGCCTTATGCACCTGAGAACAGTTAAAGGGAGGTGGTCAGCCCATTACACGCAGGAAAGTGGCCATTGGGGCAAAACCAATATTTGCATTATTCTTGCCCCAATGCCCAGAGCCCCACAGGACCTGTTCTCTTGAAACCTGCAGGCCTTGTTTATAGAGGTGCCAAAGCCTCCCTTCTGACACAGCAGGAGGTAGCTGATCAGCTGGTAGCTGGTTGAGGGAATAGTTGTAGACAAAAAGGAATGCTAACAGAAAGGGAATAGCAGTAACAATGTCCCCAGGCCCTGTCAAAGAATCCAATTTAACCCAGTCCCTAATTTGCACTCTGTCCAGGTGAGAACAGTTCCTCCTGATACCAAGTGCAGGTAGACAAAAGGTTGAGTAGAAAGAAATAAAAAAAAGCAGTGCTGAGAGGCCGCGAGAGGGAAGCACACCCATAAATTCCTCTAGCCCCCTCAGAGAGTTCAAGTTAACACGTGACAGGGCTTCCCTAATTTGCACTCAGGTCGGGACAACATGCAACTCCTCCAGGTACCAATTCTAACAAGCTCCACATGGTAGCTTACTGTGGGTCCCACAATGTAATCGAAGCTCCGCTCACTGCATTTGCAACTTTGGTCCTTTGTTGGGAAGAAAAGGGGAGCAGGCATGCGGCTGGCTCCCATTAATGTGACAAAGTCTAGATCGATGGTGTCTTGGCAAGGCCCATGTGATGCCTCCTCCTTTTTCCCCTCTAAGGGGCATCCTTTGCCTCACAGGTTCTTGGCAGGCCCATGAGAAAGTAAAGGGATACCTCCCTTGGAGGCAACCCTCCAAAAGGAAGGAGGAACCCCCTGAACCTATCACAATTGGAGAGGGGGGAGCACCTTCTGCACTAAGAGAATCTTTGTGGTGGCTAACACTAGACTAGAGGCACTTGAAGGCAATGCTGTACAAGGTGTAAGAGAGAAGCCCCAATCAGTATCTATTGGAGAGGGGGGAAACACCCTCTCTGATAGAGAGATTTGAAAGGGCCCTGAGAACACATCCTGTGCCACCTCCTTAAAAAATGCGGAGCTATCCGAGGGCAGCTCCAAAAAGAATAGAAGTGAAACTCCTGTCAGTTGAGGGTAGTGAGAAGTGAGCGCCCTACCAAAATTAAGTGGTGAATTTAGGTGAACATAGTCACTCATGGTCATTGTTTAAAATTCACTACACCTGCCTGTGATGGCCCTACTTTGACCCTGGACTGATGCCGCTAGGATAAACAATATATGCCATCAACATCCACTCCTTGGCAACCCCAGACCAAATCCTACATGTTGCATGGAACATCCATGTAGTATAAAATTTTTTCATTGTCCAAAACAAGAGCAGCTATAACAGGAGAGATCCATAGGTAGTGTAAGAGGAGGGGCCAATGAAAGGGTAGAGAAGGTGACAGAGTAGAAAGGATGGAAGGAAAGATGAAAGACAGTTGGTACAGAAAGATGAGGTATGGGTTAGCGGAAAGAGGAGAGGTTAAGCTGGGTTCAGACATGGTGCCGAGTCGTTTCAACTTGGCTTAGTGTGGAACACTTGCATATTATATTGATATTTTGTTAATATATTTATGCTTATAGACAAAATATTAAAATTAGGTATTTTGGGGTGGTTAATGCAACTTGTTTTAGGCCACGGTCCATGAGTCATACGGAATGAACCGGTTAACGCCCACTTTTACCCTGAAGTATAAATAAGTGTGGTAAAGAATGAAAGAAAACCATATAGGTCCCAAGAATAATTATGAACAAAAGTACTGGGTTTAAGAAGAATAATGGTTTCTCTTTGTAGCACTGAAAATATTCAAAATTGATCAACTTTATACCTTAAACTCACCGGATCTATACAATCCATATTAAGGTTGTAACACAACTTTTGAATTCTTGAAGTAATTTTGTCAAACATAACTGGCTCCTTCCTTCCATCTAAAAAGAAAGAAAAAAAAAGCAAGTTTAACATACTTTATAAACATATACATTTATTATTTCAGTGAAATTTTTTGGCATCACTGATTGGCAAATAACTAATGCCTATCACAGTGAAAACCTATAATTTAATGCAGGCTCTAAATTACCCTTGAAGATTCTCCACTGTGAATGTATCAGATTGCAAATAGTTGCATCTAAGTTTTCTTCATTAAAAAAAAATCAAGATTTCAATACCTATCAGGTTCCCACAATGTGGAGTCAGCATGCTTTAATGTTGCTTTACACCCCATTAAGTACAAGAGATATAAATTATAATACAGCTAAAAGTGAAATTCAAAAGCTCGCTTACATTGAGCTGTATCAATTCATTTTTAAAGTCTTTCAGATGCACTGTGATGTACCAAAAATATACACATATCTTCCGTGCTCCAGTGCATGCCCTGAAACTTACCCATTTAGGGGTATTATTTTTCTGAAATATCAGTGCTCGTTTTCTAAATTCTGTTGACATAGGTCACTGAAGATCAACTGTTTAACCTTGACATTTATCTAATTTACAAAGATAAGGATGAATTGTTGTCATTTGAGTGAAAAACAGTAAGTGTTTAGAATTTCATAATTTATACCAGTGCAGTGGCAGAAACATTTCACAGAGAGGTTAGGAGGAGAGGGATAATTAAATATATGGTTGTTTTGAAGGTTAAGAGGTAGTTAGTTTATATATATTTGATCTAAATAGCTTGTGCTATACCCTATTGTACAATTCCAAGTTTTGTAATAGTAGAAAAACAGAAAATAACTGTGACAATATAGAGCACACATTACTGACACCACCAAGAACTTTCAAACTATGCATTGATTTTTGTTCTTATTACAACAATCTCAAAAAGTGCAAGAAAGGGAAATAAAATCCAATGTATAATGTTAAAATTCTAGATACAATGTTGGTGATGCCTGTCTTCAATTTTCCCTAACAAAATAGTCAGTATTTTGCACTATCGTACAATAGTAATTTTTCCTCTGAGCAACTTTATCAGCCAAGATATTTTCATGGAATGAAGATCTTTCTGAAAAAACATCTTTGCTGATAAAGTCAAAAGTGCATCACTTTCAACTTCATCACGTATCACCAGTACTTAGGAATGATACAATAACATGTGACCTTTTACAGCGGCCTCCTAGAGGTTAAATTATAAGTGGTTTTGAGATGGTCAAGGGGGGAGGGGCAGGATGAGATGGAAATGTTTTCAGGTTGATGGGGTTTATTCTTTCTATTTTGCATTCATATAGAGAGGGGTCGTGCCCTGATTGTAGATGGGACAGAGAGTAGTTTGGGATATAAACTGGGTTTGGTGAAGGTGAGTGGGTATGTTATATTGTGTTCTGAGTTGATGGGGTTGGGAAGGTTACCGAATAGTTGGCTGGGCTTTTTTTTAAGGTTCTGGGGTGAGAGTGGGAATGGGGAGGGATGCTGGGGGGAATGGGGAGGGATGCTGGGGGGAGAGGGGGCAGTTGGTTGAAGAATTGTGTTCCTATCATGTTTAAGTGGTCTTTGAATGGAGAGAATTGGTTCAGCATAGGGAGGGGGGGTGTACTGGTGTGATTTTGTAGTCAATTGCAGATGGCATTATTTTGGACTGCATAGTAGGTCAGAGTTTCTCTATCTTGTTCACAGTTGGTGTTTGTGAGTGTTCAAAGAGTGAGTTGGGATATGGGATTCAAGGTACATTGAGTAAAGGCAGAGCAAGAAATAGGGTCATAATAGGAAATACAGTCATTATAAAATACACAGTCACCTGCCTAAAGAAAGCATAAAAAAATTAACATTAGAGTGTCTAATCACATCTGGTAAGTGCCTTTGAATTGAAACCCTTACAATACAGTAGAACTTGAAAAGATATATACTAAATCACTGGAGTTTGGAGAAATACCTAATGAATGGAAAATATCACATATAGTGCCAATTTTTAAGAAGGAAAATAAAGTGCACCCAAATAAATTTAGACCTGTAAGCTCAAAATCTATAGTTTCTAAAATTCTTAAGATAATTTAGAAAAATATTTCTGAGCATCTAGAAAGAGGTAGTTTAATAAATGATGTTCAGCATGGGTAGATCGTGTTCAACAAACTTGGTGGAATTTATAGATTATGTAACTAAACAATTAGATAAGGGAGAGAATGTTGATGTAATTTATTTAGATTTTAGCAAAGCTTTTGATAAAGTTCCACATAAGAAACTAGTTCATAAATTAAAAATCTATGGGATATGTGGGAAAGTTTTGAATTGGATAGCTGAATGGCTGAAAGACAGGAAACAGAGGATGGTAGTGAATTTAGTAATATCACAGTAGAGGGACATTATCAGTGCCATACCTCAGGGATCAGTTCTAGCACCATTATTATTCCTAGTTTATATCAATAATCTTGAGGAGGCTGCAAATAGCAAAGTATCAATTTTTGCTGATGATACTAAATTAGTAGGTGTAGTCCAAAAAGTTGAGGGTAACTATAAAGTGCAGAGCGACTTAAATGTTATTAGCTTGGGCTCAGAAGTGGCAGATGACTTTTAACCTTAAAAAATGCAAAGTTATTAACATGGGAAGGGATAATAGAGAATTTAGCTATGAAATGGATGGGCATTGGCTGAATTCAGTTGAGGATGAGAAGGACTTAGGTGTAGTAGTAGATAGGTCACTGAAGTTTTAAAAGTGGTGTACTGGGGCAAAAATAGAGCAAATAGGGTGCTAGGATACATTAAGGGGAATGTTAGCTACAAAAGAAAAGAGGTTATCCTTAAACTCTACAAGCTGTATGTCAGGCCACATTTAGAGTACTGTATACAATAGGGTGGAGCGAAAAACTTTTTTTTCTGAAATTTATTTTCCCACCACAATTTTTTTATGGGGCTATCTGTCAAATTAAACTTCCTAAAAGGATATATTTATATAATTTTTAAAGGTTCCTCAACATCATTGAAAATAATGCAATTTTCAACTAAATTTTGACTTTTGTAGATTATATCTGAAAATTAAATTCAAATTTTGAATTGATACCTGCACACTAATAAACAAAATTTGAAAGTAATCTATTGATATTTAGAGATTCCTCAATGATATATTATAGCAGTGTATGTGACAATTATGTTTCAGTAGTTTGGAGGATCTCATTGAGAGTGGATGTGTGTGTGTGTGTGTGTGTGTGTGTGTGAGTGGCTTTGTCTAGTGTCTATTGTTTTGATCACATTCTTCTATTTGTATTTAAGAACAGTTATTTATAGTATACAATAAATATTTATACACGTTTTATTATATTTCAGAGCTAAATAATGATGGCATTTAAACCTAGAACGCATCATAAAATTGAAAGCCCTTTGTTTGGCGCACCCTCAGCCATTAGTGAACAAGTGTTGCCCACTTATAAAGATGTTATAAAATGTTTTGTTTGAGCAATAAAAGGAAAATAACTGCAATAGAAAAGACCCGCCAATTAAACAAATTATCACATTAGTAGCAGAGAAGTTAATTTCTATTTGGAAAATGCCATCAATCCCTTGTATGTCAAGAGGCAATTAGAAAAAGAATTCTAAATTATTATTCAAAATATCAGGTTTTACTGAGAAATATTAGCAAGAAAAATGTGACATCATTCAAACAGACATGTGACGATTTTACAAAGAATGCAGAACAATTGTTTGATATTTCATGTTGTAAATGCAAAAGCTTTGAAAACTTCTTGTACCAAAAAAAGTGTCACCATTGGAGCATACTTTTCTGGAAGACCAATGAACTACTAAGAAAATGGCAATAGGTAATATCGATCAAATTCAATCAAAGAAGAATATTCAGAGTGCAGTTAGCAAGAATCATGAGTATTTTCTCTTAAATCAACCATCTACTTCAAAAGATAATGTCAGAATTTGTATTGGCATGTGACTGCACTGGTGTGTCTGATCGAGCTGCAGCTTTAATAACAAGTTCAATCCTTAAGTACTTATCATCAATTGAAGGCAAAGAAACTTCGGTAAACATGAAGATCGGCTGCGCGCCCAAACTGTTTTTTTGTGTATGTATGTTTCGTTCACCTGCGCATGCATATTCATATACATTTGGTTAAATAAAAATGTTAGAACATTATTCTATAAACAATTATTATTATATACTGGGGGGTTGTGCCCCCCAGACCTCCCCAAATGATTGAAACTCAGGATCATAGGGGGGTCCTGCCACATTGATAAACCACCCACAAGCAGTCCCTTTTTTTCTTTTTTTAAAAATTTTAAGAGCTCATCTCGTGACTGCCTACTTGGGCATTAGTCACCATATTAAAAACTGCCTAGTACTAGGCTACTTTAAAATCAAATTTAAAGAACAAACAAAAAAACACACCAAAAAAAAGAAGGAAAAGGCAACAAGCAGGAAGCTAGCTCCGGCGCCGGGGGGAGATCCACCTCACCCAAGCGCAGGAACATGCAACCTACTAAAATACCCCCCCCCCTCAAAAAAAAAAACGAATTAGTTAAATAAAAGGGAGGCCAGCCTCCTCCAAAAAGTCTAAAAGTCCACAGGTCGGTGTGCATGAATCTGTCCCAAGTACAAGGGACAGGCAGTAGCGACCCTGCCCATCCCAGTACTGGAACGGGTAACGTGTGCAAAGATCACCCAGACTGGGACATTCAACAAGAATGTGCCAAACAGTCTGGGGGACGACATAGTCATCACAATATGGTGGAGCGAATGTGAGTGTGTGTAAAGGGCCATTCTCCCACCCTTTTTCCAAATACCCTCTCCCTCCCTCTGTAAGAATGTATGTGTGAATGGGAATGGGTTTGTTTTTTTGTTGTTTTTTGTTTGTTTATTTTATGTATAAAATTGATTTCCATGTTATTATTAATTTTTTTTTTCTTTCCAGGCGCCAGATTCTGGAGAGAGAAAAAAAAATAACAAAACCATATAAATTACACCTGTATTCAAAGCTAACTATTTATTATTGTTAATTAATAAAGGCCAATAGTATTTGACAAAGGTTCAAGGCAATGTTCTGTCTGACTTGGTTGAGTTTAAAATAGTACAGCTTTAATGAAGGAGGGCTTATAATAGCCACGCAACTATGACAAGGTCAGTTATCTTAGTCCAAGCTCGGAGGCGCAAGTTTTGTATACAAAGATTTTGTTGTACCATGTGAGGCCTTCTTTTGTTGTTTATTGACTGTTGTAGTCCAAATTTTATTTGCATTGTTTGATTTTTTTATAGAATTGTTTCTTAGGATCGATTAATAGTATTTATAAGTAGGATATATTTTTCTGATTGTATATATAGGAAATTTAGCTGAATATTTTTGTGTGAATAGTAACGAGATCTCTAATTTAATCACCCCTCTCTATTGTAAATATTATTGTACTTTTTTTTGTAAGTAAAGGGACTGTATATACAATCCGTTTCATTCTCCTTCAATTTCTCACGTCCGAATTAGTGTAGGAAGCAGGTTGGATTGATTGGGGTTAGGCTAGATTTTCAGCCTGCTACAACAATAGGGCCCAGGCAAGTGCTCAATCAAATGGCGATGTGTCACATGAGTGTGCCCAATTCGGAGACAACAGAAAGTGACCTGAATCGTCGCAGTATTCGGAGACAACAGAAAGTGACCTGAATTGTCTCAGTATTGGGGGATAGGTCCATGGGAACAGTTGCGGCGCAATGGCACGCAACTTTAAGTTCCCCTGGACTGTCTCCTATCTTCTTTGCCAAGCAGTCCAAAGAGCTGCCCGTATTCCTGCTATGTAGTCTGTTTGTGTAAGAGCAAAACGCTGGTGCAGTCCTCGTGGCATCACAGATATCGCAAACCAGAGGGTGAGGAGATTCCAATGCCCCGAGAGCACTCAGGACGCTTTGTGAGTCAATATAAATCACGATCTAGTCTCAGAATCATTCACATCACTTAATCTCCCATACCGAGTGGTGTAATGCCACCAACTCAGCCATAATGAAAGACACAGCACCTGGCAGAGCCCCACTGACTTCAAACAGAAGGCATACAGCATGGAAACTGACCCCTCCCCTCCCCCTCTTCAGATTGGAGCCATCCATATACACCAGCATAGTTCCAGCGTGACACGAGATGTGCTCCAAAAAGGCTGAATGCAATACTCCCAGCACTGTACAAGCTTTGGGAGCAGAGGCGTGGCGACAAATAGCCAACGCTGGTACCCTCCAGGGTGGCGTTCTGGGCAGAAACAGGGATGCCACTGGCCGAGAGCTATATCTAGCTCTGGAACGCGTTTCCTAGCCCTAAACCCAAAGGGCTTAGGGGTATGACTTGCATCTCTCAGTGGCATAGGCACCATTGAGATCAGATGCGGATGCTTTGAGAGCCGTTGGTGACAAACGGCACTCATACATTCAGGCGAGTAATGCAATGTGCACAGCGCATAGATAATGGCATCTCTCCAGCATCGACAAGCAGGCTCTCAATAGGGAAAGTGCAGAAGGCACCGGTCACCAAGAGAAGGCCAATGTGATGGAACGAGTCCACCTTCCGCCATAGACGTTCGGCTGCAGATGCATAAAACTCGCATCCGTATTCGAGCTTCAAACGGACAAAGGATCGATAAAAAAGTAGGGCAGTAGCCCTAATCAGTGCCCCAAGCACTGAACATCACGGAACGAAGAATATCCATGGCGCAGGAACAAGAGACCCTAAGGCCGCGAATATGAGCCTCCCAGGCGAGGCATCGGTCAAATACAAGACCAAGGAAACGGTGTGATTAACCACTTCTAGGCGCACCCCATTAAGAAACAAATCTGGGTAGGGGGGGAGCCATGGATGGTGGCAGAAATGCACCACTTTAGTCTTGGCCAAAGAAAACCGAAACCTGTGTGCTTCGGCATAGCGAGAGATGCGGTTCAATGTCTGTTGGATTTGACGCTCCAGAGTTGGCATCTGGGCCGCACCAAAAGAGATCGAAAGGTCGCCCACATAGAGCGTAGCAAGAACATTTTCTGGCAGCACCGAGGTAATGCCAATGATGCTCAAGGCACAGAGTGTAATGCTGAGGACACTTTCCTGTGGGACGCCCTCTTCTTGCTCCATTAGACTGGAGAGGGCTCTCCCATCCGTACGCGGAATTGGTGATCTTGCAAAAATTCATATAACACCGGGAGGCGTCCCTTCACCCCCATCATGTGGAGGGTCTCCATGATACTGTATCACCATGCGGTATCATAAGCCTTCTCCAGATCGATAAACACCATGGCGAAGTGCTGTCTATGAAGGAAGGCCTTGCAGACAGCCTTTTCCAGTCAAAGCAGAGCATCCAACATGGAATGAAACTTGGAAACCGCACTGCGCAGAACACAAATGGCCTCCACTGTCCAGAAAAAAGGCTAATCTAACATTTACCAATTTCTCCATCAACTTGCACACGCAGGAGGTTAGAGAAATTGGGCTGAAACCGGCCAGGGTAGAATGATCTCTTCCCAGTTTGTGAAAAGCTAGCAAAGTAGCGATTCACCAGGAGTCTGGGAGGTTACTCTCTACCCAGATCATATTGAACAAATCTAACAGAAAGGCCATGCCTCACTAACCCAGGTGTCGAAGCATGGCGTACGGGACATCATCCAGACTATGGGCTGTGTCCGTGCACGAAGCAAGAGCGGAATGCAACCCACTCAGAGTAAACCTGTCCTTAAAGAGTTCTCTACTTCTGGAGGTAAAGTCCAGCCGGCGGCCTTCCGCAACATCCCGACTTGCATTGAATTCTGGCAGAGCAGCATCCCGGCTAGAGAATGCAGAGAAAGTGGTCACAAAAGATTCCACCACAGACGCGGGATCCAAGATTGCTGTCCCATTCTCCTGGAGAACAGGAAGGGGGTTCCTGCGAGAACTTGCCCCAAATCCTTTTGACTCGCCTCCACACCCATTAAGTGAAGACACGTATGCCCACCAAGAAGAGCAGCGGGCGTGCTTCCAAATATACTGGAACCTAGCCCTAGCCTGGCAAAATTCACCGACAGTGAAATTGTTCGGGCAGCGCTTATAGTGCATGTAGGCATAACGCTTCTGTTTCAGGGCTGTCTCACACTCGGCCGACCACCATGAGCAGTCCCCTTGAATTTACTCCAAAAAGGTGAAACATATTGGAACAGGGACGAAATATTTTGCATCCCATCATTCACGCCGCCAATCTTCACGTTTACCTAAACTTCTGTAGTAGTTGACAGGTCAAAAGTTAGAAGAGAGCGTGCCAAATAATGTACTACACTACAGCAAGAAATTAGATCGGATAAGCCATTATATTCTATTTATTTTGATGGTAGAAAAGAGAAGACATTTGTTGTTGAGACAATGGAGGGAATTCATCAAAAGAAGAAGATAATGGAAGAGCACATCTCTATTATAGAAGAACCTGGTTCAGAATACCTTGGATACCTGACAATGAAGACGGGTTCTGCAAAAGCTATATACGGCGCAATATTCTCTTATCTTGAAGCAAATAACATCATAACTGATGAACTTGTTGCGGTGGGATGCAATGGAATGGCAGTAAATACAAGAAAAGGTGTGATCAGAATGTTAGAAGAAAAACTTAATAGACCACTGCATTGGTTTATTTGCCAGCTCCATGCAAATGAGGTCCCATTGCACCATCTCATCAACAATTTGGATGGGAAAACAACGGGGCCTCATGGATTTGTCAGGCCTATAAAGAAACAACTAGATAAATGTGAGACTAAGTGTTGTTGAATTCGAGCCAATTCCGACTAACTTGCCGTCTATTAACAGAGGAAATCTGAGCACCTATCAAAAGTATTTGTTTGATATCCTTCTATCTCACAAGGTAAATGTCCTGCTGAAATGGCTCGTAGAGTCCTGGAAAAATGTTGCATACACGATGGATTACAAAGGCAAATGGGATACTTTGGTTATATGTTTCGACTTCCAACCCTTCTGACACACTGAAATCCATTGTCTTGTTCATCAGGAAGGTGTATGCACCATGCTGGTTTGAAATAAAAGCTAACTCTTCTTCGCAAGATGGAGCACTCAACCTCTTCAAGACAGTGCAATCACTGCAAGGGATGAACAAACAGATCAAAGATATAGTTGCCCCAGTGATTCAAAGGAATGCTTATTTTACACATATAGAAAACATTCTTCTCTGTATGCTGTAAGATGAAGGAAATCATATCTGGGAACTAGCATGGAGAAGAATTATAAAAACACAAAAAGATTATAAAGGGAAATCAATACGCACTTTCAAGATCCCAGACATGAACTTTGAAGCTGATGACTACATGCACTTAATTAATTGGCAGCAGACCATTGTGACCAAACCTTCGCTAATGAGGACGCTCTCTGATGATGAACTTGAAGAATTTATCTGTCAACAACCTAAATTGGATATTCCAAAGTTTCCTTGTCACACACAAGCGGTTGAGAGATGCATCAAACTGGTCACAGAAGCGTCACTAGCAGTTTGTGTAGAAGACAAATGGGACAGCTATATAAGGAGTAGAATAGAATCAAGGAGAAAAATACCCTCATTTAATACCAAGGACTTTATGAAATGTAATAACACTACAAAATAAATGGATATTGAATAATAGTGAAAATTTAAATATTAAACTGTTAATTGTTCAATTTCTTCTATTTCAGAGTGATGATAAAAATTTACAGGTTGCATGGAAACAAATGGAAGAAAAGGAAGGAAAACTTATTAAATAGTTAATAGATTATTTTTATTGAATAAAATGGAAGTAGAAGTATAGATTGTAGTTTTAAAGAAATATATTTTTTTTAAAGTTTTATGTTAATATATACCCCATATAGGACATAAATGTTGATATAACAACTTGAAGTTTGAAAACCTAGAATTTTCCTAATTTTTTGCTCTTTTTTTCTTTAAATTTGAATATATTAATTTAGAAGTCTGAAATTTTAACACAATAGTTTTTGATGTTGGGTCCATAAAAAAAAAAACAGGTGGGAAAATAAAGTTCAATTTTTTTTGCAAAACCCGCTTTTCTGATCCACCCTAGTATACAAGCATGGCCATGACATTTTAGACATGATATCAACCTGCTAGTCAGTGCAAAGGAGGGCAACAAAAAAAAATCCTTCCTTGAAGGACCTTGAATACGAAGATAGACTGAGGATATTAAATGTTCTCATTTGAAAGGTGTGTGAGATATGATTAAGCTTTCTCAAATCTGTTCTGGATGGATAAGTTGGATTTTAGCAAGTTATTTGAGTTGTAAGGTAGAAATAGGACTAGGGGTCACCATTTGAACATTTAAAAAAACAGAGGTGCAGGTTGGATGTTAGAAAGTATTTTTTCACTAACAGAGTGGTAGATTACTAAAAGAGTTTGCCCTGACTGTAACAGTAGGGTTAGTCAAAAAATCGAAAGTGTTTGGACTATAACGCGGAACCCAGCACTTCATGCGTATTGATGAGGAAACATCTAAGTCTTATAGCATGACATCTTCATGATGCAGATGCTTTGAAGTTTGCCCCTATTACACTACCCCATGCAACAAAAGGCATGTCCCACCTCGTACAGTTTTGCAGTGCAAGAAGTGGTTTCAGTATTGTTTCACATTATGGAGAGATCTCAGTCTTATTCTCCTGTTTATTGACTTGTGTTTTTCTTTTTACAAATGTCTTCCACAAGGTCCGCTGACAAGTTATGGGTCCTAGGAGCCACAGCAACTCAACAGCTGCCATTGAGTGTTCTCCCGAGCCATGAGGAAGTCCTCTGTGTTTTGCAGTACCACACAAAGCTAAACCAGCGTGATTTGACATTCTCAGTTCGGCAGACACCACTCAAGTTTAACATCAGTACTCCAAGGTGAATATTCCGACAATTGATCTGTGTGATATCCTCAAGAAAGTACGGCGGCTGCACAAAGGGTACAACCGATTGAAGAAATCAAAATCCCAGATAACAGGGCAAGCTGAGGAAAACAGAGCCAATTTTGTTGCTTTCCTGAAAAATTTGTTTAATATAGTACATAGCAATGCCATGTACTTGATCAAGATCAAGTAGGACCGCGAGTTCCTTGAAGCTCAGAGGAAGCCAGGCAGGCAGGGAAAGATGGGCGGTGTGGCTCCAGATTGGGTGGAAAAAGAGAAACGGACACAGCAGCAGGGGGATGGTGAAAGAAGTTGAGCTGCAAAGGAAAGTCAAGCATTCGCAGAAAGGCAGGCCACCGTTGAACTTGAGTCTTCAACCTCGCCTACTTCATCTGAAGAGCAAGGCGTGATAGTAATTCCACCAAAACAATCCCGCCGTGCACCATTGCCTAAGAAACTCATCCCCCCACAAGTTTCTGCTGCTCTGGGCCAGACCAACATAAGTGACCATCAAGCTGTACACATGCTGCTTCAATTCGCGGAGAAGCTAGGAGCAAACCCTTGAGATTGTCATTGAGCATGAGCACAATTAATCAGCAGGAAAGACGTCATCACCAAGAAAGGGCTGCAGAGCCGGAAGAAAACTTTGCTCCTGATGTACTGCTCACACTCCACTGGGATAGAAGATTTATGCCCTCCCTCACAAAGAAGGCATTGTGGACCGACTGCCAATCGTCGTTTCTGGAGTAGGCATAGAGAAGATCCTCACAGCTCCCATCACTGATGGCAAAGCAGAGCCTACAGCAAACCCCATCCATTCCATTATATCCAAGTGGGCTATTTCTGATCAAACTTTAGCACTGTGCTTTAACACAACAGTGACGAATACAGGACCCAAGGGTGGGAGTGTGCATTCGACTGCAGCAAATCCTTGGTCAAGATCTGCTGCATCTGGCCTGTCGCTATCATGTGCTGGAAATTCTGCTGGAAGCCATTTTCTCTACCCTTATCCCAGAAGCATCTCAAAGTCCAGATATCGCTCCCTTTGTCCATTTCCGAGAGTTCTGGCAGTTTGTTGATTGTGTTCCTTGGTGGAATCCCTCATTGATGCAAGATCTCTTTCCACAAGCCGGGAGCAGTCCATCAGGCTTAATGAATGGCAAGAGTGATTTACCTTCTGAAAATGTGGAACTTCACGTCTCAGTTCACAATATACAAAAAACAGCGGTTGTCCACTTCACACACAGTCAAGGCTGCAGTTCCTCCAAAGCTGGGTAAGTTCTGTGTCTTCATCATACATTACTACATTTGAGCATGGTTCTCAGCTGCATGTTCAGCAAAAGCCCCAAGAAACGACCTTGAGCTTTACAAAGCCCTCGCAAAAGAGACAAACAGGGTGATCAGAGTGTTAGGGCTGAAAGCGGTGGGATATCACATGTGGTACCTGTCGGAAGTGACGACAGTTGGTCTTGCGCTTTTTGACAATGACCTGTCCCTGGAGGAGAAGCGGAATGTTGTTGCCAACCTCTGAAGCATAGAGGCATCAGAGGAACCTCCATCCAAGGTGGCTGACTTAAGACACCATCACAAAAACACAAATTCCTGGATCTGCTGGAAATTGACAAAGGGTTCCTCAACGTTGATCCTGCCTTTTGGGGGACAAACCCCATATACCAGGCCAGGGCGAGGCGAGTAGGTGGCCTTCTCATCACCAATGACGCCACGGAACAAGGGGTCGCTCTGGTGCAGGATTTCACTAAGAACCCTCACACAAAGTTGGAGGACCAGCTGCAATGCCCCCTGCAGATTTTTGAAGATTTTTCTTGTCCAATGGACAAGAAAGGAAGCCTAACGAAGTTGAAGCACTGATTACTGATTTGTGTAAGATGATGCAATTTCTTCCAGTCATGAAGAAAAGTATGGTGACTGCGTGACATGAAGATATCGTCCAAGCAAAAAGAAATTTCTCTCATTTTGTTTCTGTTGGAAAAGGAAAAGAATAAAGAGTTCTATGTTAACATCATTTAATTTTGAAATTCCACCCCTAATGACGTGATGCACCCTAGTAGACAGTCAAAACTTAAATGTTTTCAAGCACAGATTGGATGATTATATGGGGCAAGAGGGGAGTATTCCGGGCCTATTCCTGTGGATGCAGTTTTTTATTATTGTAGATTATGAATGATTTTGACAAGCCTAACGAAGTTGAAGCACTGATGCATGATCCGACAGAATCCTATGGATGCATTTTGTGGGTGGGTTTTGACAGATGTGGATGACCTTTGATAGGCCCTTGTGGCTTTTGTCATCCATGAAATTATGTTATGTTTATGTTGCATCACTATCAAGATCATAAGAAGGTTTAAAGTGGAATCACAGAGGCCCTGAGGGCCCTTCAAAGTGATGCCACTGCTGAACATAGTGCTTCCAGCATATTTACATCAACTGATGTAGGTCATCATATGGGATGGCGGGGTATCGAGCCCTAGTCAAGAATTTTACAAAGTATTAGTTCAGTTTATTTAAAATAATGTAGATTGGTCTAGATCCATGTGAGTTAACCTAAAGTAGCAGATATGCTAACAGGTCAGAATGTTCAGAAGTATAGCCTAGGGATTGGCACTTCTTTGTTCAATGAATAATTATTATAGATAATTATCATCAACAAACAAGAATTAACTATACATCAAACTATTTTATATATATATATTTATATATATATATATATATATACATGCGCAGTATACAATGATATGTAGGTGGCTCTGATTACACAAAGCCTTTACTGTTCATATATTTATCCAGCTTCAATTTGAAAGACCTCAAGGTTGCTGAATTTACTATTGTTTCTGGCAGCTCGTTCCAAAGATTCACAATACAATTTTTAAATGAATATTTACCTGGATCACTATTGTAGTTGATTTTCTTTAATTTAAGGTTATGGCCTCTAGTTCTGTTATTATTATCAAAATTAAAAAAGTCTGCCAATCTTACTCTATCTATACCTCAATCAAATCTCCCCTCGCATACCGTCTTCTCACTGAGAACATTCCAAACTTCCTCAATCTTTCAAGATATGGTAGTCTATGCAGACTAGGTATCATTTTAGTCGCTCTACGCTGCACACCCTCCAGCATATCAAAGTCATGCTCATATTGGGGTGACCATGCCCCTAACACAATATTCAATATGTGGACGAACATATGAGGTATATATTTTTTAATCACTTCCTTACTCTTATAAGTAACATTTCTCTTAATCAATCAAAACATTCAATTAGCCTTGTTCTTTGATTCTATGCAATTTGTTTTGCATTTTAGGTCACTTGTTATAATTACTCCAAAATCTTTTTCTTCTTGAACATCTTGCAACCAAATTCCCTCAATTTCATAGAAGTTTCTATTGTTTTTACCAATGTGTGGGGATTTACATTTATTATGGTTTAACTTCATCTCCCATTTATGGGCCCAGGCGACAATTTTATCTAGGCTTCTCTGGAGTGTTAGGTTCCCTTCCAGATTACTTACTGAAAAGAACAGCTTAACATCATCAGCAAACATTTCAGTTTTGCATCCAAAACTAGAATCAATATCATTAATATAAAGGATAAAAAGCAAGGGTCCGATCACAGATCCCTGAGGCACTCCACTCTCCTCCAACTTCCATTTGGACTTAGACCCATTTAGTATTACTCTCCGTTTTTGTCCCGATAACCAAAGTTTGATCCACTTCAGGACTCTTCCAGAGATTCCATACTTCTCTAGCTTATGCTCAAGTCTCTCGTGTTGGACCTTGTCAAAGGCTTTACTAAAATTAATATATAATACATCTATATCTTTATTACCTTTGTCTGTTTGTTCAGTAACAAAATTCATGAACTCAAGTAGGTTAGTGAGACATGACTTCCCATTTTGAAAGTCATGCTGCAAATCATTAATATACTTGTTCTCCTCTAAGAACTTTTTAATATCAGTGCTAATTAATCTTTTCAACCCTGCTTATGTACAGGCACAACATTGGCCTCCTTCCAGTCTTCAGGAATCTCAGAATACATAAGTGAACGATCAAAAATAATTTTGAATGCATTTGCAAGACTTTCCTCACCTTCTTTTAAGACTAGTATAAATCCCATCTAGCCCAGCAGATTTATTAGGCAATATTTTATTAATAACAGCTTTTCTCTCTCTCTTCAAAAAATTTACATTCTCAAGAACTGGCCTACTTTCCAAATTAACACCTGGATCCCAATCAATTGCACTTTCCTGAGTGAAAACAAAGGTGAAGTATAAGTATAACACATCAGCAATATCTTTATCCCCTTGATAGCTCTCTCCATTATATTCTAATGGCTCAATAGTGGAGCCCTGCTTAGAATTTATTTTATAATAACTAAAGAACTTTCTGATATTTCCCTTACTACTGTTTGCAAGGTTGATTTCTGAGTCTCTTACATTTCCTAATTTCTTTTTTTAACTCTTTGGTGGTGCATTTCAAGTCTTCCCTATTTAATTCAGTCTTATTATGCTTATACCTTTTAGAAGCAATTTTCTTTGTCTTCAACTTGGACTTTACACTGTCTTTTAACCATGGGGGTTTTTTACTAGCATCTTTTCTCCCTGCCTTTAGGGGTATGCAACTTTTTTTTTAATTGAATCTAGGATACATTTGAATCTATCCCACATTTCAAGAGCATCCAGACCATGAAATTCATCCTCCCATGAGATAATAATTAACATTCTTCTAAACTTATCAAAGTTAGCTTTGGGAAGTCTGGGATCAATGATAAATTATCCCTGACTGAAATGCCATTCATATTAACATCAAACATGATTATGCTATGGTCAGTTTCTCCTAGCAGTTCTGTAACTTACAGGTTATTAATTGTTTCTTTCCAGTTACTGAGGATAAGGTCTAGGATTGCACCTTCCCTAGTAGCTTCACTCACCAGTTGAGATAAGTAATTATTTTCAAAACAATCAAAAAATAGATTACTAGCTTTGGTTGGGCCATACATTTTTCTCCAGTCAACTGTTGGTAAGTTGAAGTCCCCCATTACTAGAATATTATTTCCTGAACATACAGTATTGATTTCTTGCATAATCTCTCATCTATTTCAGAATTGGAATCAGGGGGTCTGTAAAATACCCCTAAAATACCACTAAAGAATACTCATCTTTGATAGAATTTACCACAGACAATATCAAGCTATTCTTAAGGTAAATTGAAATACCTCCACCGAGTCTTTCCTTTCTCTGATGAAAATATAGGTTATAGTCATTAATCATCCTTATAGATTTCCTCATTAAACCAGGTCTCAGTGATACAGATTACATCTAAATTTTCTGAATGTATATATGCTAATAGTTCATCTTTTTTATTTCTAAGACTCCTTGCATTGGTATAAAAACATAAAGCAAGTACCTTTCACTTAGATATTTAGCTGTTGTATAATAAGATTCCTATCAGCCTGGCAGTGGTTACAGCTAAACATCTTACAAAGGGACTAACAGACTCATTTAATAATTTACTTAATACAGTAAACCCTCAATATAACAAACTATATGAGGATGGGGGGGGGGGGGTCATTCGTTAAAGACGAAAGTTCATTAAACCTGATGGGTGTTAATTTCTTTCTTTTCTTTTTTAAAGAGCTCATCTGGCGACTGCTTACTTGGGCATTAGTCGTCATATTAAAAACTGGCCTATAACTAGGCTACTTTAAAATAAAATTCAAGATAAAAAAAATGCCCCCCCCCCCCAAAAGGGAAAGGGAAGCGAGCAGTAAGCAAGCTCCTGCGTCGGGGGAGGTCCCCCCGGCGCAGGAGCCTGCAACCTATAAGAAAAAAAACAAGACAAAAGCAAAACAAAAAAGAAACAAAACAAAACAAAGAAAAACCTGCTTAAATAATAGGGAGAAGGCCGGTCTCCCCCAAAAAGTCAACAAGTCCATCAGTCAATGTGCACGCACTCGTTCTGAGCACAAGGGACAGGCAGTAGCACTAATGGAAATGTTTGTTAATTATAAACCAGTCTACCAACCTACAGTCCTTTGCACCAAAACTTGGACCTATTTCTACTAAGATATAATACTTGACAATTATTATGCACTTCTTTCTTTGCTTACCAATTTTCTAGGACAATGCAATGATTGAAGCAGCTATATTGATATTGTATATTGGCAAATTTAAATATAATTGCTTCAATCATTTATATGTGTTTATTTTAATTAATTTATTGTATATTGTTTATAAACAGTAATTTACTATTTGGATCTTTTTCAGGCTGTTTCATTAAGATGGTGAATCGAAAGTATTGCAGCAATCCGCTGAAGATCCATAAATACCTGCAAAAGAAAGACCTAAGAAATGTTTCTGCTTAGCTTTTGCAGAAGTTCTCATCTCTTCTTAGCAAAGATGATAAGCTTTGTTCTGTTTGTAGGAAGAAGCTTTCAATTACCAATGGAGCAAAATACTCCAGAGGAGTCTGGAACTTCAGCATTTGAACAAGAGTTCAATGAGATGCCTAGCCAAAAAGGATTGAGATGTTGTGGAAGTTGAAGTTGGCTTACTGAACCAATCATTCTCTCTCATCGGTTAGAGCTCCTTTGATAAAAGGAAAGCCGAAAGGCATCCGACTTATGTACCTGAGAAAAGGTTGAAAGTTGAAGAATCTGTTATGAGAAAGATGGATTTGGTCATGGGTAGTAGTTCAGGAAAACAAGGAGATGTACCGCAAAGATGTAATGTGAACTGTATGCCAGAAATCATCCAGTCTCTAAAGGAAAAATATCAGCAATCAAGCCGTACACATCAAATCAGAATTCTAACCATATTTTCAACCAGTATGGAGTGTTAGAAAACTCATGAATGAGTTTGATTGCTCTCAGAGAATGGCCGTACAAGCTCACCATATACTAAAGGAGAAAGGAATGTTAGCTTCACCTAACCCTAAGCTTGGCAGAGTGCTTCCTAAGGAACTAAAATCTTTAGTCCTTGAATATTATCATAGTGATGACATGAGTCGGGTTTTAGCAGGAAAGAAAGAGTGTCTAGTATTGCGAATGAAGGGGAAAAGAACAGGTTACAGAAACGACTTGTTCTCAACAATTTGAAGGAACTTCATAGCAGTTTCAAAGTGAAGTACCCTGAGGTAAAATTATCATTCTCAAAGTTTGCTATGCTATGGCCACGTGAATGTGTTCTTGCTTGAGGCAGTGGAACTCACTTAATATGTATATGTACAATACATCAAAATGTAAAACTGATGATGGTTGGATCCAAGATGTCTGATATCACTGATCTACCTTCTTACCATCAGCTAGTTGCCTCTGTCATATGTAATCCAGCCCGCCCAGCATGCTACATGAGATTGTGCGAGTACTATCCACCTGTGGATCAACTAAAAGCAAAAGTATTTGGATTTTATGAACAAGAGAATGTGGATAATATTGAATTCAAACAGTGGACATCAACTGATAGATCTGAGCTGGTAACAATGGTATTATTGCTTGATGATTTCATGGATAGATTTTGTGATTGTGTCGAAACTTTGGTGCGACATAATTTTGTTGCAAAATCACAAGCACAGTACTTGGAAACTGTCAAAAACAATATTGCAGGTGGTAAATTTGTAGTAATTTGTGATTTTTCAGAAAACTATTCATCTGTAATACAAGACGCAGCCCAAGGATATCATTGGAATTGCACACAGGCGACAATACACCTTTGGTGTTTTATCCCATTAAAGATGGAAAACTCTGTCATGACTCATACACCATAGTTTCAGAGTGTAACATTCATGATAATGTGTCAGTGCATATCTTTCAGTGAATGTTGATACAGTATCTGAAATCAGTATTTGAAACGGTAAAGAAAATTTACTACTTTATGGACGGATCTGCAGCACAGTATAAAAACTGTAAATCTTTCCAGAATCTTTGCTGGCATAAAGAGGAATATGGTATAAAAGCAGAGTGGCATTTTTTTTTCCACTAGCCATGGGAAGGGCCCATCAGATGGCGTAGGTGGCACCATCAAAAGGGGGCTACTAAAGAGAGCTTGAGAAGACCCTATGACAAACAGATTATATCACCAAGAGAAACTCTTGGGAATATGAAGTTTGGATATGGAACTCAAAAGGAATATGAACAGGAGGAAGAACTTTTGAAAACCAGACCTGTGACCAAAACTATTCCAGGCACACAAAAACTTCATTCATTCATTCCAATATCAAAGGAGGCATTCCAAGTTCACTAATTTAGTCTCTGTGAGACTTTTAGATTAGAATCAGTCACAAAAAATATTTCATGTCCAGTCTTCAATGAAAAACTTGCAGGCTATGTCACTGTGATTTATGATGGACATTGGTGGCTTGCTTGCATAACTGAAGCTTTTCCAGTCACGAGAAGTGACTGAAATTTCTTCACCCGCATGGACCCTCTCACAGTTTTTGTTTCGCTGAAATAGAAGATTCTTGTACTATGAACATCACTGAAATTTTGGTGTCAGTAGAAACAAAAACTGCAACAGGAAGAAGCTACATGATTAGCAAGAAGGAGTCTGATGAAACAAACAGTGATAGCTCTGCTCAAATGAGTACCTAGGTATTTATTGAATAATGTTTTGTCTAAAAGTTTTTGTTTAAATTTTTGTCTTAAATAATCTTTTGTATTAAATAACATTTTGTATAGGTAATAAAAATTATAAATTTGTAATATTTGAAAGGTATTATGTTGTTTGTCTCACATTTCTGAAATGATAAAAATAATCTTTTGTTTTATTGAATCTAAGACTGAAAAAAGGCAGGGCAGCCTGGGAAGGAGGAGAGGAGAGGTTGTGTGTGGAAAGACTGAAATATGATGACCATGTCAAGATAGATCAAACTTTCTCAAAATCACTATTAACTAACACTGTTTGATGTCATAAACAGCCCCAGTAGAGTGACATGACTGGAAATACCACCCACCTGATGGTATATAAATGCCTATGGAGATCCCATTTTTATTTTTCCTGGAGCTATTTAGGATAAATAGAGCTAACTTTAGAAAAAATTTTGGGAGGATCAAAGTTGCACTTTGGCCAGGGTCAAAGGTCAGAGTTCAAAAAAGGGTCATCATGGCAAAGATTGTCCTAGGAGTCATTCTTCAACTCATTTGAAAGATCTCTTTCTCCCGAGCATTTTGGTACCAAAATCGTTCTGATTGTTTAACTCTAGCCAAAGTTATGACCTCTCAAACTTTTTCAGTCAACCAGTTTGACCAAAAATTGACCTGGCCCTAAAAAATGACAGTAAGGTCGGTAAAGTTGAAGGCAAGCTGCTCCGGACGATTCTGACCTTTTCTTCCAGAGATTGAAGCTGTTTTTCTTTTAGGTTTTGTTCCTTTCCATAATGTTTCATCCTCTTTCGCTATAATAGTTAGCTGAAGTAGCAGTAAAAGGGGGGTTGGGGCGCAGCCCCCCACCTAAAACAAAGAATACTATATGGGGTGGGGGGGACAAAGCCTCCAGTCAATTTCAATGTTTATAAAACCATGTTTTGCTTGTATTTCAATGCCGTTAGTCAACAAACAATGCTTTGTTTCATTTCATACTCTTTGTTACATTTTTTCACTCAATTCTTTCCTTTCTATATATAGGGTCATTCCATGTCAATTCAACCAAGATTTGTCAATTCTTTTTGCCACCGACTCAGATTTTCTTGGAAATTATTGTACTTTTAGACCTTAATGAGACAAATTCAATGGTATGTGTGTCACCTCTGTAGGTCAAATGGTTTCTGAGATATGACCCCTCAAAGTTGTGTAAAAAAAAGGTCATTTTTTAAAAAAGTGAAAAAGTTCAAAGTCAAATTTTTGAAGACCATTGCACCTACAGAGCTCATTCTGATACCAATTTAAAGTTAATAAGATTCCTTACAACTTTTATTAATGCATATATTTCTTAACAAGGTGAAACAAAAATGTTGACCTTTGACCTTAAAAAGGTCACTTGATGTAGAAATCTATTTTTTTTAACTTTCCCTAAAAATTTGTCCCTTGGCTCATTAATTAGTGACCGTGAGAAAGTGATAACATTTTTAGGCTAGCATTGTGCTCCACTAGAAATACATGATTTAACATTTCAAGTGTAAAAAATATACACACAACGAAAACATACATTTTTTTTAGTGATCTGCACTCAACAGAACATTTTTTTCAAAGGCTCGGCTCCCTATAGAAATGATCCTTCAGATCATTTATTGGTTTGTTGGAAACAAAATATTGATCGTGTATGGCATGATGCAAGAGCATAAATCCCAAAATACGCCAACAAAGTAACTATTTTGTTGCAAATGACTCCCTTTAGGAACAAAAACGACAATTCACAGTAGATACCACACCTTCCTCGGTGCTATTGCGAATCTATACACACCAGAATAATGTAACATTCATTTTTGGAGTTTTGTTTTTTATTTCCCATTTTTTTCATTTTTAGTTTTTCCTAAGTGAGAATTTCAAACAAAAATGGCGCCATCTGATTTTAAATGTGACATAAACAACATATTATTATACGCCTTGAACAAAACAAAAACACACAGGCTTCTATCCGTTTTGGGTTGAGGAAAAAATCAAAAATCGCTCGGAACAGCTAGTCTTCAACTTTACCAAAATGGCCATGGGTGACCCAGAGCCATAAAAATTGGTACCTATGTGATATTATCTCACCAGACCCAACCTGCATGCAAAAAATCATCAAAATCCATGACCTAGTGTCGAGATTTTGCCAAAAAGTGTGTACACTTCACATAGAATGCCCCATATTGTAGATGCATGATCTGACACAATCCTATGGCTGCATTTTGTGAGTGGGTTTTGACAGATGCAGATGACCTTTGATAGGCCCTTGTGGCTTTTGTCATCCATGAAATTATGTTATATGCTATGTTAAGAGGAGGCAGCAGAATTAAATATATTTTTCCTCAGAAAGAAATTGATGAAAGTATCGAATATGCCAAAATTGTATTAGGTTAAAAGTCTTCCCTATCATTATTCTAATTATTTTGTCAGTGAGGATTATCAGTGAAATATCATTTTTTTTTATTCTTGGAGATTTAGGTCACGTCAAACTGATACCTAAAATGTATTCCTAAATTGACCTGTAATTTATACATAAAAAGTTATAGCATAAACAACCTTTTTATGATTGTTTCTAATAGCTAAGACTTTTGACTGTTTTTTATATAATTATGGGTAAGTGTATAGATTATGGCCGGATCCGAGTGATAGCTTAGTTATTAGAAACAATCATAAAACGGTTGTTTATGCTATTACTTTTCATGTATAAATTACAGGTCAATTTAGGAATACATTTTAGCTATCAGTTTGACTTGAAAAATTGCAAATTAACACCCTCTTAGATTTTGCTCAAATTTGGGGGGCACAGCTCCCAATATATAATCGGAAATCACCATAAACTTCATCCATATAGATTTCAGCTCAGAAAAATAGCCCAAAATAAGCTATAACTCTGATCCGGCCATACTCTACACAATTACCTGAATATGCATATGTGGGTGAACGAAACAAACACGCAAAAAAAAAACTTTTTCAGGCGCACCGCCAATCTTCATGTTTACCATCTGTCTGGCTCTGTTCTGGAAGGTTGTCTTACAGCAAGCTCCTGATTCTCATTGTAAGATTGGGATATAATACTGATTTGGGTGTGTAGTTTTTCTTGTATTTATTTAATACATCAATCACTGTGTAATAAATACATTAGTGATTAATACTTTTGGGGAAGATAACTGGCAGCAATCCTGAGCAAGAATTTTTTTGGTGAATGTTAACTTTGTCCTTAGTAAATTTCTGAGAGTATGGCTGTTTGTATAGATGGTGAGAGCATGCTGTTTGAAAGTAGTGTGTATGTGGTGTGTGATGCATGTGGAGTTGAAAGGAGAGTGAATGTAACTGTGTGTTTTCTGGAAGGGGAGGTTAGGAGGTTAAGTAGGGAATGTAAGAGGTTGAATGATTTGGTGTTTGAGGGAGATGCAAGTGTGCGATTGAAGGGTGAGATTAGTGCTAAGAGGGTGGAAGATAGGGCTAGGACTGGGAACAGTGTGGAAGTTGTGAGTGATGATGAATGGTGGGTGAAAATGGATAGGATAGATAAGTTAGGACAGATTAGGTGTTTAAAAAGGAAGGACATAGAACCTGTTAGGTTGACTAACAGATTCAATATCCTGAGAGAGGAAGAATGTGAAAGTGATTTGCCTGGTGTGATTGTGGATGAAAGCAGGATGGGTGGTAGTGTGACTGAGAGCAGGAGGGAGGGTAATGTTAGGCCAAGACAGAATAGGAGAATGACCGAGGTGCTAGTGATGGGTGACTCTCAGATTAGGTATTTAGATAGGAAGTTGAGTGATAGCAAGTGGAAGGGAATGAGAGTTTGTCTGCCGGGTGCTGGTGTAAGTGATGTTTGTGAGAGGTATGATAGGCTGGTTTCTGGGTGTGAGAGGGATGCAGTTGTGATTACGCATGTGGGAGTGAATGATGTAAAGAAGGTGGGTACATGTGAGTTACGTGAGCAGTATAAAAGGTTAGTTGAAAGGATGAGTAAAAGCAGGGTAAAAGGTGTTGTTTCCTTAGTGTGCTTCCAAGATTGGATGTGGGGGTAGAATGGTTGTTGCGTGCAATTGGTTCAAATGAATTTGTGAAAGGACTGTGTGAGGAGTTAGGATTGGTGTTTGTAGATGTCTGGGGTGGATTTTACGGGAATAGGAGGTTGTATGCGATGGATGGGCTCCATCTTAGTCGGGCAGGTGTTGAGGTTCTATGGGGGGAGCTGGATAGTGTGATTAGGTCCTTACGGGTGGAAAACTAGAAGCTGTTAGAGGTAAGGGAATAACAGGAATAGAGGGCAGGTGTAGGAAATGGAAGGGATGCGGAGATAGAGGAATAGCTAGAGGGGAGGGCATACTGATGCATTATAGGGGGACTAATGCACAAGTGAATGAGCAGATAACTAGGAATAAAAAAGCACGATGCAATGAAGATGGGAATAATAAAAAAATCTTAAAAATATACTACACAAATGGTCGGAGTATAAGGAATAAGATAGATCTCTTAAGAGCGTTAGCGAGTGAAGAGAATTTTGATATAATTGCAATAACAATCATGGCTTGATTTGACAGGTAATCACTTTAAACCTGAGGTTGAGATTGAGGGCTTTAACATGTTCCATACAGATAGGAATAGGAAGAGAGGAGGAGGGGTTATTATTTATATTAAAGATAATCTCCAGTGTTGTGTAAACAGTACAATTAAATTAGATGATAACACTGGGTAGCTGATAGCAATGGGTTTAAGCTTGATAAGTATAGGTTTAGAAAGGAGATTGGGAGGAATTGGTTTACAAATCGTGTGGTAGATAATGGAATAGGCTCACTAGACATGGATGAAGCTGCTAGATGGGACTGACTTTTTTTATGTACATATGTATATATTTTTCTAAGGAGTGGGGAGATTATATTTTGCGGTTGCATGAATGGACATAATCCTCTGGATGCATTTTATGTATATTGTAGATTAGATCTGACGAACTCCTGTAAAGGGTGACAATGTTGATGACTTTTCTCTGGTAAGAAATCTTTTGTGTGTTGACTGGAACAGGAGCTGCCAAGTGTAGGCCATGAATGGTCTTTTGCAGTCTCCTTCTTTTCTTATGTTCTTATGTAATTACCATAAAATGTGGCTCCATTTAATTGTGGTAAAACTGGCAAGACCTACAGCACAGGCTGTGGGATCAAAGCTTATGCTCTTAATCTCCAAAGCACCCAGAGCTAAAAACATAACATTTGGGATATTTTTTCAATGTAAATAATTATAACAAATTGCCTTCAATTGCATTTTGGTTAATCCGTAAAATTACCAAACCTTTTATAAATCTGGATAGTCTTCCCTTAACCATATAATCAAGGATACTTTGATAAGCGAAATTGGCTTTTCTAATCCTATATTATGTTATATGTTTCATGCATCGATAAATAAAATTATGAATTTACCTCTTTTACGAACAAACATCTTGGCATTCCCAAGTTTTTCTTGAACCTTAGGTGTGGCGTAATGCGCCACCATCTTAAGCTATAATTTACGAGAATTTGGACGAAAAGGTTACAAGTACAGATCGGACTAGTAATAGAATGTATGCAAATCGTATGCTGAATTTCCGAGATAAAATATAGAGATGGAAAACTCGACAAATACTTAAAAATGATAAGAAGTTGGCAATAGAACTTTAATTTTGGCGGTAAACAAGAACGAATGTTTACTCTCTTCTTTTGTATTACAAGTATTGGCGTTCCAAAAGGCAGCACTACACCTCAGCTGGCATATTTTCCTTTTTAATTTTCCAGAGTTATATTTTAATTTCATCTGCAACCGTTAAATGTCGAATTAAATCAGTTAAGGAAAAGAATAACGCAAAAATTATATTATAATGCGCTCTTAACACAAAAACAATATTAGCAACTCTGTTCGATCGCGAAAAGAGCGCCGAAGGTATCGATCCCATTTTCTTAGTCTATAAAATAACATAAAATACTTTCTATTAACAAGTGCATTGGTATTCCTCGAACTATTATATCCCTGTCGCAAGTAAACGACTTAATTCAATAAATCAATCTTTTGTAACGTGCCGAGAAGTGCAAGCGGGTGCTTCAAGTTCAGCTTGTTTTATCACTCTTTTATTCTCCTCTCATCTTTCAAACATTCAGCAAAATATTTTTTGCCGCTCTGAGTGTTCCCATTCTCTTGTCATTTTCTCTACATTCAAACCACAGAACCGCACTGAGTCCTCTCTACTTCTCACCCCCATACGAAAGTTCTTGCCATAACAGTATAGCAATGCCTCTGGGCATTCCTATAATAAAAACCTCCTGGGAAAATTAAATATATATGTACATCAATTATTATGTAAAATTCAAATTATGTAATAATATGCTCATATTAATCTTTTAATTAATTTACTTAACTTTTGTAAATTAAATCATTTTATGTACAACTTAATAATTAATTAATTCATTTATTTTACTTGCCAAACAACATCTCTTAAATTTCACACACAAACAAACAAACACACACTTTCAGCTCGACCAAAAAGCACACTACTCTGCCCCAGTCGACTAGCAACATTCTTTGTATAAAGGTCGGTAGTCATTCCTTCTACAATTAGTCATTTACCTCCAAACAAATCATACTTAGTTAATTCCACTTTCTCTCACAATTCTTTGCAAACGACCATACGAGAGTAGGTCTTAATTATATTTACTTCTCATATTGCAGCCCCTAATTCACAGTCCATCATAGTCACTATATTATTCACCATATTATTCCACCATGTTATTTCATATTTATTTCACATACTTCAATTCTCTTTGTATCTTGTTACTGTAAATCATATGTTAAAATATCTTACATTGTATACCTAATCTACTTATCTCATTGTACATTCGTTGATTTTATGAATATATTTATATTTGTTTAATTGTTTTTCTTAAAACCCAGTTCATTATTTCAAAATTTATTTAGCTGTCGCCTTAGGCCTAAAACTATCAGCAGAAAAACTTTGATCAAACAAATTTATGGTTATTGTTTTCGAAACGCTATTTAGGATGATTTATTAACAGAAAATAAATTACATTAATAACCATATACTATAACAGTGCTGCCATCTATTTTTCAGCCTCACTCTATGGATATTGTATCCTTTATATTCTACCCTCAGATGTTCTGCTGTCTCTCATAGCCCCATTGGTACCATTTAAAAGTTAAAAGAGTCATCTCCCCATTCCATGAATATGTTCGTCCCTTTATCTTCAGGGATCCCATTCGTGTGTAGTGCCCCATTGTAAGGTATATTAGGATGAACAATGAGGCCTCACAGATGAGTGCCATGAAAACCCTATGAAGTCTTGAAATTAGCACACACATAGTTATGCACATACAATTATTCTACTATGGGTGTTTTGGTGGTGATGTGGTTGTATTATCATTATTATTATTATGGTAGGTGAGGTTGGTAGCGTTAGGTTTGTTGTGATGGCTTGAATATGGTACGTAACCAGTTACCGGGGCTGCTTGCTGAAGGAAATGGAGCTGTGGGCTTCTCCACGCCCTCGGCAGTGAACTAACCAAGTATTAATCCGACCCTATGTTGCTTAAGAGTGACAATCTCGTTAAGGTCCACACGACAACCTGGTGCTGACCTGAGGTTGACTCCAATTGTAATGTTCAAGGGAAGATAATACTCTCCCTCGGCTTGAGGTTAAGTTGGCAGGTTAAGAATGTCGATAGGGATTACCAGTAGGAAAGGAAATCTCAAATGGCGGAATTTCGGACTCTTTATTTAGTGCGTACAACTCGGGTTCTTCGGCATACGATGAACTCGAAAACGGGCGTGTTGTGTATTCGGGAAACCTACCCCTTGTTTTGGATGAGTATATTAACTGTATTATGCAACTGCCTGTGACTGCAATCGTGAAAGTGCTCATGACTCTGAATTGACTGAATTACTGTCAGACTGTCCTCCCTCGGTCTACACAAGATGTATATACAGTGGTGCACACTGTGGCCGTGGCTTGTCATTAGCCAATGCTGGGGGGAGGAGCGGAGCCTCCCTAATTCCGTGTTAATTTATGTGTACAAGGAGATAGAAATTTATTTTTATCTGGATTCCAAAAGGTGTGAGTTTCCGTTTCGCGGTTTCATGCTGATAAATAATGGCCGCTACTATCGTGTTTTTTGATCCGCACCTGGTACGAAGCTTGTTTCGACAGTTGACCTTTTGGCGTGACTGTGGAAATCGATCTACTTCGTTTACTTGTGTATGTACATGTGCACATGTTTGCTAACATGTGAACGTCTTGAATTCATTCTTCTCGCCCTAGCCTTTACAAGTGTAGCAGCCCTGCAGCCATATATATATATATATATATATATATATATATATATATATATATATATATATATATATATATATATATATATATATATATATATTAGTGTTGTTGGGTAGCAGTCTTTCTTGTAGATGGTGGATTACGTGTCCAGTATTCATCTCTTTTTTAAATGAATGTGTTTGGTAAAAACTAAACTAAATTGCTAAGCTTTCAATCTTATTCGATAATCTTCGGGGCGTTTTGAAATGTTCTTGCCTCCTTTACATATGTAATGAGTGAAGTGAGGATCTGGTAGAGTGAAAGAAAACGATTTTTAAGGGGTATTTATTCCGCCTTGGTTACACGTAACGTTAGAGGAAATGAGCCACTCCTGCGAGTGGAATTTTTAAAATAGTTTTAATGTCCGATTCCAGCTTGACTGTTGATGGCGGGCTTATCTTCATTTATTAATATGGTTTCTAAGATGTTAAGCCTCGCTGTATTAACCTCTTTTCTTTTAATAATGGTGTTATCAACGAGCATATCTCTCGTTAGGTTAATATTATGGACACTCCCCATATAGTTCTTAGGCCTTCTGCTTTGTAGATGCATATTTAACTGTCTCGAAAGTGTAGTAGTTGTCATGCCAATATATTTTGAGTTTTTATAAAGCTTACAGTCTTTTTCGGGGCAGGTGAACTCGTAAACTATGTTGGTTGACTTAAGATTCGAGGAGTTTAGGCAGATGTTATTTTTCATCAGAAGATTGCTGGCTTTTGTTGTTTTATAATAGATGATGAGTTGGATTTTAGGAGTTTGATTTTAAACCTTGATGTTACGGTTAATAAGCTCCTTGATGTTTTTGTTTATTTTCATCTATTTTATAGGTCATGGACATCTGGTTTCTGTAATACACTTTGATGTTGTTGACTTCTCCATGATTATTTTTAGTTTTATCCGCATGTTTGTAATGGTTATTTAAAAATGATTGGAATTGTTTGTCAAGCATGCTGTTTGAGAAACCATTATTCACGAGTATTTGTTTTACTCGTGCAACCTCTTGGTGTAAAAGTTCCTCATGTAGAGCAGCATTTATAAGCTCGGCTGATCTATGAGCCGATTACGCTTATTTTGTACTTTTCAGGGCATTCACTCTCCGCATTGAGGCATCTTCCCAGGTCTGCACTTTTCCTATGTACTTTAGTAATGTAGCTGCCATTGATGTTTTGAACCTCAACATCCAAGAAAGTGAGATTATTAACCGTAACATCAAGGTTAAAAATCAAACTGCCTGACACTTCCAACAACTCCTGTGCGAATTTCCTGACCTTAGTCTGCCACCTTCAAAGGACAGGCCTATCAAGCACGATGTGGTTCATGGGATAGAGGCGAAATGAGGGCCTGTATAAAAGGGATAAAATATCACTTCATAGAAATGTAAGGAGGGAAGACGACCGAAGGGAGTCCTCTGTTAAAAGAAAGTGAAGTCGAGCAGTGGGTCGACGCCAGAAAGGGTAGGAAAGCAAAAATTTCAAAGAGAAGCAAGACGGGTACAAACTACTAAGATGTGAGCCACAGACAACTCAGCACCGCAAAAGGGACAACTAGGGGCAACTTGGCCTCCACCCAAAACTAAATAGCCATGGGTGAGTCCCGTGTGCCCAATTCGCAACAGGCAAAGAGTAACCTCCTAAGATCGGAGTCGCAGATAGCTAGAGGACCAGCGACAGATAGAACGTGTAATAAATAAGTGACAGCTTAGAAGGGGGGAACGATTATTATTAAGGTAGAGAATTATGGCCGCCGATCGACGCTAAAGCGTCCATCTCAGCAAACGGTTTAAGGGAGTAGGTTACTGATGGATGAGGTGTGTACAGGTGATGGAAAGGATTGGTGGAGGGTTAGATCGTGGATTTCAGCCCGGCAGCATACAGGAATGAGTATATGGCATTTATCGAGAAATGGGGGGTTTCGGCGGGAATCATCTTTAGGTGTTCACTGCGGGGGTAAAGAGATAAGTAATCGGCGACAGATGGCGGAGTACCGGGTACAGTCTACCAGAAAGTGGAAGACCGTAAGCCTGACTCGGCATGTATTGCAAATGGGATGGGGGTCACGGGACATAAGGTACCCGTGAGTTAGGCGTGTACGCCCAAGACGGAGACGGGTCAAAACGACTTCTTTATAGCGGGAGCGATGGAAGGAGGATGAGTTTAATCTGGTGGAGTTTAGTGAGAGGTGGAGATTGCCAGGAGGCAAGCCACTGTGCTGACATTAGCTTTTTGAAGTGAGGAAAGAGGTCAGTATGAGGGATAGGAACAAGACGAACTAGATCAGAGGTCGACCGCGCATCTCGATCGGATGCCTCATTACCAGGAACTCCTATGTGCGAGGGAACCTAGTAAAAGGTGATCAGCTTTTTCGAGGAAACAGTGGCCTCTTGCAAGAGTTGACGGATCTCGCGGACAATAGGGTGAGGAGAATAGTAGAGGGACATTGCGGAAATCGCACTCCGAGAGTTCGAATATATTATGAAGTCGTTGGAGGCTTGAATACGGGTAATTAGAAGAGCCTCCCACAGGGCATAGAGCTCCGCAGTATAAGATGAGTACCCAGAGAGGAGGTTTATCTGGGCATCGTCTCCACGATGATGGCACCCGATGAGTTAAGTTGAGAACCGGAACCATCCGTAAAGATGTCCGTGCCTCGAGAGTGGACAAAGGTATAGCTAAGGAACTTTCCAGGAAGAACCTCAACTGTTGTAAAGGATTTACTAGGAGACAGCAAGCGGTTGCATATCCTCGCAGGGGCCAGCGTCCAGGGTGGGATCCCTGCGAAGGATATCCGGCAGATTTGAGGAATGTGGAATGGGAGGGCAGTGAAGAGACGGGAGGCAATTTTAGGGAGGTGCCAATAGGCCTCAGCTGAGGGGTCACCTGTAACTATTGGAAAAGTGGGGGGAGAGGTGAGTCTCCGGGAGCATACGAGAACCCCTTCGTGGCTAGAAAGTTCCGTCACTTCCTTAGGGAAGGGACAGTTACAATCTGCCTAAAGGCCTGCGCCAGGTGAGGAGCGGAAGGCTCCAGGAGCCATCCGCAAAGTGGAGTTTTGTATAGGTTCGAGACGTCGGAGGGTAGAAGGGGACGCTGAGGCGTACACCTCACACCCAAAGTTGAGTTTGGGAAGAAGAATGGCACCGTAAAGACGCAGTGTGGGAGATAAGGCGTAGAAGGTTGAGTGAAGGGCGAGTGGCAGTCACAAGGTGTCCCATGTGAGGCCCCTCAAGACAACTCGTCAAGTACCAGGCCAAGGAACCTCACTTACTGCTTAGTTGGGATCGGAGTCCCAGACATAGGGCAGTGGACGCTCGAGGGCCGTCTGCATCGACGGTGGCGGAAAAGAACGGAACAAGACTTAGAAGGAGAAAAGGATAGATTCTTGGAAGACGCTCAATCCAAGGCCGCAGTGACTGTGAGTTGGACCTGTCGGATGACCAGAGATAGTGATTTACCGCTAAAGTAAATCACCAGGTCGTCAGCGTAGAGTAAGCTATTGATAGTTGGAGGGAGTAAAGTGGTAACAGTATTCAGGAAGAAAGAGAAGAGGAAGACACTCAGGATAGACCCTCAACCTGAGGGACTCCCTCCTCCTGTGGATAAGAAATAGATGTAGAGGAACCGACCCGGACTCGAAAGGACCGATCGCAAGGGAATCCCGAGGGGAAAGTTGGCATATAGCCGCGGAAGTTAAGATAATGGAGACTCCAGAGTATGGATGATCTAGTGAGAGTGTCGTATGGCTTGCGAATGTCAAAGAAGAATGGCAGCTCCACCTCTGTCGGAATCGCCGTGTCGCTGATTCCCCATGTCCGAGGGCTCTGGCGACCTCGTAGGATTAATTCCTGTAAACAGAGACAGGAAGGTTCGTGGGATAAAAGACGGATGATGCTCTCCCAGTTAGCCACCAAGACCACGGCAGTTCCAGGGGACTACTGTGGGAGAGACAAAAGGACATGTGGGGAAGGCCATAGCGGGGATCTACCCACTCCGTGGGGTTGAGGATCAGGGCTTCCCAGCAAGAGAAGGCTAGAAGTGAGGTGTTTTTTTCAGTTTGAGCTGGATTTTTTTATAGGAGAGGCACTGTTAGATGGAGGGTTAATTTCTTTTGGGGGGGGGAGGTAATCTGGACTTATTCCTGTGGATGCAGTTTTATATTATTGTATATTATGATTGATTTGGATTTTGAAGAGTCTTGATGATGATGCTTTTTCTTTTGAACACATTCCTGTCGATGGTTGTAATTGTATATTGTAGATGGATGATCTGACACAATCCTATGGATTGTTTAAATTGTATATTGTAGATGCATGATCTGACACAATCCTATGGATGCATTTTGTGGGTGGGTGGGTTTTCTTTAAAATGGAATGAAAAAAATTAAATAAGTACAAAAGAAGTGCCGATGCAAAGGCAATACATGAAAACTGAACTGAAGATGCGGATAACCTTTGATAAGCCCTTGTGGCTTTTGTCATCCGTGAAATTATGTTATGTTAGTTATGTTATAACGGTGGAGAAGAAGGAGGTGTGGTGAAAATGGGGTTAGGGGGAAGGGAAGCGAAATGAGGGATCGGTGGGTTTTATGGTGAAGAATGGTGGGTCTGGATATTTTGGAGGGTTTGAGGGGTTTGTTTAGAGGGGGAGGGTTAAGCTGAAGAGACTTCCAAGGACTTCGAGCCCCCCTCTCCGGAGAGGGAGGAGTAGGATGGGGATGGACCTCGCGCGACCACAGTCATTTCTGTGGACCGCGGAGGCCTTTTGGCCCGTTTGGGCGATGATGACTCGATTCGAACGAGACGCTTCGGAGGGAGAGTAAAATGGGGGGTGAGGGGGGGTGCTTGCGTAGCCTATAGTGTGGTAGAGGCGTTTAGCCTCCGGCGGGCCCTCTTATGTGTCCGAGGTAACCTCAGAGTGGTGTGGGGGGGGGGGAACCACTGCATCGCCGTGAGGGTGTGGTTAGCGACTCTGTTGCTTTCTGAGATTACCCCAAATCTGTTAGATAGGTTTAGGACTGTGGTATCTGGTGAAGACCTTGCAGTC
The DNA here is from genome assembly GCA_963969495.1 of Ceratothoa steindachneri. Classification (NCBI taxonomy): domain Eukaryota; kingdom Metazoa; phylum Arthropoda; class Malacostraca; order Isopoda; family Cymothoidae; genus Ceratothoa; species Ceratothoa steindachneri. Next base: position 89,042,954 of record OZ018321.1, read on the forward strand.
TTCGAGCGGGCGACATCAGCAGAGGTCGCCCTTTGCGGCCTAATCTCTTTTAATACTCGGTCCCGAGCTTCGCGGACACTAAGGAAGGCGCTGTATCTTAGAGACTGAATCTCGGCCTTAAATTTATAGGTCGGATAGTCTCTTGAAGATGCTGAGTGTCCCCCTTTGCAGTTGGAGCAATAGGGCTCCGACATAAATGGAGGAGGGTGGAAAGATCCACTACAGATGCGGCAGAGTGCTGCGGGCTGGCGACACTTCGGGCTTACATACCCGAATTTATTGCATTTAAAGCAGCGCGTCGGGGTGGTACGTAGTGGCGAATTGACAATTTATATGTACTAGGATCTCTGATTCCCTGGTATACGTGTGGTGGTGGGCATAGTGTCTTAAAAGATAGAAGGAGGGGAAGGGTAGGCCTTACCAACCTTTTGGCTAAATTTGTATACCTTTGTGACGCCCTATGGAGAGAGATCCTCCAAGACGTCTTCAACAGGTATTTCACAAAGGGCCTTCGAATATATAGTTCCCTGGCAGCTGTTTAGGCGTGGGTGCTCCATGACACGGACGAGGCAGCCCTGAACCTCATGGAGAGCTAACAACGATTCCGTGGACTGAGCTGAACTGGACTTTACAACCAAAGTCCCGTTAACCTGGGGCCTCAGGTCGAACCTCTCGATTCCTGTTTTCGCATGGAGCTCTTTCTCGAAACGCCAAAAAGCAGTACATAGCTCAGGAGGGCGAACGCTCCAACACGGAGACGGTGGAAATGGGAGGGCCAACACCCCGGGAAGCGAGATGGCCCCCAACCCGTAGCCCCAGAGGCCTGGGTTGAGATGGCCGCCGATCAAAATATGCCGAAGAGGACTCGTTACACCCAAGAACTTAAAAACGGGGACATACTAAATCGCTGTGCCGTCCAAGAAGAGGGGAGGGGACCAAGGGCCCCACGACCCCGATAAAAATGCATGGCCTTCGTTTTGGTGACCGAAAAACGGAAACCCTTGGAGACAGCACGATCCGACGTGGCATCAATTGCAATCTGTAATCGACGGACAGCAGAAGGCAAGCGGGGAGATGAACAAAACAACGCCAAGTTATCCACGAAGAGAGAAGCCAAAAACGCCTCCGGAAGAGTGGACACAATACTATTAATGGCAACGGTGAAACATGTCACACTTAAAACACACCCCTGGGAACACCCTCCTCTTGAACCCCCAAGTCTGAGAAAGCTTCCCCAATACGGACCTTAAAATTACGGGACGATAAAACTTCTTGAATAAAACCAAGTAAAAAGCCCCTCATACCCCAAAAAGCTCATATAACTGACGTAAAACACCATATCTCCGGGTGGTATCTTAAGCCTTCTGAATGTCGAAGAACACCGCCAACACCTGATGCCTGGAGGAAAAAGCCCGTAAAACGGAATCTTCGAAACAGATGAGGTGGTCAAGAGTACTACGGCCGCTCGAAAAACACACTGAAATGGAGAGAGGGGCGAGTTGGACTCCAAAAAACAAGTGAGGCGAACTTGAGCCATCCTCTCGAATAACTTAATGAGGTAGCTCGTAAGAGCAATCGGGCGATAATGACCGGGGTACAAACCGTCCCTACCAGTCTTGAGAAAGGGTAGGAAAACCCACGGAGTGGGGATAGAGACGACGGCGAAAGTCTTAGTGGATGCAATCATCACCGGGAGTGGTGGAGCCACAGTGGGATAAAGCATCCCGAAGCTCATAGACAGAAAAGAGAGCATTATAAAAGTAGGTGGTGCACCTGGTAAAGTATAAAATGCGAGACTCTATAGCGGCCTTATGATCGAGAAACCGGCGAAGATAGCTACCAGTGCTACTCACCGAAGCAAAATGTTCAGCCAGAGCTATGCTGACCAACCCGCCATCCGACACAAGCAATCCTCCGATATCCAGAGTGGGGATAGCATGACCAGCGTAGTGACCACGGATCTTATTGACCCGCTTCCAAACCCGAGTTAACGACGTAGACGAAGAGATGGAAGATACGTACCGGCGCCAAGACTCACGGCGGGCACGACAGAGGGTCCTCTGGCGGGTGGCATGAGCCCAAATCCGATCGACCCTATTCGAGACGGTCGGGTTCCGCCTATAAATAAAACGGGCCAACTGATATGCAGAAATAGCCGACGCGCAATCCCTCGACCAACAGGGCAATGGTGGAGCGCCCTGCAAAGGGGCACCTCCGCGGAAAAAAGCGCTCAGCAGCCTCAAAAATATGAGACTGTTGAATCAACGGTATTGAAGGAACCCAGGGCGGCATCAGTAAAGGAAACTCCCCGGAACCCAACCCAATTTGATCTCCGCAGATACAAACGAAGAAGGAGGGAAAGGCTTGGACCAGGAAGGGCGGCTGACAGCGATCGGGAAGTGATCACTCCTGGAAAAGTCGTCCCGAATCGACCACCAGAAATCGATGAAACAGTCAGTCGAACATAAGGACAAGTCTACAGCACTAAAAGAATCCGTTTGAACATGGTAAGAAGTAAAATCATTCGACTTTAAAAGACAAAGAGAATCAGATAATAAGAGGGACCCAACCTATCCACCCCGAAGACTACGGACAGTATCACCCCATGACGGGGGGCGAACATTAAAATGACCAGGTAATAAAAACGGGGTAGGTAAGTGACTTGGGAACTCTAAAAGGTCAGACCGACTCAAATTAATATCCGAGGAGATGTACACAGAACAAACGGTTACAAGCTTGAAAATAAAACCCTTGCAGCAACAGCCCTTAAGGTAGTACGGAGGGGAAGTGGCGCAGAAAATAGCGAAGAGGAAATTAAAAGAGAAGCACCACCATGGGACACGCCCCCAGCGGGGTGGTGGAATTAAACACCCGGAAGTGCGAAAGCACCGGGAAGGGGCGAGTCTCAAGTATATTTTCTTGCAAACAGACCATCAAGGGCCGAACGCTAGAAAGAAAGAGCTGGAGTTCTTCCTACTTGGGGAGAACCACCTGACAATTCCACTGTAGGATGACAGACATTACTGTTGTCTCGAAATCAACGGCGGGGTTCTGGTGACGGAAACCGCCGAAGGTTCCCGACGAATAGTAGACCCAGAGGAAACAAGGGACAAATCGCGGTTACCCGGGGACTATCCGACACGGACTTGGCAGCGTGAACGGCGGGAGGCGACATCTGAGAGCCAGACCGAACCCCCAACGTGGACGGCTCATGGCCCGGAGGGAAATGAAGATCGAGCAGTGACGGACGAGAACTTAAATGCGAAGAAGATGAAACAGAAGGCGGATCATAGACAGAGGGTGAGAAGGAAATATGGTTGGAGGGTAAGGAGGGAATTGGGTCAGACGGAGAAGAAGGAACAGTGTCAGAGGGTGAGGGGGGACAGGGTTAGAAGGAGATGAATGAACAGGGGCAGAGGGCAAGGGAGGCGGAACAGGGATAGGAGTCAAGGGAGACGGAACTAGGGTAGGAGGCATCGAAGACTGAACAGAGGTAAGGGGCAAAGAAGAAGGAATCGGGGTAGGAGGCAAGGAAGACGGAACCGGGTGAACCTCCGCCCTCACAATGACATCGGTGATGCCAACGGAAAAGCCAGCCAAAAGCAGGGAGGAGAAGGCATTAAAACGAAGGGCGCCCCAACAACCGACTCGGGGACCAAACAAGACTCATTAGAGGCAGCGCGATTGGACTCCGAACCGGGTGAGGAGGAACCTTTCCGTTTGCGCTGAGGCAAAGGAACGGAAGGAACAGCCGGGGCAGACGCCTGGAGGAACTGCCGAATATTCTCCATCGTCTCCGCTCGGTCGGTCTCACGGTCCGCGACAGAGGAAAGAACATGATAAGAGACCAAAGGCAAAGGAGAGGGAGCAACAGAGGGACCACGAGGAGAAGACAAAGAAGGAGTGTGACGTCTGGGAAGAGGACGGCGGCAACCCGCCTCCCAGAGAACGGCAGAGAAGATACGGCTGGAGGGAGCGAGCTGCCCCCGCACCCAGCGACAGGCCTCACGGAAGTCCTGCCTGAGAGAGTCCTCTTCCACCACGACAATGCACTCGCTCACGACGCTCGGCAGACAAGAGCGAATTTCAATGGGAAATCATCCGACATCCACTTTACGCGTCGATTTAGTCACATCCGAGTTCCTTTTGTTTCCAAACCTGAAAAAATCATTGAGGGGTATGACCCTCAGTTTTACACAGATGGACTTAAAGCCTGGTATCTACGTTTACAGAAGTGTATTGACATAAATGGAGCATATGTTGAAAAATAAACATTATAACTTAGATCGTTTTTTTCCAACTGTCCCTGAGAACAGCTGAGCAGCTATTAGTATGATATCGGACCTTTTGAAAGCTGTAAAATATGTCAAAGCTCAGCTAAAGTGATTATAAAACTTGAGAAAACTCTCCACTCCTGTTTGGCCCTTACTCATTGGTCTGAACCTCCTTAATCAATACAAAGTTCCTACTGCTTGACTTCCTGCCGTGACCACAACTAAGTCACGCTTTAAGAAGGCACCCTCCTGTGAGTTTCCCGTTCGTATCTCCTAGAACCGTTGTGCAAACGAGTCCTGAACGACCAACACTTTAAAAATTAACCAGGAAATTACGGGTTCAGTCCCGTTAGCAACGAGGACTCCCGCCCGTTTGACATAAAAACAAAGATTGATTCGAAGTGAATGACATATTTTGCCTGGGATAGCTCAGATACTCCTTTCTATAAAAAGGGATATAAAAACTACTTGAAACAAAAACAAATATTTTGTTAAATAGAGAACTAATATGATTTTTTTTAGAGAGACCCTTTGGCGACTGCGTACTAGGGCAAAAGTCACCGTAATCACGTTACAGCCTAATACTAGGCTAGATTAAAAACAACACTAAAACATGCAAAAACTAAATAACAAAAACAAAAAACAAACAGACAAAAAAACAGAAACAAGAAGAAGAAGGAAGCACATTTCGGCGCCCGATGGGGGCCCACCTTCCAGCGGCGCAGGCACATGCGAGAGACCAGCCTCCTCCAAAAAGTGGGATAGTCTGTGAGGGAACCAGTCCCGAGTACAAGGGACAAGCGGTAGCGACCCCGCTCGTCCCGGTCCCGGGACACGTACCGTGCGTGAAGATCACCCAGACGGGGACATTCAACAAGATGTGCCGAACAGTCTGGGGTACAACGCAGTCAACGCAATAAAGCGCAAGCAAGCGCTCCATCAAATGGCGGTCCGTCCCGCGAGTGTGTCCAATTCGGAGACGACAGAAAGCAACCTGAAGCCATAGTAGCATTGGGGGTAGGTCCATGGGAACAGTCGCGGTGCAATGGCACGTAACTTTAAGTTCTCCTCGACCGTCTCCCATCTTATTTGCAAAGCCACTCGGAGTGCAGCTCGTATTCCTGCCATGTAGTCGGTGTGAGGAAGAGCGAAACGCTGGTCTGGTCGCCCAGTCATCGCAGACTCATTAGCGCGCCAATTTCCCGCAATTCCTACATGTTCGGGAACCCAGTAGGAAGATAATCTTGGTGCGAAGACAGATGGCCTCCGCTGTCCCCCCAAAATGGCTGCTAAAACATTTACCAATTTCTTCATCAACTTGCACACGCAGGAGGTTAGAGAGATTGGGCGAAAACCGACCGGGATAGAGTGATATCTCCCTGGTTTGCGAAAAGTGAGCACAGTAGCGATTCGCTAGGAGCCTGGGAGGATACCCTCTACCTAAATCCTGTTGAACAAATCTAAAAGAAAGGCCATGCATCTATCACCCAGTTTTTGAAGCATGGCTACGGGACATCGCCCGGACAAGGGGCGGTGTCCGCGCACGAAGCGAGAGCGGTACGCAACTCACTCAGAGTAAATCTGTCGTTGAAATGTTCTCCGCCTCTAGAAGTAGAGTCCAGTCGGCGGCCTCCCGCGACATCAGGAAGCGCAAGGAATGCTGGCGGAGCAGCATCCCGGCTAGAAAATACGGTCGCGAAAGATTCCGTCACGTACGCGGAGTCCGAGATTTCGGTCCCATTTTCCTGGCGAACAGGAGGGGGGTCCTGCGAGAATTTAACCCGAATCCTTTTGACTCACTTACACACCTCTGCTAGAGGGGTCTTTCCCGTTAAGTGAAGAACCGTATGCTTACCAAGAAGAGCAGCGGGCGTGCTTCGAATCATACAGGAATCTAACCCTAGCTCAACGAAATTCACTGACAGTGAAATTGTTCGGGCGGTGCTTATAGCACTTGTAGGCATAACGCTTCTGTTTGAGGGCCGCCTCAAACTCGGCTGACCATCACGGGGGCGGTGGCGTGCAACACGGCCAGACGATCTTGGAATAGTAGCTAGGCCCACGGCGATGAGGTTGCCGGAGAAGAACAAAATGACCTCATCTACCGACCTATACTCCTCGAATGAGACAGAAATCAGTCATTTCTGGAAATACGGACCACCGCGCCAAGCAACACAGGGGTGGGCTCCCAGGTCGTAGTGACCCATAAAATGATATTTGAATGGAAGAGTGTTCTCTACAATGGAAGTTATTGACTACCTCCCCAACCAAATCAGGCTGTGCATCAGGAGAGCATAAAAATCGATCGACACAGGAAAATGAAGCGGTTGTCGGTAGTCCTGGGATTGATCGAGTAGTCTCCCGTTCAAGTACCCAAGCAAGAGAAAGGCCCTAGGCAACCGTGCTACGACGAGGCTGAATTCCCCCGCGTCGAAGTCGGCTGACGGTGGATTGTATGTAGAAATAACAGTATACCTCCTATCCAGATGCAGCTGCACAGTTACTGCCTGAAAGGTGTCTAATCAAAGAAAAGAACGGAGACATCATGCCGAGTGTATATAGCGCATCCTACTACCCGACCCCCATCCTGTGGTGGTGGGGTGACAAAATCCTTATACTCCGGGAGGGTTGGTAGGACGCACGCGCCCAGCATGGTCTCCTGCAAAAAGATAGCTAAGGGTAAACGGGACGAGACGATCCCCCGCAGCTCCTCCCAGTTGCCCCGGAGTCCGCGCCAATTCCATTGGAGGAATATGCCCTCCAGGCCTAGCTCGGAGATGCGGGGCCCTCTTCGAAGAAAAGACCCTCATGGGAATGGCTGTAAGCTTCCCGGAGGCAAACCTCGGGCGCTGTTGACCGCACAATGCGCAGAGGGCGCTGTCGCCTTCGAGGACTTATCAGGGGAGGTTGGGTTTCATAATGCAACTCTTTTTCTCCTTCTGCTTCGGGGCGGCTTCAGAGGCGGTGGGCCCTCCTTTGGAGGATCCACCGCCTACGAGTCATCCAGCCTAGCAATCGGTGTTGGCGTAGGAGCTGAAACTCCTTTAGTGCTGTCCTCCTTTCGGGAGGCAGCTTTAAAAATCCTGGAAGATGGCATCACGACCAACTTCAGGGGTGTTGCCTCCTGGAGGCGCGTGGACCTTTCGCCTTCTCGGAAACGGTCACGCTGCGTGAGCTCTGGTTTTAGCCGGGGCTGGGTTTGAACCCTTTATGCCGCCAGCTCTACCAGGGGAGCAAATGATGGAGCTCCACAAAGATGGCTTCGGAATTGGTAAAGTGGAAACCCATTTACCAATTATGAATTAAGAGGAAGTTTCCTCTTCGATACGAGATTCTTGGGTGGGACCCTGAGGCAGCAAAGGGAGCTAACTTCCTTAAAAGAGCTCGAGCTGCCAAATACGACTCTAAAATTGATAAAGAGGAAACTACTCCACCAAACTTAGGTAGGGAGTTAGGGACAATCACTAGTGGCTTATTTTGGGAGATTGACTGCACCTCTCTGTGGCGTCGGCTTTACTCTAACCCCAGCAAGAGAACGACCAAGTGGGCATCTTGCATGCCACGCCCGATACCTCAGACCAACAGACCAAGTTCTACTGATGGAATGGTAGGCAGTTCTGAATGGAGTATCTGGCTTTGTGACAGGCTTCGGAGAGGAGTCATAAATGGTACATAAAGGGGCCGGGGGAGCGCAGAAGCTTCTCAAGACCTGGACCCAGAATGGAGGTTCCATATCTGGTCGGATGTGCCGTTTCTTCATGTACAAAGAGTAATAACAGCCGCCAGGACATTGGCAGGTAGGTGATTGGAACAGTCGCCACGCGCAACTTTAGGTTAGCGTCGGCCGTGTTCCAACATTTTTTTTCAGTCAGCCGGGAGGGCTGACCTGATTCTTGCCATGCCATGTAGTCAGTGTGGAGATGAGCGAGGGCAGTTCTGATCGCAAAATCCTCGCGGACTCTTTTGCGCTCTCACTTCCCGCAATCTTTACATGTCCAGGAACCCAGTATCATATTGTCAGAGGGAGAGAGACGCATAGGTCGGATAGAACCCACGATCGGCTTCTTTTGAGGTCACTTCCGTTCGATAAGACGGCCTATAGAGAGCCTAACCGTAACATCGAGAGGTTCTGCGAGATGGCGTGAAGTTTTAAATTGACTTTCGGCGCCCCTCTATATAGATAAAGCAAAATCCCCCTGTAGGCGCCTCTGTATCTTTCTGCTAAGAGGAAACGTCGCATAAGCTTCTTTCTCGTGGCCTTCCATACCACAAGAACCCGAAGAAAAGAAAAGAAAAAAAGAAACAAACAAAAAAAGATCTCTCGAGCCCAGCTTCCTCCCCGGCAAATACTCCCTCGATTCCTACTTTCGAGGCTGACTGGTTATTGGAATACAGGTTGTATTTCCCATCATAACTTCGAACAGGCTGAGTACTAATCGGCCTTAAGTGCAAACCCAACCCGTACTCGAGCTCAGTGCTCCTACCCCAAGAGTTTATGGGTTTGGTTCTGGCTATCAGAAAGCTGCGGAGAAACAATCTACTTGCATAGGTACTTACAATCAAATTTTGTTTACTTTATTTCATGGAGTTTTTAAAAAATTATTTTAAAGAATTTTTTATGTTATTTTTGTTTGTGACTGTGCTTTACTCATTTTTCCCAGCGGAATTCGTGTTTCTTTCAGGCCCCGTATACTCTGCCATATTTCAAAGAATCAGTAGGAATTGATTTTTTTCTGTTGTTTTTGGCGTAGTTTAGGGGGTAAGACGCCGTGGCCATATCGTCTCAATAACAGCAAGGTAAAAAAAGGAGATTGTGCAAAGGATTCGACTTCAGTTAAAGAAATTATTCCGAGTGAGCGTGTAGTGTACCATTACTGCACAGAGCGAGAGAGAAAGAGAGAGAGGGATATAGTAACAAGGAAAAGAGGTAACCTAGTACACCTTACGGTCCATTCAAAGAGGATACCTTTAAGTGAACACTTGAGCAGGCGCAGTACTCTAAAGGGTCAGATTGATGCTCTAGAAGAGCACTCACGTCACGCTTCAAGTCTCCAAACGGCTATTTTTCGAGACTTTGTCTAGTCTCAACTTGAACTGTTCAACAGAGTTGCTGTTGACAACTTCCACTGAAGTGCGTTCCAATGGCCGCAGATGCTATATGTGAAAGATTTCCCACACAGAGGTGATTTCTTGTTCTGCTCTGGCTTAGCTGGAAAATATCACTGTAGTCTACAATATCAAAGCCTCGAAGTATTTTGAACACTTTGATAAGCTGACCACGAGGTCTCCGGGTCTACAGCGAGAACAAGTATAATTCCCGTAATCTATCTTCATAACTCTTGTGTGTGATAGAGGGAATCAGTTTAGTTGCTCTGGCTTGCACACGTTCTGGCCTTGCGATATCCTTTCGAAGCGAAAGATTCCCAAATTGTACGGCATACTCCAGGTGCGGTCGGACAAGGGAGTTATAAAACCACAGTACTATCTCCTTGTTCAGAGATATCCAAACTGTCGCTTTATATAACCTAACATCCTTTGCGCTTTCTTCTCCGCCTCAATACACTGTCGCGAGAACTTGAGATCACTAGTTATAGTTACAACCAAGTCCTTTTCAGTTTCGGTGGATTCAAGAGCAGTGCCCTTGAGGATATACTGGGATTGGGATTTTCGGAGGCCGATATGCATAATTTTCATTTGTTCACGATGAAAGGCATTTTTCACGTATCCCACCACTCTCCAATCTTTTGAAGATCATCTTGCAGGCGGGCGGTATTTCCATCCTTCGCAACGTCCATACTAAGCTTGGTATCGTCGGCAAATTTAGAAATCTTGGCAACCATGTCACCATCCATGTCGTTGACGTAGATGATGATTAGTAGTTGTCCCAGGACAGAACCTTGAGGCCTCCCGCTAGTAACGAGCACCCACTCAGAAGCCTGTCCATTCAGCACCACCCGTTGCCGTCTGCGACTTAGCCAGTTCTCTATCCAGCCGGCTACTTTTCCGTCTATCCACAGCGCTCGCACTTTTGGAGAAGGCGGCGGTGTGGTACCTTATCAAAGGCTTTTTGAAAGTCTAAGTAGACCACATCCACCGTCTTATCCCGATCGTGCTTACTGAAGACGAAGTGAAAGAATTCCACAAGGTACGTCGGGCATGACCGTTGCCTTCGGAAGCCGTGCTCGGTACTCCTCAGTGGCAAGTTTGACTTTAAATGCGACGTCATTTTGTCCACCATCATGCTTTCCATGAGTTTACCGACTATCGAAGTCAGACTGATAGGTCGGTAGTTCGACGGTTGGCTACGGTCTCCTTTCTTGAAGATAGGAGTCACCTCCGCTTCACGCCAGTCTCTAGGAACGCATTCGGGCCGGATTGGCATGCTGAAGATTGCGCTCAGGTGTCGTGACACTTGATCGCGCACTTCTTTCAACACTTTAGGTAGAAACTCATCCGGGCCAGGATACCTATTCGTCATTAGGTCAGTGATCTTATTTTCTATTTCTCCTTCGGTGAAGCCCATATCCTCCAGCTTTTCCGCCGATTAAGAATCCGTTGGCTGGGGGATGGGACCACACTCTTTAGTAAACACTAAAGAGTAGTCGTTAAGGAGGTTAGCATTTTCTGCATCTGACTGCTTTAATGTCCCCTTTTCATTCCCCAAAGGGCCAATAATTCGACGGATTGGTTTACGGCTGTTTACATATCCAAAAAACTCCTTGGGATTCTTTTTAGAGAGTCTCGCCACTCGGAGTTCCTCAGACCGCTTAGCCGCCCTTATGCTGGACTTCACTCTCCTGGCTAGCCTCCGGTATTCGTCAAAGTCACCCGAGATCTTCGATTGCCGGTACACATTTCTCTTCTCTCTAAGCAGTTGGCCGATTTCTCGATTAAGCCATTTTGGTTGAACAGAAGACCGACGGGGGCATTTTAGAGGGATGAAACGCAATTGAAGACTCATGAATGTGGTTTGGAAACTGTTCCACGAGTCTTCAACTGAATCGCACACTTCTAGCCTAGCGTCAGTAAGTCCAGCACGAGTTTCCTCGATTTACTAGTTGCAGGCCCTGCCTTGGGGACTTTGACTACAAATCTAATTAGTCGGTGGTCACTGCCACCGAGCTCTTCGCAAACAGAGAGGTCCTCAACGATGTCATCCTCAGAGGTGAAAGCCAAGTCGAGGATATTGTCTCCTCTCGTTGGCTTTCTTACCCATTGAGTCAGGAACTCGTTCGCGAACTCCAGGAGTAGTGTGTTAACGCCACAGTGTTCTCGGGTTTCCCAGTCAGCTTGTGTGTTGAAATCCCCCCATGACGATATACACACTGTCTTTGACAAGTTTTCCTAGTAGCTGGTACAGATCTCTGTCCTTTTCAACAAGTTGGGCAGGACGTCTATAAAGCACCAGGGTCCTGTATTTGGCAGGACCTATCTTTAGGTAAACACCTAGTAGTTCATGGTCGGATACGATGTTGCAATCCGTCGAGTTGAGAGTATCCTTGACATACAACATCACACCGCCACCCTCTCTGTCTGGCCTATCTTTCAAGAAGAGCTGGTAACCTGGAATCGTGAATTCACCTTCAAAATCTCGACTTGAAGTTTTTATCCATGATTCCGTTATGGCCACCATCTCGGATTCTTCTGTTGCTACAAGGCCACGGAGCTCAAGAAACTTGTTCCTGATTGACCTCGAATTGAACAGAAGAACTTTTAGGGAGTCCCCGAATGTAGGACACCCTACTCTCTTCCGATTCCCGGCTTGCTCGCTGGAGCGGTGCCACTCCTCTTGGCGACCTCCAAGAAGGTCGTTCCAGGAGTGACACGGGTGTACTGGCGTACGTCCGCCTTCACTCTGGACCTGACACTCCTTAGGGTCCGTTCCACGACATCTTTATTTTGTTGCAGAGTACAGCCTTTCCTTTAAAGGAAAGATGTACTCCATTCCTTTGGTAGAGATCGTTTCTACCATAGAAGGTGCGGTAAGGGTCCACAAAAAAGACTCCCTCCGCCGTACACAAATCTCCCAGGCGTCGATTAAGGAGACGTTCCTCGAGTGAGCGGTCCGGGTTGGACCTCTTTTCGGGAGCATCCTGACCACTACACGTCTGCGTGTTTTCAGCCCACAGTCGTCCATTAGGGCAACGTCTGAGTTCTCATAAATCTGAGATTTCTCCGCCTCTACTCTGACCTGCTAGTTTTCCCTTCCTGGTAGGCAACTTACCTTCACACACGTGCGAAGGTGTGCAGCTAGCAGGGGTTGCATGGCCCGTGCTTGAGAGTCCTCAATAAGGTTGACCCTCACATATTTGTCTGCACTCTTTTCTTTCGCCAGAGACTTGTCTCTTTTCTCTTTCGTCTGCATATTTCCCTTCTTTTTCTTCTTTTTCTTCTTCCCTTTTTTCGATCTTCATTTGTCTTTTCTTAAGGTTTTTCTTTCTTTTCTTCTCTTTCTACTTTGCCTTGCGCACCAGTAACGCTGGAATCCTCTACACTGTGGTGAGCTACATTAAGGTCATTGTTTTTCTTTCTTTTATTAGTTTCTCCGCATGGCTGAAGTGGCACTGCCAATGCAGTTTCAGCTCCTTGAGTTGGAGTCTCATCGGCGGAACCACCCAAGTAAGTGGGAGTTTCGTCTCAAGCTTGAGCTGACTGGGCCTCTAGTTTAGAGGCTAGCTCTAGGATTTTCTCCTCGAGACGCCGAATCTGAAGAGCATGCTCCGTTTCTAGGGTCTGTAGTTTACTTTCCAGTGCCCTAGACTTTTCTTCAGAGGTTGTGAAGAGATCTTTCAGTTCATCGCAGTATGCCACTGCCTCTCGGACCTCTCATTTAAGGATGCGGTCGGTGCATATACTTCCTGGGTGGCATTTCAAAATGCTACCAGAGGCACCCTTCAACGGTCACTGGGAATGGTCAATAATTACCCGCCAGGGAAGGAGTTAACGGGGCACTACCCTCATCCTATTCATCGTGCCCCAACGCCTAGGACACCTCGCAAAAATGCAGATATAAATATTGGGAGGCGTCACCTCGCCCCCATCGTGTGGATAGTCTCCATGATACCGTATCGACATGCGGTATCATAAGCCTTATCCAGATCGAAAAACACCGTGGCGTAGTGCTGTCTACGAAGGAAGACATCACAGACGGCATTTTCCAGTCGAAGCAGAGCATTCAACGTGGAGTGGAACTTGCGGAAGCCGCACTGTGCAGAAGACAGACGGCCTCCGCTGTCCAGGAAAAAAAAAGCTAATCTAACATTTACCAATTTCTCCATCAACTAGCACACGCAAGAGGTTAGACAAAATGGGCGGCAACCGACGGGAGTAGAGTGATCTCTCCCCAGTTTGCGAAAGGCGAGCACAGTAGCGATTCGCCAGGAATCCAGGAAGAGACCCTCCACCCAGATCCTGTTGAACGAATCTAACAGAAAGACCATGCCTCGAAAACACAGGTGTCGAATAATGGCGGATAGGACATCGTCCAGACCATGGGCGATGTCCGCGCACGAAGAGCGGAACACAACTCACTCAGAGTAAACCTGTCGTTGAAGGGTTCTCCCCCTCTAGAGGTAAAGTCCAGTTGGTTTGCCTTCCGCAACATCACGACGTTCATTGAATGCTGACAGAGCAGCATCTCGGCTAGAGAATGCAGAGAAAGCGATCGCGAAGGATTCCGCCAGGGACGCGGGGTCAGAGATTGCGGTCCCATTCTCCAGTGCCGGGAGTCCACGGCAATTCCATTGGAGGAATATGCCCTCCATGCCTAGCTCGGAGGAGACGCGGGGGCCCCCTTCGAAGAGAAGACCCTCACGGGAATGGACGTAGCTTCCCGGAAGCAGAACCCTTGTCGCTGTTGCCTGGACAATGCGCTGTCACTTTCGAGGACTTAGGCGTGCGTTGCGGCTTCGGAGGGGGGAAACCCTCTTTTCGAAGATCTACTGTCTCCGAGCCACCCAGCCCACCACTAGGCATGGGCGAAGCAGCAGAAGCTTCTTTGATGCGGTCCTCCTTTCGGGAGGCAGCTTTAGGAATCCCAGAAGATGGCCTTGCCACCAACTTCAGGAGTGTTGCCTCCTGTGAGTCTGACTCGGTGAAGGCGCGTGGCCGTATCGCCTTACGGGAAACTGTCCTGTTGTGGGAAGGGGGGTGAGCCCTGGTTTTAGCCAGGGCAGGGTATGAACCCTTTGTGCCACCAGCTTTACAAAGGGAGTGCCCGGGTTCAGTGTAGCCCGCAGAAGTGTTCAGAATGGGCGCGGAAACAACCGTGCTCGTTGGCCTGGATGGGCCAGGAGCAGAGGGTGTCTTTCTAAGCATTGAAGCGTGAGACGTCCCAGGCAGAGTCGCGCGTGCCAGGAGAAGTCCTTACCATCGCGGAATGAGAGTCGATCCTGTGCCTGAACGGCCAGGATTTCTTTCTCAAGGAGATATGCACCACATTGCTTGGAAGAAGCGGGGTGCGTCTCTCCGCAATTGACACACTTGGCCACACACGATTTATACTTATCGTGTGCGACCTTGGAGCAATTTACACAGACTTTGGGTGACCCCGACTTTGCACGCCTACATGAACGATTCGTATGGCCGAAGCGGTGACAGTAATAGCACCGCCGCGGGAGTGGCACGAATGCCTTCACGCGGTAGCGGTACCAACCGGCCTGCACCGACTCAGGGAGCTTGTCACAGTCGAACGTGACAAAGAGTGTAGGGGTGGGTTTAGAGGCCCCTCCCTGTTTTCTCATCACACGTTCGACCTTGACTGCCCCGTGGTCGGCCAGCTCTAGGGTCATGTCCTCTATAGAGTAGTCAACGAGTTCCCTCGCATAAACTACTTCTTTCACAAAGTTCATGGTAGAGTGCGGCGTCACACTCACCGGGGTGCCATCAAGTGTCCGAACAACACCTATCTTGGCAGCCTGGGGGGGATCCACTGCATTCGCCAGAAGGCTCCCGTCCGAGAAACGGGTCACTTTCGGCTCTCTAACAATTACACTAGCTAATGCTCTCCTCTGATGGATCATGTTGCCCTTGGCCAACATGCTGCCATCAGTGGAGCGAATAATGAGGAACCGTTTGAAGCCAGCGGACTCGAAAACGCCAGGTAACCTCTGAATGATGGGCCCTGATGTTATCGAGGCTCAGCCCTGCGCTCTTTTCGTCTTAGTCTCCGCACCCGGGGGGCGGCGGGGCCTGATGTGCCGATCTTTGCTTGGTCGTTTAGCAAAGTGGCAGCAGACCCATCCATCCCCACAGCCCCCGCGGATGGAGAGGAGGCCCGAGTCTTCTTTCTTTTCTTTTTAGGAGAGGAGGGCGTGGAATGAACCCGCTTCTCCCTTCCGCCGGCAAGAGCCCCCAGGCCAGATGGACCGGCCTCAGCAAGGCCATTCTCCGAGAAAATGTACTGGCAGTTTTAGGGGCACTGGTCGGAGGATGAGACCCCTTCCCTCCTTGTACTGCCTTGGAAACCCTATCCGTTTGAGGATGACCTTGCATAGGAGCGGACTTGAGTTTGGTGCTTGGCGCCGAGCCCGGATTCGCTCCTATGGAAGGCCCTACCGTCTGAGCCTGGGTTGCCTCAAGGACCATGTCTATCTTGGGTGGGCCCTCCATTTGGCCATCCCCCCGCCAGGACATCACATATACTATTGGCAGCAATGTTATTAGTCTTCTCTTGGGAGGCACAGGCCTTGTCCCCCGCTAGGTTTAGTATTCTAGCCAGCAGGTCTTTTGAGGAAAACGACCGAAGTGCCTGGCTTCCCTCTCCCCCCCTAAGAGGGTTTGCCCTACCAAACCGCTTCAATGTGGAGCAGTCGGCTATGGGCTGCCTGCTGGCTTTCTTGGCACTCTCCTTGGAAAGTAAACTGCAGGACTGCCGCTGGAAAGAGGGTGCCGCCCGAAGGCACCTCCAGACAAGGGGGTGAGTGGGTGTTCCCTACACCCGTAGCCGAAGGAGAGGAGTAAGCCTCCTCTCCGGTTAAAGAAGTTAGCAAGGTCCCCTGCGCAAGCACAGAAGGGGGGGATACCTCCATTTTTTCTGTGGAGCTGCCCGAAGGTGGCTACGTTGATGGGGGGGGAGGTTTTTTTTATATTTGCATCATTGGGCATGGTGACCCTAAATTTTTCACATGATGCACGCGCTCATCACCTCTCGCAGTAGCCCGCCCTGTAAAAGGTGCATACAGGCCTGGCAGTCCATCAGCATGGCGGCTCCACCTTGAACGCGTCGTAAAATTGATAGAGTGTTAAGAGAAAAGGAAAAGGGATGTGAGGAAGGTATGGGTGGGGATGAAGCAGGTTGTTAAAAACCCACCATCCCAAACCGCAGCTCAGGGATTAGGGAGCATTGTCCCCCTCCCCCATCATCTACCCTGTGAAAATACAGGCCGACCAGAGAAAGTTGTGGGAGACGTTGTAGGGGAAGTGACGAAGTAAGAAAGAAATACAGGCTGTCTGAAAGAAGGAGAAGATGCTAAGCTGGGGCCGGACGGGGCGCCGAGTCCCGTCAGCACGGTGGCCTGGAAGGCCAATCGCCGCGCCCCTTACGGGGGAGTACAGGGTCATGTTAGAACCAATTGCACTCAGAATTCTCAGTTTAAAGGCGGGTATCCCAACCAGGTGCACAATATCAGTCACGCCTGTTCAACCGCCGTCGCATCCAGAAGCAACCCTTTCTTCAAGCATACCGAGTCTGGCTGGCCACCAGGTGAACTTTGTGTTTGACAAAAGCACCCCTGGAGGTCTCAAATTCGATTATAGACTAGTGAACGGGTGCCGCATCTCAATTCTCGTGCGCGACACAGGGTGCACGTGGATCGTATATTAAAATTCCACATCGCACATTGGGTTTCGCTCCGTTTAAATTACCTTCCGTAAAAATGTTCGAGGCCCCTTGAGCATATTGAAAGAATTATATGCAAACCAAAAACTGAAACAGATTTAATCCTCATATCTGCTTGAGTTACGACATAGGCTGGAGAAATGTGCCGAAATAGCGTACCAAAATGCGGATGTTAGCCTGGATAAATATAAAATTTACTTCGACTATAAATCAGAAGATAGAAAATTTAAGCCAGGTCAGGAAGTCTTGTTGCTCCCAACAGAACACAATAAATTACTGAGCCAATGGAAGGGCCCTCATCAAGTGATTGAGAAACGCGCACCAGTCGATTATTTGATTGAAATGCCAACAGGAAGGAAGCTTTTCCACGTAAATCTCCTAAGAAATATCATCGGTGCGCATGGACTAGCCAGAGCGTGGTCATAGATGAAGAATCGCCTATGGAGCCCCTAAGTGTAGTCCGAGTCGCCTGCATAGAGAAAGACAGCGAATATCTCCTGCACGTCTTGCCAGACGCAACCGAACTCTCGTCGGTGGAATTAAAGTTGAGCGGCAGCTCTCGCCTCCTCAGAAAACTTAAATGTAGTCCCTCCTGAATCATTTTGGTAACGTCATCTCTGAAATTCTTGGTTGTGCAGCCCAATTCAACACAACATTTAATTGACCACTCCGCTGCACATACACCTGAGAGAAACATTTAATGCTGAAGGTGACAAGCTGTTAAATTCGAAAATAATAGAGCCGTCAAAATCAGATTATTGATCCCCGGTTATGGTTAAGGAACAAGATGGATCATACCGGATGTGCACCAATTTTAGGAAATTAAATTCGGTAACCATATTCGACGCAGAATCTTTATCTTTTTGAGAAAGCCAAATTGATAACTGAGCTAGATTTGAGCAAGGCCTATTATCAAATTCCACTACGATAACAGGCCAAGAAATGCAAGCTTTCCCAACTGAAAAAGGGGATGATGCAATTTCAAAGACCCCCTTTTGGCCTCGTCACTGCAGGCAGTAATTATAATCGGATGATAAAGATATTAGATGGGTTGCCAAATATATTTTTATTTTGATATTTATGTGGCTACGACTGAGTAAAATTAAAACCCGAATGCACTTCTACAGACTCCCGAGAACATAATCTAACCATTGGCCCCCGTGTCATTTCGTCTACAATATAATCGGCTATTTAGGTTTCCGAATTGGAGATAACCAGCTAGCTTCCCAGGAGGATAAAATTCGATCCTTTGTTAAAATGCCTCTACCCGCGAGCAAGAAGCAATTAAGATCTTTTAACGTCGTATTCGTAATTTTGCCTCACTGTCCACTCCTTTGTGCGAACTTTTGAAAAAAAAAAAAATCCCGAGCTCCTTGTATGGAAACATCTGACGATTAAGTGTTTTGATCAACTCAAAGGAAAACTTGCGTCTGCACCCATATTACGCTTGCCTAACTACGAAGAACCATTTGGCATACGAACGGATGCTAGAAACGAGAGACTAGGCTGCGTTCTCGTTCAATACGAGAAAAATGATAAGAACTTTCCCAGTGTGTATGCAAGTCGGAAATTGCTACCACGAGAAAAGAACTACGCTGTGATTGAACGAGAGGCCCTCGAAATAGCCTGGGGAATTCAAAAATTGAAAATGTTTCTAGTATGGAAAGAATTTAGAATTGAAACTGACCATAAACCATTATCCTACATCCAAAATATAAAACGAAACAATAATGGTCGTGTAATGCGCTGGAGTTTGTTTTTACAAGAATTCCAATTCAGGATCCTCTATATTAAAAGCTTCGAAAACTGTATAGCTGATAGCTTAAACCGGAATTCATTGAATTTCCCTTCGAGCTGATCCTGAATAAAAGAAAAATTTTCTAATTGTTTTTTTTTTTTTTTAAAGAGCTCATCTGGCGACTGCCTACTTGGACATTAGTTGCCGTATTAAAAACTGGCCTAGTACTAGGCTACTTTAAAATAAAATTCAAAAAGATAAAAACAACCCTCCCCAAAATAAAATGGGAAAAGGAAGCGAGCAGTAATCAAGCTCCTGCGTCAGGTGGAGGTGTCCTCGGCGCAGGGGCATGCGACCTATAAGGAAAAAAACAACAAAAACAAAACAAAGCAAAAAAACTGCTTAAATAATAGGGAGAAGGCCGGCCTCCCCCCACCCCCCAAAGTCAACAAGTCAGTTTGCACGCACTCTTCCCGAGTACAAGGGACAGGCGGTAGGGAACCCGCCAATCCCGGTACCAGGACAGGTAACGTGCGCGAAGATCACCCAGACTGAGATATTCAACAAGAATGTGCCGAATAGTCTGGGGGACGACGCAGTCGTCGCAATAGGGCACAGGGCAGCGCTCCATCAAATAGCGATGGGTCACATAAGTGTGTCCGAATCGGAGACGACAGAAAGCGACCTGAAGCCATCGCGGCAATGGGAAATAGGTCCATGGGAACAGTCGCGGCGCAATGGCACGCAACTTTAAGTTCCCCTCGACCGTCCCCCATCTTCATGCCAAGCAGTCCTAAGAGCTGCCCGTATTCCTGCCATGTAGTCGGTGTGAGGATGAGCGAAAAGCTGGTCCGGTCGCAGAGTCCTCACGGACTCTTTGGCGCCCTCATTCCCCGCTATTCCTACATGTCGGGCAACCAAGAAGAAGATAATCTCGACATCTGCCCGTCTCGCCAAAACCGTGTCGTCACGGATATCGCGAACCAGGGAATACGGAGATTCCAATGCCCCGAAAGCACTCAGGGCGCTTTGTGAGTCGCTATAGATCACAATCCAGCCACCGAACCGAGCACGTCGCATAATCTCCCGTACCGAGTGGTGTATTGCCACCAGCTCGGCCGTGAAGACAGACGCAGCGCCTGGCAGAGCCCCGCTGAATTCAAACAGAGGGGATACGGCGTGGAAGCCGACCCCCTCTTGGGACTTGGAGCTATCCGTATACACTGGCACGGTTCCAGCGTGACACGAGGTGTGGTTCAAAAAGGTCGAACGCAATACTCCCGGCGCTGTACAAGCTTTAGGAGCAGAGGCGTGGCGAGAAATAGCCAAATGTGGTACGACCCAGGGTGGCTTCCTGGACAGAACCAGGGGCGCCACCGGCCCGAGAGCTATACCTAGCTCTCGAAGGAATTTCCTGGTCTTAAACCCAAAGGGCTTAGGTCATGACTGGCTTCGATCAGCGGCATAGGCACCATCGAGATCAACTGCGGATGCAGTGAAAGCTGTTAGCGACTGAGGAATGCGCCGCGCTCGCGCGTACAGACGAGTAATAAACTGCACGCGGCGTAGAGTGAGTGGCATTTCCCTAGCATCGACCAACAGGCTCTCAATGAGGGGAGTGCGGAAGGCACCGGTCGCAAGGCGAAGGCCAGTGTAGTGGATCGAGTCTACCTTCAGCAATAAACGCTCAGCTGCGGATGCATAAAACTCGCATCCGTAGTCGAGCTTCGAACGAACAGAGGGTCGATAAAAAAGTAAGGCAGTAGCCCTATCAGCACCCCAAGTAGTGAATATCACGGAACGGAGAATATCCATTGCGCGGGGACACGAGACCCTAAGGCTGCTAATATGAGCCTCCTAGGTGAGGCGTCGGTCAAATACAAGGCCAAGGAAACGGTGCGATTCAACCACTTCCAGGCGTACCCCATTAAGAAGCAAGTGTGGGTCTGGTTGGAGCCGTGGATGGTGGCAGAAGTGCACCACCTAAGTCTCGGCCAAGGAAAAGCGAATCATGTGCGCTTCGGCATAGCGAGAGACGCAGTTCAATACTTGTTGGATTCGACGCTCCAGAGTTGGCATCTGGGCCGCGCCAAAAGATATCGAAAGATCGTCTACGTAGAGCGTAGCGAGAACATCTTCCGGTAGCACCAAGGTGATTCCGTTGATGCTCAGGGCAAAGAGTGCGACACTGAGGACACTTCCCTCCGGGACACCCTCTTCCTGCTCCTTTGTACCAGAGTGTCCTCCCCCCCCCCTACTCGTACGCGGAATCAACGATCTTGCAAAAATTCAGATATAAACATTGGGAGGCGTCCCCTCGCCCCCATTGTGTGGAAAGTCTCCATGATACCGTATCGCCATGCAGTATCATAGGCCTTCTCTAGATCGAAAAACACGTGGCGTAGTGTTGTCTACGAAGGAAAGCCTCGCAGAGGGCATTTTCCAGTTCGAGCAGAGCATCCGACGTCGAGTGGAACTTGCGCAAGCCCCACTGTGCAGAAGACAGATGGCCTCCGCTGTCCAGGAAAAAGGCTAATCTAACATTTACCAATTTCTCCATCAACTTGCACACGCAAGAGGTTAGAGAGATTGGGCGGAACCCGGTCGGAGTAGAGTGATTTCTCCCCGGTTTGCGAAAAGCTAGCACAGTAGCGATTCGCCAGGAATTTGGGAGGAAACCCTCCACCCAGATCCTGTTGAACAAATCTAACAGAAAGACCATGCCTCGCTCACCCAGGTGTCGAAGCATGGCGTACGAGACATCGCTCGGACCAGGGGCGGTGTCCACGCACGAAGCAAGAGCGGAGCGAAACTCACTCACAGTAAACCTGTCGTTGAAGGCTTCTCCGTCTCTCGAGGAAAGTCCAGCCGGCGGCCTTCCGCGACATCACGGCGTGCATTGGATGCTGGCGGAGCAGCATCCCGGCTAGAGAATGCGGAAAAAGCGGTCGCGAAGGATTCCGCCACGGACGCGGGGTCCGTGATTGCGGTCCCATTCTCCTGGAGACCGGGAGGGGTGTCCTGCGAGAACTTGCCCCAAATCCTTTTGACTCGCTTCCACACCTCTGCCAAAGGGGTCTTCCCGTTAAGTAAAGAAACTTATGCCCGCCAAGAAGAGCGGCGGGCGTGCTTCGAAATATACCGGAACCTAGCCCTAGCCCAACGAAATTCAGCGACAGTGAAATCGTTCGGACGGCGCTTATAGTGCATGTAGGCATAAGGCTTCTGTTTGAGGGCCATCTCACACTTGCCCGACCACCATGGGAGTGGTCGGAGTGCAAAACGGCCAGACGTTCGAGGAATAGTAGTCAGGCCCACGGCGATGATGTTGCCGGAGAAGAACTCAACGGCCTCATCTACCTCATTTCCTGAAATGCAGGCGGCAGTTGCCCTGAAAATTATATTTGAATGGGAAAGGGATCACTACCATGGAGGTCATCGACTACCCCCCAATCAAAATCAGGCTGTCCATCCGAAGAGCACAAAGATGGGTCAAGGCAAGAAAATGAAGCGGTTCTTGGACAGTGATACGTAAACTCATCCACGTTAATGACACCCATATCGAACTCCTCGATCAGATCGGCAAAGACTTGTCCCCTGGGATTTATTGAGTAATCTCCCCCGAGAGGATGCCTGCCGTTCAGATCTCCAAGCTTGAGAAGGGACCTCGGCAACCATCGAAGTCAGCTGACGGTGGAATGTACGCAGAAATGATAGTATACCTCCTATCCAGGTGCAGCTGCACAGCCACTGCCTGAAAGGAGGTATCTAAAGAGAAAGGAAGAACGGAGACATCATGCCGGGTGTGAACCGCGCATCCCTTAGCCCGGCCATTCCGTGGTGGTGGGGTCGCAAGACCCTTATACCCCTGGAGGGTGGTCAGGAAGGACGCGCCTAGGATGGTCTCCTGCAGAAAAATAGCTCACGGGGAACGGGACGAGACGAACCTCCGCAGCTCCTCCCAGTTGACCCGGAGTCCACAGCAATTTCATTGAAGGAATATGCCCTCCAGGCCTAGCTCGGAGACGCGGGGGCCCTCCTCGAACAGAAGACCCTCACGGTAGTGGTCGTACGCTTCTCGGAGGCATAACCCCGGGCGCTGTTGGCCGGACAAAGCACTGTCGCCTTCGAGGACTGATTGGGGGACGTTGGGCTTGCCATGCGAGTCTTTTCCTCACTCCGCCTCGAAATCTGAGGCGGGCCTTGTGGCTTCGGAGGCAGGGGGCCCTCTTTTCCAGGAACCACCGTCTCCGAGCTACTCAGTCCACCACTGAGCGTGAGCGAAGGAGCCGAAGCTCCTTTGTTGCTGTCCTTCTTTCGGGGAACAGCTATAGGAACACCGGAAGATGGCCTCGTGAACAACTTCAGGGGTGTTGCCTCGTGTGAGTCTAACGATTCGGTGGAGGCCGTTTAGCCTTACGGGAAACGGTCACGCTGGGGGAAGAGGGGAGGAGCCCTGGTTTTAGCCGGGGCTGGGTATGAACCCTTTTTGCCGCCAGCTTTCCCAGGGAGCGCTGGGGTGGAGTAGAGCCCGCAGAAGAGTTCCGAATGGGCACGGAAACAACCGTGCTCGTTGGCCTGGATGGGCCAGTTGCAGAGGGTGCCTTTCTAACTAATGAGGCATATGACGTCCCAGGCAGAGACGGGCGCACCAGGACAAAGTCCTTAGCCTCGCGGAATGAGAGTCTATCCTGGGCCTGAATGGCCAGGATTTCTTTCTCAAAGAGATATGCACCACATTGCTTCGAAGAAGCGGGGTGCGGCTCTCTGCAATTGACACACTTGGCCACACACGATTTCGACTTATCGTGTGGGGCCTTGGAGCAATTTACACAGACTTCGGGTGACCCCGACTTTGCACGTCTACAAGAATGATTCGTATGGCCAAAGCGGTAACATTAATAGCACCGCCGCGGCAGTGGCACGAATGCCTTCACGCGGTAGCGGTAGCAACCGGCACGCACCGACTTGGGAAGCTTGTCACAGTCGAACGTGACGAAGAGTGTAGGTGTGGGTCTCGAGGCCCCTCCCTGTTTTATCATCACACGTTCGACCTTGACCGCCTCATGGTCGGCCAGCTCTAAGGTGATGCCCTCTATGGAGTAGTCAACGAGTTCCCTCGCATAAACTACTCCTTTCACAAAGTTCATGGAAGAGTGCGGCGTCACACTCACCGGGGTGCCATGAAGTGTCCGAAGAGCACTTATCTTGGCCGCATTTGCCAGAAGGCTCCCGTCCAAGAAACGGGCCACCTTCGGCTCTCTACCAATTGCAATAGCTAATACTCTCCTCTGATGCATCATTTTGCCCTTGGCCAACATGCTGCCATCAGTGGAGCGAATAACGAGGAAGCGTTTGAAGCCACCGGGGTCGAAAACGCCAGGCAACCACTGAATGAGGTGCCCCGATGTTATCGAGGTTCCGCACACGTGGGGCAAAGAGAGGCCGGATGTGCCGATCTTGGCTTGGTCGCTTACCAAAGTAGCAGCAGACCCATCCATCCCCGCGGATGGTGGAGAGCCCCTAGTCTTTTTTCTTTTTTGGAGAGGAGGGCGGGGAATGAACGCGCTTCTCACCTCCGCCGGTAGGAACCCCCAGGCCAGGTCTTTCTCTGAAATGGAGAAGGTCCTGGTGGTCGCAGGGGCCCCGGTTGGAGGAGATCCCTGCCCTCCTTCTACTGTATCCGAGACACCAGCCGTTTGAGGAGGACCTTGAATAGGGGCGGATTCGGGTTCGGTGCTTGGCTCCGAGCCCGGATTCACCCCCATGGAAGGCCCTAACGTCTTAGGCTGGGTTGCCTCAAGGACCATGACTATCACAGGAGGGTCCTCCAGTTTGCCATCTGCTCCCAGGATATCGTAGGTCCCGTTGGCAGCGTCACCAGTCTTGGGAAGGCAGGCACAGGCCTTGAACCCGGCAAGGTTCAATATTCCTGCCAGCAGGTCTTTTGAGGGAAGCTACCTGGCTTCCCTCTTTCCCCTAATGGGGTTTGCCCTACCGAGCCGCTTCAATGAGGGGCAGTCGGCAATGGGCTGCCTTTCTTGGCAGTCCCCTTAGAAAGGAAAAGAGGGAATGCCGCCGGAAATAGAGAGGTGCCCGAAAGTACCTCCAGAGATGGGGATGAGGGGGTCCCCTACACCCGTAGTCGTAGGAGAGGAGTACGCCTCCTCTCCGCTTAGAGAAATATGGAGGGTCGCCTGCGCAAGAATATGGGGGGGGGGGGGACCTCCATTTTTCTGTGGAGCTGCCCGAGGGCGGCTCCGTCGATGGAACAGGGAAAGGTGGGGGTTGGGTTTTTTTTTTTCGTTGTTCATCTATGGGCATGGTGACCCTATTTTTTCACGGGAAGCAATAGCTCATCACCCTCGCAGTAGACCCGCACTGCAAGAGGTGCTTACAGGCCTGGAAGAGCCAGGTGCCGCCATTAAGGACCACCCCTCCCGCCTGGTGCCCTGGCAGTCCATCGGTATGGCGGCTCCACCTTGAACACGGCGTAAAAAATGATAGTGTGCGAAGAGTAAAGGAAAAGAGATGTGAGGAAGGTATGGGTGGGGATAAAGCAAGTTGTTAAAAAGCCCCCAACCCGGACCGGAGCTCAGGGGTTTGGGAACATTGTCCCCTCCCCCCTCAGCCCCTATCGCGGACAGTTGGCTGAGAAGATGGTCAACATCTGCCCTCTGAAATTAGAGGCTGACCAGAGAAAGTTGTATGAAAAGCGACGAAGTAGGGGAGAAATACATGCTATCTGAAGGAAGGAAGAGAGGCTAAGCTGCGGTTCTCAATGGGGGAAGTGCGGAAGGCACCGGTCGCAAGGCGAAGGACGTTGTGGTGGATCGAATCCACCTTCCGCAATAAACGCTCGGTTGCGGATGCATAAAACTCGCATCCGTAGTCGAGCTTCGAACGAACAAAGGATCGATAAAAAAGTAAGGCAGTAGCCCTATCACCTCTGAACGAAACGGCGCGGGTACAAGAGACCTTAAGGCTTGGAATGAGCCTAGCAGGTGAGGCGTCGTTCAAATACAAGACCAAGGAAACGGTGCGATTCAACCACTTCCAGGCGCACCCCATTAAGAAACAAATCTGGGTCGGGGTGGAGCCGTGGATGGCGGTAGAAGTGCACCACCTTAGTCTTGGCCAAAGAAAACCGAAACCTGTGCGCTTCGGCATAGCGAGAGACGCGGTTCAATGCCTGTTGGAGTCGACATCTGGGCCGCGCCAAGAGATCGAAAGGTCGTCCACGTAGAGCGTAGCGAGAACATCCGGCAGCACCGAGGTGATGCCGTTGATGCTCAAGGCAGAGTGTGACCCTCTGGACACTTCCCTGCGGGACACCTTTCTAATTTTAAGAATGATTTTTTTTATGTACATATGCCCATGTAATTTATCCAATTATGTTTAAGAAATCATGCTCTTTTGATTAATTTTCTCTGCACTGATTGTGTTAATATTATTGCTTACGGATTCGAGGCAGGTGAGTTTTGTTTCTAAATGACGATGTGCTGTATACTCCTTGTTCGGCCTAAGTGCCACCTTAAGATTGAATTATTATTTGATGTCACTCCTACCAGGAAGTTTCATCTTGAAGGGGAGATGTCATTGACACGTAGGGCGGAAAGAACCCGCGATCGGCTTCTTTTTAAATCACTTCTGTTCGATAACATGGCTATTGCGAGCCTAAACATAACATCGAGAGGTTCACCTTTTAAATTCACTTCCGGCGCCCATCTATATAGATAAAGCAAAATCCACCTTCCGGGGCTCTGTATATATAGCAAAGCATTGGCCTGGTTAATTTAGTATTCTGTTAAGAGGAGCCGTCGCATGAGCTTCTTTCTCTCGGCGTCCCATACCCCAAGACAAAAGGAAAAAAAAGAAACAAACGAGAAAAGATCTCTCGAGCTCAACTTCCTCTCCGGCAAATATTCCCTCGATCCCTACTTTCGACGCTGACTGTGGTCACTGGAATACAAGTTGTATTTTCCGTCATAACTTCGAACTGGCTGAGTACTAAACGGCCTTAAGTGCAAACCCAACCTGTGCTGTTGAAAAGCACTCGAGCAGCCGAATTGTTGTCGGTCGTATGTGTATACCTCGATTTATCTTGCATGTCCATTATTTTAATTTTGATTTATCTTTCATGTCCAATATTTTATTTGGGTTTATACAGTAGTGAAGTTTATTTTGTTTGGCACATTTTTGATAAACAGAACCTTCTAGATAGTTGAATTAATTCTGCCAAGTATAATTAGTCACTCTTGAGATTTATTGGAACCCAAAGTTCCAAGAGTTGCCCTGCGTGCTATCCGCCAACCGTTCCGAGACACGGAAAGCAAACGGAGGTCAGAAGATCTAACCTGACCTACGAGACATATAATCTACATCTGTGGTATCACAGATGGCGCGACCCAGGGGGTGCAGAGATTCTCGCCTCCTTATATGCATTCTCATCTGCACGTACGTCTCCCTTTTATTCTTCACTACACGTTTCACAACGTCACTCTACCTTTTTCTTGTTTTAGCATACCGACATGCAGATCTTGCACTGCACATTATTACTTCTATATTTGCTCTACTTCCTCACTCCTACCCTAAAGCATTCTCTTCCCACTGATTCAACAGCCTTTCATGACCTTAGTCATGCGTTCGGATAGTCCCTTTCCTCTGCCCAGCCCATATATATTTATACACAACTTTGTGGTTAAAGAATGCGTCCGTTACACACGTTTTTTTCAGCATAGAACCCTAGCCCCCTCTCCTCTCTTATCCTGTCACCTATTTATCCATTCATATCGCCAACAACCATCACTTCCAAAAGAAAAATAATTGACCAATACTTATTAATATGTTAAAAATGATTTCATACGAGGTTGAAAATCGTTGTGATAACATTTTATTTCAGAATAAAAATATTTCCTTACAAATTTTCAAAAATTAAAACCTTTTATATATAAATGACTCTTCAGCTAAAACAATAGCCCTTTAGGAACCTAAAATCTTATATTCTCTTCCAATTATCCACATGATTAAAAATATTGATAAATATATGCATATGTCAATATAAATTGAACGTGAATGAATAAACTACTATCTATAATCAAGTAGTTATGATCCACAGGCCAAACACTCATCCCGGTTTTCCAGAGAACAAACCATATCTGCTAAATTGACTTCAGAAGATTCGTTTCTATTGGTCGTCGCCATGGAAACTGACTCATCGGATGTTTGAACTTGTTGAGAAATCATTGTGGATGAAACGTGTGATGTTTTACTGAGAAATTTGGTCACACCTGTTTTGAGGCCCTGAAATATAAAATGTTAATTGTTTGGGGAAGCCCGACCTTAGTAGTAAAATCCTCCTTAAATTAACTTTAACCCAACAGAGGCAGGGTAGATAGAACAGCACTCTCACTCTTATCGATTCTTAAAATTTATATTAAAATGTACACCAAATAGACATATGACCCACCATTCCTGCATTAATTTATCATACCTACACTACCCTTAAAAAAGAGGGAGACCCGATGATAGTCTAGATACACGCTGAGTTTCAGACAATAAACATCCAACAAATCAATACACTACAAAAGCACATTTAGTAATCCAAAGAACCCATTACAATGCCCTCAGTTACCCAAGATGGCTAGGGAACATAATTTCACACTACTTCAACTTCTACCAGTTTCCCACAAAGTGGAGTGGGCACTATTAAAGGCACAAAACAAATCACCCACATCAACATCTCTAGAGATGTGTCCCAAAATAACACGAAACCGAAGATACGATTGACATGATAGGCGCAATCTGGATCATTTTCCGCCTAACAAATGCAAAAATTCTAAGAACAGACAACTACACAAGGGTATTTATTCTAAGGAATCCCGTCACCCTGAGATCAGACGCTCAGCACACAAAAACCCCCCACTTCATATACACACAAAAAATTTCATAAAAAGACATCAAAGTCTGTGAGGCCAAACCATTTATCTCCTAAAAGCCATCTCACCAAACACGGGTGGTCCTAACCGGGATTCCATACGGTCATCAACCAAACACATCAGTAGCTTATCCAACAAACAAACATCAACATCCGCTGTCACCAGGAAACAGACCAGGCTCAACATACGCGAAACTCGCACAAGATAATCAAAGTCAACAAGAAACATGGAATGTTGGATGTATGGGAGAAGCCCATCTGGTCGGAATTCATCTTGGCCATGCAAAACGAATGCCTTACTTATACACGACCACAATGGCAAGGAAGTCACATGCTTTGCCTCATTACCCGATACAATCTTAAATTCAAACGCATCCTGCACGCAGAGGAGCGTCTGTGGCTGACGGGTACGTGACAAGTGAACTGGACGATCGCCACTTACAGATTTCCAAGCGAAGAAATGCATAGAGGAGAATTTCCCGTAGTTTGGATCCGTGACGCGGAGGACCAATGATTGGCTTTGGTCGATAAACGGACCCCTTTCAGCAGCCATTTCTACAACAGACTTCTGAGGGATCTCCCACCCGGTCTTGTAGAGGGTTCTTAAATCCTCAGGGATACGAACGATGCCCTAAAACACACCAATAGAGTTTAGAATCCAAAGATTTTATGTAAAAAAACAACAAGGGCAGCCGCGTCTGAAAGTTTTGATATAAGGTGCATAAAGAAAGGAGTGAAGTTAGGGGAAGTAAAAACATGTAGAAAATAGAAAGGTCAGAGTCGATCTACACCTGCCTCAGTTCAGTATCGAAGGCATAAGACAAAGTTTGAGTGGGAGGGTTTTTAACCACAGATTTGTACCCAAGGTATGGTACAAATAAAATGTTCACTGAGGACCAACAACTTTATGCCAAGTCGACCCAAATTGAGCTCCATTTTGGTGACTAATCATACCCATTGTCATTTTAAATCAAAACCGGTAATTTGCATAATCCTATGAAAGGAGACAAAGGTCAACTCAAGATTACCACACGAATCTAATGACCGGACCTTTGCAAGTGGCAATACTGGTACAGAATTTCCCCATGGCTGTAAATAACCTGTATTACCGAAAGTCTCTTATAATTTTAACTCACCTGCACAGATCCATCATTTTCTTTAATACAATCTTCCATGTCACTGTCCCACAATCCCAAATCCATAAGATCGTTCAAAAGATGTCGGTTGACGACCTGCAAAATTACTACTTTGTAACGCACTGGCATTAATCAGAAATGCCACAAATGTTTTTGAATACTCACCGCATACAATTATCAAAATGGTATCAAGAATCCTCCAAAATCCCCGGGGACTAGTGGAGTATCATCACCACAATAGTGAACGCACCGAAAGTGACTAAATTAATTTTTTTGTTCCTCGAGGTAATCCTTATAATATCCATAAGCATTAAGACAGCTTAATAACAACAGTTTGTCTATTTCCAAACAAGACGGGTGCCAATCCATCTCTCTGATTTCATCACATATAGTTAGTTCTTCTTGCAACTAATGACTGATCATGTAAATTACTGTCCATGCAATATTTATTTATTGAAAATCTTCCCTCAACTGAGGCATGGCCATGAAACATTGCAAGTATCACATTAACAAAATCTTGACAATCATTTGTAATGTTAAGTGATTTAAAAATTGTTGAGAAAAATGAATCTAATCGATCTTTTTCAGTCATAATTATGACATATTTCTTTAACAAACAGATTCTTAATCAATCTAGAATGAGATTCTTGTATGGAATCTGCTTCTATTCCTGTTAGGCGATTTACTTTAATAATGCTTTCTAACAATAAATCAAGTCTTTAACAGCTTACTTTAGATGACATCATGACCTTTGGAGAAATGGAGCTGAAGCCTTTAACTATACTAAACCGCAAGGGGGATCGTTCTATTATTTTTAAGATGGTATTCTGAAAGAAAATCAAGCAATCTTTTCTGAACAACTTTATTTCAGCAGTTGGTCATCTTGGGAAGTTTCTAATAGCCGTTTTTGTCGTAAATGACAAATCTATATCGTTGAAATGTAAAAGATTATCACCTTTGTAAAGATCAGCTTATAGTAAAGCACTACAAGAATTACTATTTTCCTCATATACTTTGTGTTTCAGAATTATTTTGCCAATGTATTTTGGTAAACAAAAAAGTTCCTCATAAAGGAATGGTGTCAATGGAAAATCTTTCTGAAATTGTCAAAAATCCTTCAAATTGATTTGCAATAATAGAAAAGAAAGCGAGTTTTGCCTCTAGCATATTAAAAGTACCAGTTGAAAAAAGTACAAAAAGTACCTGTTACTACACACAGTTTAAAAAAAATTATAGTAGGCAAGTCAAAATTCCCTGACTTTTCCAGGTTGGGGAACACCCTGTGATAGGGATGAAATCTGAATTTTTCGAACACACACGAAAGGTCAAATTGTGACCAATATAAGAGAAAAAATAAATGGTGGCTTATATCGCGTGCCCAGCCGGTCCTGAGTTTCGGACAATTCAGGGGCTCCAATTCTGGTCGCGTCGAGTGATTTTCGGGCCTGGGGCCTAACGCACACATAAGTCGCCCAGTGAACGGTGTCTCCCCAAGGTCACAGCTCCCTACTGAGCAACTAGGATTTGAAGCGGTCATGTGATGGCATCATTGACAAGACGGCCAAAATAGGAAATGGAAAATATGTGGGCGACGAAGGAGATAGGAGTAAGGGAGGGTGTGGCAATGCTTTTGACTGAGGAGTCGCAGGTTGGAAATGAGAATAGAGCTTCTTCTTTTTTTTAATTAAAAATAAATCGTCTGCTGACTGTTAGCAACTTGGCATAGCCGAAATTATTATAAAGCCTATTTCTAGGCTAATTTAAAAAAGAAAAGTGCAGAAAACTACTGCCCACAGGTGTCGGATGCTGGGTTGTATGAGTGCTTTGGCACTTACTGCGAGGTGACTGCGCCGTAATCGCTAGATTTAATTAAAATCGGATGAGTGTGGTGTTTTTTGCAAATTCATCCTATCTAGTCTTCTAAGAAACATGTGAGAGGTGCGCACTCCTTCGTTCGATAGCACAATCGGAAAATGTTGGCCTCCTCTCAACTCTTCGGAAAGGCACCAATCAAATCCGGCCATGATTTTGGGCGAGCAGACTGCTTCGTTCATACTTTCTAGTTGGTGGTCGTATTAATTTTGATCATTCGTTCTGTCTTACGTTAAAAGTGCTGTCTCCCCATTCGGGATGAGAGCTATTGAATCCCCCATTAATATGAAGGAGGTAGTAAGATACAAGATCAAGTGTCGTAGATTGCATGTTGGGAGCGGTCCGGTGCGTGGGAAGTAGACGTTATCGATTGTATATGCTTTCCCAATATGCAGGGTCGGCAATAGCTTCTGGGAGCAAATTTAAAGGGAAGGGGCAGCATAGACACAGCTTGGTAGGTGTAGGTAGCACACCAACCAGATGTGCTGCCACCGTAGACTACAAATTGGCTAAATATATAAATAATTTAAAAATTAGCTAAAAAAAAGGCAACCAACTTAAAAGAGCGAAATAAACAAAAAGCATAATCAGGTGCTGGAGAGGCCAGCAGCTCCAAAGCCCAAGGATGTACCCCAAATGGAGGCCATCCTCCTCCATTAACTATTGTACTCCACAATCGGGAGTGCAAAGAACCCGTCCAAAGTACAAGAAACAAGACGTCGTGACACCCCTCGTCCCAGATAACGTGCGAGGAGATACCTCAGACTGGGTTGCATCTGGATCCCAATGCCTGGATGGCAGGCAGGGTAGCGCTCTGACTGGCTATAAATCACAATCGGGCTCCGAACTGGGCACAACACGTCATCTCCCGTACCGATGTGCAGTGAACCAGCTCGGCAGTGAAGACTGAGCGCAGCTGTTTTCTAACAAAAGCAAGGTGTGAAAGTCTACCCTCTGGTCTTTGTCAATTTCGCGTGTGTTGTGGAAACCATCTCTCCGCAGGGAAAAGATTAGAGGGGGGCGCTTTTTTTATAGTGTTGGATCTGAGCGTGGGCAGCTCCAGAAATAGTAAAAGGGAAAACACTTTTACTAATAGGTGGGAAAGAGGAGTGTCTTGACAGGTAAGGTTTTTTTCGTCGTAGGTCTTGCCCACCCCACACCAAGACGTGGGCGGTTTAAAGAATATGGATAGACTCAGAAACTTTGCAATATCCCGCGTCCAGCCGCTCTACCATCATATTTTCCGACTATTCAGAGATCCCAAGTTCGCGCCTGTGCTTTAGCACATCGACCAGGAAGTAGCTCAGCGGACGATCGGTCACCAAAGGCGGCAGGATGGATCCCTTAATAGGTTGGACAGGATCTGAAGATATTGTGACAAACCCAGACAGACATTTAGTTGGCCTCGCAGTCAACAAAGCATTAAACCTGTTCGCCTTAAACATCCGAGAACAGCCACAGGGGGAGGGGGCTTATTGAGGCAAAATCAATCTTGCCATTAATCCAACGTGAACGCCCTGGACCAAAGTCCCGTCTCTTACAACATGCGGCTGACAAAGGGCGTGTTCATAAGAGATTCCTAAGCCTCTCTTCAGACGCGGCATGAGGTAGGAAATCGGGTCCTTAAACAACCTAAAGAGTGAAAGGAGGGGATACTCTTAGAAAAAAGTGGGAGCATAAAGAGAAATGGGTGAATGGAACAACTTCGCCTGGACCTGTCAAAAGAGCTAGTCAACCCTTCCTTATTGGCATTAGTGCCTGGATGACGTGCCGCACATCTCGATACCAGTTGTAGTAGTATACACGAAAACTACCCGCTGGGGAGAATAGGCAGGTGCCAGTGAAAGGGAGAGTGCCTCGCCAGGCGCCATGGGAAGCAGCCCCCTCTTACATAGGGCGGGAGAAAATGCCATTGAAAGGGGAAGAATGCCTCACCAGGTGCAACGGGGAGCAGCCCCCTCTTACGGGGGAGGGAGGAAATGCCATTGAAAGGGTAAGGACTGACTGACTAGGCGCCATGGGGAGCAGCCCCCTCTTAAGAAGGGAGGGAGAAAGTGCCATTGAAAAGGGAAAGAGTGCCCCGACAGGCACCACCGGGAACAGACCCGTTTTACGTAGGGTGTGAGAAAATGCTATCGAAAGGGGAAGGAGTGCCTCACCAGGCGCCACGGGGAGCAGCCCCTCTTACGTGGGGCAAAAGATCTCATTGGAAGGGAAAAGAGTGCCTCACCAGGTGCCCCGGGGAGCAGCCGCCTCTTACGTGAGACAGGAAGAAGTGCCATTGAAAGGGTAGAGAAGAAGACAATCTGAGAAAAAAGGTGTATAAAGTGACCGGGGGAAGGCACAAGCTCTTCAAAGCCTGGCTAAGTTGTAAATCAACTCTGTGAAAAACGTGTGGGTAAGGCCTTCCACTCGAGGTAGGAGGGCCAACAGTCTACACAAAGGAGCTCACTGCGGGCGAATGAGTGTAGGGATGAGAGTGTTGACTGGGGAGCAAGTGGATAATATAGGTGCGCATGTACGGGGCGAGGTTGGGGCTTTCTGCTCAGGAATGAACCCTGGCTCAGAGATGCTACAGCACACAGGGGCCCCACTCTCTATGGGAAGGCCGGGTGGATTTCATTTAGCGACATTGACACGCACATACCACATTGTGGGAAAGCAGTTGATGATGAACCTCACTATCTTTCAATATCCTTACCTTAAGATCCCCCTTTACAGAGTCCCTTATCTGCAAATTGGACTCAATGGGTTCGATGCCCTGGGAGCAGCCCTGAATCAGGGCGGTTAGGGATTCAGCCCGGCACGCAACCATCAGCGAGTTCCGTACACCCCAGCGGGCCACCTTCTCTTTCAGGAGTGCCCAGTCGTGCAGCGGGGTCGGAGTCGCGTCCCACAAGTCGAACTGGAACACCTTGTAAAGGGGTCAAGCCTAGATTAGTTTGGGTACAATTTTTGTACTCGAATTACACCCTCTGACACCTATCTCGAATTTTTTTTTTTTGGGAGCTCATCTGGCGACTGCGTACTTGGGCATTAGTCGCCGTATTAAAACTGGTCTAGTTCTAGGCTACTTTAAAATAAAATTAAAGAGACGCAAAACACACCAAAAAGGGGTTAAGGAAGCAAGCTCCTGCGTCGGGGGGAGGTCCCCCGGGCGCAGGAGCGTGCAACCTAAAGGAAAAAACAAAAAAAAACCCCCTGCTTAAATAATAGGGAGAAGGCCAGCCTCCCCCCCAAAAGTCAACAAGTCCACGAGTCAATGTGCACGTACTCGTCCCGAGTACAAGGGACAGGCGGTAGCGACCCCGCCCATCCCGGTACCGGGACAGGTAACGTGCGCGAATATCACCCAGACTGGGGGACGACGCAGTCATCGCAATAGGGCGCAGGCGAGCGCTCCATCAAATAGCGATGCGTCACACGAGTGTGTCCGATTCGGAGACGACAGAAAGCGACCTGAAGCCGTTGCCGCATTGGGGGATAGGTCCATGGGAACAGTCGCGGCGCAATGGCACGCAACTTTAAGTTCCCTTCTTCTTTGCCAAGCAGTCCGAAGAGCTGTAGTCGGTGTGAGGAAGAGCGAAACGCTGGTCCGGTCGCAGAGTACTCCCGGACTCTTTGGCGCCCTCATTCCCCGCAATTCCTACATCTCCACGGTTATGGCGTGACGCCATAACTGTGGCGTCACGGATACCGCAAACCAGGGGATGCGGAGATTCCAATGCCTCCAGAGCACTCAGGGCGCTTTGTGAGTCGCTATAGATCACAATCCGGTCTCCGAAGCGGGCACGTCGCGTAATCTCCCGTACCGAGTGGTTTATTGCCACCAGCTCGGCCGTGAAGACAGAAGCAGCGCCTGGCAGAGCCCCGCTGACTTCAAATGGAGGGAATACAGCGTGAGGGCCGACCCCCTCGTGGGAATTGGAGCCATCCGTAAACACTGGCACGGTTCCAGCGTGACACGAGGTGTGCTCCAAAAAGGTCGAACGCAGTACTCCCGGCGCCGTACAAGCTTTGGGAGCAGAGGCGTGGCGACAAATAGCAAAATGTGGTACCCTCCAGGGTGGCGTCCTGGGCAGAACCAGGGGCGCCACAGGCCCGAGAGCTATACCTAGCTCTCGAAGGAGTTTCCTGACCCTAAACCCAAAAGGCTTAGGGTATGACTGGCGTCTCTCGGCGGCATAGGCACCATCGAGATCAGCTGCGGATGCAGTGAGAGTTGTTGGCGACTGAGGGAGGCACCGGGCTCGCGCGTATAGGCGAGTGATGCACTGCACGCGGCGCAGAGCGAGTGACATCTCCCCAGCATCGACCAACAGGCTCTCAATGGGGGAAGTGCCGAAGGCACCGGTCGTAAGGCGAAGGCCGGTGTGGTGGATCGAATCCACCTTCCGCAATAAACGCTCGGCTGCGGATGCATAAATCTCGCATCCGTAGTCGAGCTTCGAACCACCAAAGGATCGATAAAAAAGTAGGGCAGTAGCCCTATCAGCGCCCCAAGCGCTGAACGTCACGGAACGGAGAATGTCCATGGCGCGTGTACAAGAGACCCTAAGGCTGCGAATATGAGCCTACCAGGTGAGGCGTCGGTCGAATACAAGACCGAGGAAACGGTGCGATTCCACCACATCCAGGCGCACCCCATTAAGAAACAAATCTGGTTCGGGGTGAAGCCGTGGCTGGCGGTAGAAGTGCACCACCTTAGTCTTGGCCAAAGAAAACCGAAACCTGTGCGCTTCGGCATAGCGAGAGACGCGGTTCAATGCCTGTTGGAGTCGACGCTTCAGAGTTGGCATCTGGGCCGCGCCAAAAGAGATCGAAAGGTCGTCCACGTAGAGCGTGGCGAGAAATCTTTCGGTAGCACCGAGGTGATGCCGTTGATGCTCAGGGCAAAGAGTGTGACACTGAGGACACTTCCCTGCTCCTTTGGGCCGGAGAGGGCTCCCCCCACCCGTACGCGGAATTGACGATCTCGCAAAAATTCAGATATAAACATTGGGAGGCGTCCCCTCGCCCCCATTGTGTGGAGAGTTTCCATGATACCGTATCGCCATGCGGTATCATAGGCCTTCTCCAGATCGAAAAAGACCGTGGCGTAGTGCTGTCTACGAAGGAAAGCCTCGCAGACGGCATTTTCCAGTCGGAGCAGAGCATCCGACGTGGAGTGTAACTTTCGGAAGCCGCACTGTGCAGAAGACAGATGGCCTCCGCTGTCCAGGGAAAAGGCTAGTCTAACATTTACCAATTTCTCCATCAACTTGCACACGCAAGAGGTTAGAGAGATTGGGCGGAAACCGGTCGGAGTAGAGTGATCTCTCCCCGGTTTGCGAAAGGCGAGCACAGTAGCGATTCGCCAGGAGTCTGGGAGAACACCCTCCACCCAGATCCTGTTGAACAAATCTGACAGAAAGGCCATGCCTCGCTCACCCAGGTGTCGAAACATAGCGGTGTCCGCGCACGAAGCGAGAGCGGACACAATTCACTCACAGTAAACTTGTCCTTAAAGGGTTCTCCGCCTCTGGAGGTAGAGTCCAGCCGGCGGCCTTCCGCGACATGACGTGCATTGAATGCTGGCGGAGCAGCATCCACACCTATCTCGAGAAGAATTAACACTTAGCCACGGATCCGAACCGCGGGTCACTCCAGCATCGACTCAAAACGGGTCCTCATCCCGCGACTAAACATCCCCAATGATGCTTAACTTAGATGAATTTTGGTGGGAGACGAATCGTTGAGGTTCCGTCCCTCGATGGCATTAAAATTTTTTGGGGAAAAAGCCAACCCATAGCATTTCATTTTCCATCAAGACAGATGTCACCAAAAACTAAGAAGCAAAATCCAACGAGGGCATTTCCGGCAAACTTTGTAAGGGGAGATCAGTGAAAAAAACGGTGAGAGAAAGTGGGGTGGGTAGGGGAAACAATCCTCCCCAACTCAGCTGCAGCATGGCTGTTCATCCTACAACTTACATCCCGTTGTGGAAAGAAAGAAAAAGAAAGAATAGAACCCGGAAATCTCCGAGACCAAGGCCTCATTCTAAACTTCTACGAACAAGTTCATACCAAGATCACACAAGCTCAAAAGTACCAACATTAACTTTCTAGCAAGTTCGAGAGTACACCCCACAGTGGTCTCTCGATATAATGGTCCAACCGAGGAGTGGGGAACCCTTTGAATATCATGTGTGAATTCTAAGTCCATAATCAGTGGTGAAGTGGAGGCACAAACAAATCTCCAAATTTTTAACATTTCACACATTCAAATCCGACTTAGACGACGCCAGACACTTATTAAATCGCATAAATGCCTCAAAATACTCAAATATAAATTCAGATTAACCTTTCACCATACTCCAACAACACAAACACACCTTGCGCCGACACCAACATACACCAGATTCAACCAAATCCTAGACATCAAACACCAACTCATAGACTGACCACCAAACCTCACACAATATCCCCTCTTTTGGGGACCTGTGAACCCACCCAGGTAGCCTGGTGACCTTCCTAAGGGGGGCCCCACCACGCCGAAGGGCCGGCAAGTAAGTTTAGATATATATTTTGTATTTGTGTAATAAGCAGAAATGGTCGAGGTACAATCATGCCGTCTCCATTCCTACTTTGCTAGTGGGTGCTAAAAAAAAAATTCAATCACGGTTCATCACCCTTGTTCTAAGTCATTAAGAGTGACTGACGCCTTAACCACCCGTGAGAAGGGTGGGAGGGATCACGACTTTCTTTCGCACTTTGTTAACTCTCACATCACACATAACGCAAATTGGGAAGAGAAATCAACAAGATGCACAATTTCTGTCAACGAAGGGCAAATGTTTCTCTTCCTTTAGAGTAAGCAAGAATTCGATTTGTAAGTAAGAACAGCACCAATACTCACACCCCGACTAATCGGGGACCCTTCATAAGAGGGATATGGCCCCTCGGTCTTGGCCGTCTCGCTGCTCTCCTCCAGCGCCCCGTAATAGACTGTCTCGAAGATCTGCTTGTTCAGCACTTTGGCCTCGGGGGACTCAAATGGGTATCTGAAAAGGGTTAAAGAAATTTTTTTGACATGAAGCTATATTTTCTGAACCATTCAGCACCTGACAGTGCCACATGGTAGCTAACATTTCCACGAAATCTGCAGTATGGGGACAAAGTGAAGCCAAAAGAGTGGCACTCTTGCATCTCAAGAGCCCCTCCCTCACCTCATGAGAATCAGAGCGTCAGCCAAGCCCTGCACCCCAATCGCGAAGGGGCGGTGCCTTAGAGTAGCGATGCGGGACGCTTCCAGGGGGTACGTCGAGACGTCAATCATCTTGTCCATGGTCCGAGCCACCGCCTGGAAACCGACAAACCAGTGGTTTAATACATCACAAATAAAAGAAAAATGTGGAGAGGGTTGTGGTGTGACGCGCGCTGACACCTTTGTGGGAAAGTGAAGTTAGGGAAGGTAAAAATGCGTGGAAGATGAATTGCGCAAGAAACCAAAAGGAGATTACTTGGGGGATTTCTCCTCCTTGGATTTAAAGCACCGTATCAACGAGGTCATCGCCTGCAGAAAGTCTGTAAAAGACAAGTGATCTGTAAAAGACAAGTGATCTGTAAAGAAAGGGAAACTGTGCAGAAAATATTTAGCTGTAAATTCTCCTGTAGGCATTGGGCCTAGGAGAGCAAACTGCGCAATTTGGGGCAGAGAGGGAAAGCGCACAATCTTCCAGATGTCAGCCGCAGTAAGGTTGTCCATTCTCCTCAGTACATCCCCTTGAGAATACGACTTGGGGAAAGTAAAGGGTCTTTCAACAAGGATGCTCGAGCTTTGTCAGGCGATAGTGGCCATGTTGTTAAAGCGACATCTGGCAATCTCACTGTGAACTTGGCAAGTTACGATCGAAAGTTATAGCGTTGAATAGCGTGTGCAAATCATCAAATGTGTGTTCGCTGATTGGGCTCTAGAATAGTTGGAAGTTGCCCTAAATTTTCCCCCCAAAATCATCTTCAGCGACGAGGCCCATTTTTGGATGAATGGATTTATGGACAAGCAAGATTGTCGGACTTGGGACAAAAACAATCCACATGAGATACACCAGCACCAAATGCATCCCAACAAAGTCACTGTTTGATGCCGATTTTCGTCTAACGGAATCATCGGTCCGTATTTTTTTGAGAACAAAGATGGGATTGCCATAACCGTCAACGGCGAGACCTACAGATCGATGATAAGCAACTTCTTGTGGCCTCAACCGAATTATATGCCCGATATGGATATTGACGACATGTGGTTCCAACAGAACGGCGGTACGTGCCACACTGCACACGCCACGATAGACATTTTGCACCAGCGATTTCAAGGCAGGGTCATCTCGTTCGGCGACGACGACGTCAACTGGCCACCGAGATCATGCGATTTAACCCCATTAGACTACTTTCTTTAAGGCTACCTTAAATCGCAGGTCTATGCGAATATTTTGCAAACAGTTGATGTCCTCAAAGTCAACATAACGAACACCATCCAACAAATTCAGCCAGATTTATGCGACAGTCATCGAAAATTGGGACGTCTGAATACGTTCCACCAAACGAAGCCGCGGCGGACATTTGAACGACGTCATATTCAACACTTAATGCCATAAAATGTACTTTCAAATTTAAAATAAATTGAGTGCATATATCACACACAACTTGTGTTATTTAGAATCCAGTAGGATAAGGAACACTCCTGTATCGTGTCAACCCTAAACATACATGAGCGCAAAGGCACTGAAACTACTAATGAGCTCCACTGTGGAGTCATACGCCCAAAGATGGTCGAAAAAAAAATAATAATAACTTGAGAGGCATTGCAAAGAGCAAACGACCTGAACCGTTGAGACATTGGGGGTAGGCCCACAGGAAAAGTCGCAGTGGAGTGACAAGCAACACAATGGTTCCTATCGGTCGCCTCCCATCCCGAAGGGCTGACCTGATTCCTACCATGTAGTCTGAGTTTAAGTTTAGAGAAAACACGGTGGCAGCCACCCAATCCTAATAGATTTTTAATGGCAGCACTGTTAGAAACGGGTCGCCCGAACAAAAGTCATGAAGAGGCGTGAGTGTAAAGGGTAGGCCCTCGGATTGCCATGCTTTCCCTTTCTCTTAAGTTTGTGTTTATCGCAGGCTATCATTTTGGGCCTAAACTTCTTTAACTTACGAGCCTAATTTGGGTAGGGAAAGCGACTCATCCCCCCCCTTTTCCCCCTTCGGATTGAAGGATATAAATGGAGCCGTGAGGACTTTTAATTTATTCTGTTGCGAGAATCCTGCCTGATTGCTTCGCTGAATCATTGTCTGTCACTTAATTTAATGTTCATTTTGGAGACCCGTACTGGATTCCTTCGTGCAGCGAGGATTTTCTGCCAGCGTTGTCGCTGCCCCTCAGTCGGCTGCATCGAATTGTGCCCTTCCAGTTACATTTGCAAGTGTTCTCCTTTGGGAAGCCGTTCACACTGGATACGTGAAAGCTCTCCCCCAATCACCTCGCCATCTCCTCTTTGGGGGAATTGAATGATCGTTCCCCGTGGTCTCGACGCCTTTCGCCACAATATCGCCGTCTGTGGGTTTCACCTCTCCGAAGACAGTCATCGCATTTACCCCTGTGGGCCTTGGTCAAATTCCCTCATCATCGCAGAGCCTCTTTCGCCTGGGCTCCCGACGTGGGTTATTGCTTCAGTGCTCTGGTATCAGGTATTTTGGAGTATCTTTCGTCTTACGTCCCCTTTAATTAATTAAGTGTTATTCATGTAACTTTGGGCCTTCGGGTAAGGGATGTGAGACAGGGTTATTCCGGAAACACCTGTCACTAGAGTAGCGAAGCCTATTTCATCTTCAATGGTATATGTCGTTTCCGCTTTAAACAACTTGTTCATAGAACCCAATTTTGTATGGGCGAATATCTTTTTGGTTAAAACGACTTGTGGTCATTCGATGGTGATAAGCATTTGTGACTTTTCATATTTTTTGATGACTCCTGTATAATTTGTTTAATTTTAATTTTGTTATAAATAATACGGTAAATACTTTTTGTGTGTGTATTTATTTAACCCCTTGCGGATACCTCGTAATTTAGCACCAGCCTGATAAATTCTGGTGAATTTCTGGTAGGCCTTTAGATCCTTGGTCTTCTATAAATTTTATGTATTTTATTTAGGCTGGGTGAACCGGGTTCCGCGATAGCCTTTACAGTGGGAGACACTCAATAAAAATGGGGAAAAGCAAAGGATTACAAGAAAAAAATACATAACACTGACGCACACTTAAATTACAGGCATACAACACGCATTGAAAGAAGGGTGGCTGGGGCAATAAACAAATGACATGCGCCAGCGGCAGGGGGGTCACAGGATAAAAGATAAAACAATAAGCCTACATAAATATGGGAGGAATTTATAAAAGGGATAAAACGCCACTTCGTGATAGAAATGTAAGTAGGGAGGACAACCGAAGGGAGTCCTCTGATAAAATAAAGCGAAGTCGGGCATGGAAGGCGATGCCAGAAAGGGTAGGGAAGCAAGGCGGGGACAATCTACTAAAATGTGAGCCAGACAGCCCGCCACCGCAAAAGGGACAACCAGGGGACACTCGGTCTCCACCCGAAACTAAATAGTCATGGGTGAGTCGTGCGTGCCCAAGCCCAATTTGCAACCAGCAAATAGCAAACTCCCAAGACTGGAGTCACTGAGCTAGAGGACCAGAAAAGACGCGCCCTGATTACGGGGTAGGAATCTCTAAAGGGCAGAGGGCTGCATCCGGCATCTCGAGGGCCGGAAAAACGGAAACCCTTTGAGACAGCACGACCCGAGATCAATTGACAGCTGTAATCGACGGGCAGCAGAAGGCAAGCGGGGAGATGAACAAAACAACGCCAAGTCATCCACGAAGAGGGTAGCCAAAACCCCTTCCGGAAGAGTGGACACCAGACTATTAATGGCAACGGCGAAACATGTCACAATCAAAACACACCCTTGGGGAACAGCCACCTGTTGAATCCGCAAGCCTGAGAAATCATCCCCAATACGGACCTTGAAATTACGGGACGATAAAAA
This sequence comes from Ceratothoa steindachneri, assembly GCA_963969495.1. Lineage (NCBI taxonomy): Eukaryota > Metazoa > Arthropoda > Malacostraca > Isopoda > Cymothoidae > Ceratothoa > Ceratothoa steindachneri. Next base: position 89,085,829 of record OZ018321.1, read on the forward strand.
TTCTTGAATAAAAACCGGTAAAAAGCCCCTCATACCCTAATCATATAACTTACGTAAAATACCATATCTCCAGGTGGTATCGTAGACCTTTTGAATGTCGAAGAACACCGTTAACACCTGATGCCTGGTAAAAAGGCCCGTAAAACGGAGTCTTCCAAACGAATGAGGTGGTCAAGAGTACTACGACTGCTGCGAAAACCGCACTGAAATGGAGAGTGGAGCGAGTTGGACTCCAAAAAGCAAGTGAGGCGAACTTGGACCATCTTCTCGAACTTACTGAGGCAGCTCGTAAGAGCAATCGGGCGATAGTGACTGAGGACCAAACCATTCCTACCAGGCTTGAGAAAGGGTAAGAACAAGCCCCACACGCCAGCAGGACGGATAGATTCCTTTGACCCAAAGCAGGGTGTAGAGGTCAACCAAAAATAAGTCCAGTGGGGATGGAGACGACGGCGAAAGTCGTAGTGGATGCAATCATCACCAGGAGAGGTGGAGCCACAGTGAGACAAAGCATCCCGAAGCTCATAGACGGAAAAGAGAGCATTATAAGAGAGTAGGTGGCGCCCGTGGTAAAATCTAAAAGGCGAAATTCTATGGCCACTTTATGATCGATAAAAAGTCGAGGATAGCTACCAGTGCTACTCACCGAAGCAAAATGGTTAGCCAGAGGTTCGCTGAACAACCGGCCATCGGACATAAGCGAGCCTCCGATGTCCAGTGGGGATGGCCTGACCAGCGTAGCGATCACGGATTTTATTGACCCGCTTCCAAACCCGAGTCGGTGGCGTGGACGAAGAAATGGAAGATACGTACCAGCGCCAAGCAAGACTCACGGCGGTCACGACGGAGGGTCCTTTGGCGGATGGCAGGAGCCCGATTCCGATCGACCCTATTCGAGACGGTCGGGTTCCGCCTATACGGGAATGGGCCAAATGATATGCACAAATAGCCGATGCGCAATCCCTCGACCAACAGGGCACCTCTGCGGAACGAAACCCGGTAGGCATCAATAAAGGAAGCCTCCCGGAACCCAACCCAATTTGCTCGCCGCAGATCCCAACGAGGAGGGAGGGAAAGGTACGTGTCAGAAAGGGCGGCCGACAGGACTATCGGGAAGTGACCACTCCCGGAAGTCGAGGAAACAGTCAGGCGAACATAAGGACAAGTCTACAGCACTAAAAGAATCCGTTTGAACATGGTAAGAAGTAAAATCACTGGACTTTAAAAGACAAAAGGAATCAGATAAGAGGGACCCAACCTATCCGCCCCGGGGACTACGGACAGTATCACCCCATGACGGGGGGCGAACATTAAAATGACCAGGTAATAAAAACGGGGTAGGTAAGTGACTTGGGAACTCTGAAAGGTCAGACCGACTCAAATTAATATCCGAGGAGATGTACACAGAACAAACGGTTACAAGCTTGAAAATAAAACCCTCGCAGCAACAGCCCTCAAGGTAGTACAGAGGGGAAGTGGCGCTGAGAACAGCAGAGGAAATTAAAAGCGAATCACCACCATGGGACACCCCCCCGACTGGGGGGATGGAATTAAACACCCGGAAGTGCGGAAGTGCCTAGCCCCAAGCTTATTTTCTTGCAAACAGACCACCGAGGGCCGAACCTCTTGACAATTTCACTGTAGGATGAGACATTACTGTCGTCTCGACACCAACGTTGGGATTCTAGTGACGGAGACCGTCGAAGGTTCCCGACTACTAGAAGGCCCAGAATGGGCAAGCGACAAATTGCGATGAGCCGGGGACTGATTGATTATTGATTGTTTAAGGGCTACGAAACTTCAATCAAGTTATTGCCGCCCGTCAGAAGGAAGGAGGAGAGGCTAAGCTGGGGCCGGACGGTATGCTGAATCCCGTCAGCACGGCGGCCAGGATTGCAAATCACCGCGCCCATTACGGGGGATGAGCCGGGGACGCACCCGGCACGGACTTGGCAGCGTGAACGGCGGGAGGCGACAACTGAGAGCCAAACCGAACCCCCAACCTGGAGATCTCATGGCCCGGAGGAAAAGGGAGATCGAGCAGAGACGGACGAGAACTAAGATGCGAACAGAAGGCCAAATATGGACAAAGGGTGAGAAGGGAACAGGGTCAGAGGGTAAGGAGGGAATTGGATCAGATGGAGCAGGGTCAGAGGGTGAGGAAGGAACAGGTTCAAGAGATGAAGGAACAGGGGTAGGAGGCATAGAAGACTGCACAGAGGTAAGGGGCAAGGAAGAAGGGATCAGGGTAGAAAGCAAAGAAGACGGAACCGGGTGAACTTCCGCCAGGACAATGCCAACGGGGAAGGCCAGCGAAGACCAGGGAGGAGAAAACATCAAAACAGAGGACACCTGAACAACCGATTCGGGGGCCAAACCAGCCTCATCCGAGGCAGCGCACTTGGACTCCGAATGGGCTGAGGAAAAGGAACGGGAGGAACTGCCGGATATTAAAAGCGTCTCAGCTCGGTCGGTTTCACGGCCCGCGACAGAGGGAGGAACATGAGAAGAGACCAATGACAAAGGAGAGAGGCCAACGGAAGGACCAAAGGCAGTGGAGAAGGAGCAACAGACGAACCGCGAGAAGACAAATGAGGAGTGGTAAGACCGGGAGGAGTACGGCGGAACCCCGCCTCCCGCAGAGCGTCAGAGAAGAGACGGCTAGAGGGGACGAGCTGCGCCCGCGCCCTACGGCGAGCCTCACGGAAGTTCCGAAGAGCCAGGACCTCCTTCTCAAAAAAGGAATGCGGGACAAGAACGCGAAGCCGCGCTATAGGAACCTCCACAATTGGCGCAACATTCATGATTCCCACAAGATGAGCCATGATACGCCAACGCACAGGCTACACAGCGACGAGCCTAACTACATAGGGCTTAAAACCCGCAAACGTGTCGTGGTTGGGATGCTTCCGAGAAGAGGTCCATCCCGAACCGCTCACGAGAAACGTCACAGTGAACAAAGGTTGGCGGATCTCTGCACGGCAGGTGTATTCTTCGTGGACCCCTAACGTACCTTTATCAATAGAGACGACCTCTACTAAAGGGACGGGGTACATCTCTCCTTTAAAGGGAAGGCCTTTCTCGCCAACCTAATTCAGGATGTCGTGGAACGCACCCAAAGGAGCGTTCAAAACAGAGCGAAAGCGGACGTGCGCCAGCACGCCCGTGTCACTTCTGAAACGACCTTCTAGGAGGTCGTCAAAAAGGTTGAGACCACGAAAACAGAGAAGCCGGGAAACGGAAGAGCGTAGGGAGTCCTACACTAGGGGACTCCCTGAAAGTTCTTCTGTTCAATGCGAGGTGAATCAGGAACAGGTTTCTTGAGCTCCGTGGCCACGAAGCAACAGAAGAATCTGAGATGGTGGCCATAACGGAGTCGTGGATAAAAACTTCAAGCCGAGATTTTGAAGGTGAATTCACGATTCCCGGTTACCAGCTCTTCCTGAAAGATAGGCCAAACAGAGAGGGTGGCGGTGTGATGTTGTATGTCAAGGATACTCTCAACTCGACGGTTTGCAACATCGTATCCGACCATGAACTACTAGGTGTTGACCTAGAGATAGGTCCTGCCAAATACAGGACACAGGTGCTTTATAGACCTCCTGCCCAACTCGTTGAAAAGGAGAGAGATCTGTATCAGCTACTAGGAGAACTTGTTGAAGACAGAGTGTGTATCGTCATGGGGGATTTCAACACACAAGTTGACTGGGAAACCCGAGAACCCTGTGGCGAGAACGCACTACTCCTGGAGTTCGCGAACGAGTTCCTGACTCAATGGGTGAGAGAGCCAACGAGAGGAAACAATATCCTCGACTTAGCTTTCACCTCTGAGGATGACATCGTTGAGGACCTCTCTGTTGGCGAAGAGCTCGGTGGCAGTGACCACCGACTAATTAGATTTGTAGTCAAAGTCCCGAAGGCAGAGCCTGCAACTAGTAAATCGAGGAAACTCGATTTGAGAAGAGCAGACTTTGCAGGTTTTCGTGCTGGACTGACTGACACGAGGCTAAAAGTGTGCGATGTAGTTGAAAACTAGTGGAACAGTTTCAAAACCACATTCATGAGTCTTCAATTGCGTTTCATTCCTCTGAAATGCTCCCGTCGGTCTTCTGTTCAACCAAAGTGGTTTAATCGAGATATCGGCCAACTGCTTAGGAAGAAGAGAAATGTGTACCGGCCATCGAAGATCTCGGGTGACTTTGACGAATACTGGAGGCTAGCCAGAAGAGTGAAGTCCAGCATAAGGGCGGCTAAGCGGTCCGAGGAACTCTGAGTGGCGAGATTCTGTAAAGAGAATCCCAAGGAGTTTTTTGATATGTAAACAGCGGTAAACCAATTCGTCGAGCGATTGGCCCTTTGAAGATTGAAGAGGGTACATTAAAGCACTCAGATGCAGAAAATGCTAACCTCCTCAACGACTACTACTTCTCTTCAGTGTTTACTGAAGAGTGTGGTCCCATCCCCCAGCCAATGGATTCCTACTCGGGAGAAAAGCTGGAGGATATGGACTTCACCGAAGGGCAAATAAAAAAGAAGATCAGTGACCTAATGACGAATAAGTCACCTAGCCCGGATGGGTTTCTACCTAAAGTGTTGAAAGAAGTGCGCGATCAAGTGTCACGACACCTGAGCGCAATCTTCAACATGTCAATCCGGACCGAATGCGTTCCTAGAGACTTGCGTGAAGCGGAGGTGATTCCTATCTTCAAGAAAGGAGACCGTAGCCAACCGTCGAACTACCGACCTATCAGTCTGACTTCGATGGTCGGTAAACATGGAAAGCATGATGGTGGACAAAATGACTTCGCATTTAGTCAAACCTGCTCCTGAGGAGTTCCCAGCACGGCTTCCGAAGGCAACGGTCGTGCATGAAGAACCTTGTGGAATTCTTCCACTTCGTCTTCAGTGAGCACGATCGAGACAAGGCGGTGGATGTGGTCTACTTAGACTTTGAGAAACCCTTTGAAAAGGTACCACACCGCCGCCTTCTCCGGAAAGTGCGAGCGCTGGGCATAGACGGAAAAGTAGCCGGCTGGATAGAGAACTGGCTAAGTGGCAGACGGTAACGGGTGGTGGTGAATGAACAGGCTGCTGAGTGGGTGCCCGTTACTAGCGGGGTGCCTGAAAGTTCTGTCCTGGGACCATTACTATTCATCATCTACGTCAACGATATGGACGGTGACATGGTTGCCAAGATTTCCAAATTTGCCGACGATACCAAGCTTGGTATGAACGTTGCAAAGGATGGAAATACTGCTCGCCTGCAGGAAGATTTTCGGAAGATTGGAGAGTGGTCGGACACGTGACAAATGCCTTTTAACGTGAGCAAATGCAGTGATGCATATCGGCCACCGAAACCCCCAATCTCAGTATATCCTTAAGGGCACTGCTCTTAAATCCACCGACACTGAGAAGGACTTGGGTGTAACAATCACTAGTGACCAAGTTCTCGAAACAGTGCATTGAGGCGGAGGAAAAGACCCAAAGGATGCTAAGCTACATAAAGCGCCAGTTTGGATATCGGAACAAGGAGATTGTAGTGTGTTTGTACAACTCCCTTGTCCGCCGCACCTGGAGTATGCCGTACAATTTTGGAGTCCTTCATTTCGAAAGGAAATCGGGAGATTGGAACGCGTGCAAGCCATGGCAACCAAACCGATTCCCTCTATCAGACATAAGTTATGAAGATAGATTAAGGGAATTAGATCTGTTCTCGTTGGAAACCCGTAGACTGCGTGGTCAGCTCATCGAATCTTTCAAAATACTTCGAGGGTTCGACAATGTTGACTACAGGGATATTTTCACACTTGTTGAGAGCAGAACAAGAAATCAGGGTTTTAAACTTGAACTGAAGCGTTACAACAGCGATCTGTGTGGAGAAATTTTCACGTACAGTATCTGCGGTATTTGGAACGCACTTCCAGTGGAAGTTGTCAACAGTGAATCTGTTGACCAGTTCAAGTCAAGACTAGACAGGGTCTTGAAAAGTGGCCGTTTAAGGACAAAGCATTTGAGCAGAGATGCGCCCGCTCGACTGCTATTCCAAAGGTACCCTCTTTGAATGGACCGTAAGGTCTTCTAGGGTACTTTATTTCCTTGTTACAATTGCTGCTCATATGGCCAAACTGGTGACAATTAAAACAACGTCTGGGGAGCTCGACATAACGGGACACAGGGATACGTAGATAACCAGCACGAAAAAACTAGGGCAGATCATGACGCTCAAAGGTAACGATGAGTGTACTCGTAGGAACCTTAGCGTGACCAACAGACTTAGAAACCCTATAAACGTCTGTAACCCTCTGGGATGAAAGTTTATCTTTTAGTCTCGAAACATCATATTGCAATAATTCGTTGGAGCGAATCACTCCCTTAACAAAATTAAGGCAAAGGTGGGGCACAACCGAAACCGGGACCTCCGAAAGGGGAAAAATCCCGCACGGCGCCACACTGCTCTCGCGAAGATACCTCGGCCACTAAATCACCACTACCACGGACCCACATACGGCGGGGCGCACCACAGTGGGACTCAAACTCCTCATTCAAATCAAACACGTTCAATTTAGAAAGCGGAGATCCGGAATTGGAATTCAGCACCAGGAAACGAGGATAATCGAAATCAGGATCTATCTCTTCTGCGAAGGGATCTAACAAGCGCGGAAAAGAGGACTTATTATTACCAGTATAAGTGTAGAGTATAAAAGGGGGTGCGAACTCACGCAGCGCAGTCACTGTCTACCCTCGAGACACCTACTCGGAGCGCCGGCCCAACCAGGAGTGTATGCACGTCGATCCCTGACCCAACCATCATTTTAAAAATGACCGGCCAGCCTCGGAAATTTACCGGTTGGTGAAGCAAAGAACCACAAGAGCGCCACGACGGCTCAGGCGCCCACCTACCAAAACAGGCCGGACCAGCTAAAGGGTCGCGCCCTCTGACGGAAAGCTCTGATACACTAGATCGGCAAACAAACTTAGTTAGACGATGCAGGGTGAAAGAGAATTGGTACAGAAGACGAAGTAGGGGTTAGCGGAAGGAGAAAAAGAATACCAAGCCCCTTACATGGCATGTAGTCTGAGTGGGAATTTTTTTTTTTTTTTTATTTTAAGAGCTCATCTGGCGACTGCCTACTTGGGCATTAGTCGGCGTATTAAAACTGGCCTAGTTCTAGGCTACTTTAAAGTGAAATTAAAGAGAGAAAAAAAAAAAAAAACCACCCCAAAAGGGGGAAAGGAAGCAAGCTGGTGTGTCGGGGAGAGGTCCCCCCGGCGCAGGAGCGTGCAACTAAAGAAAAAAAAACCAAACAAAAAACAAAAAATGCAAAAAAACAACAAAAAACAAAACAAACAAACCTTGCTTAAATAATAGGGAGAAGGCCGGCCTCCCCCAAGAAGTCAACAAGTCCACAAGTCAGTGTGCACGAATCTGTCCCGAGCACAAGGGACAGGCGGTAGCGACCCCGCCCATCCCGGTACTGGGACAGGTATCGTGCGCGAAGATCACCCAGACTGGGACATTCGACAAGAATGTGCCGAACAGTCTGGGGGACGACGCAGTCGTTGCAATAGGGCGCAGGCGAGCGCTCCATCAGATAGCGATGCGTCACACGAGTGTGTCCGATTCGGAGACGACAGAAAGCAACCTGAAGCCGCCGCGGCATTGGGGGATAGGTCCATGGGAACAGTCGCGGCGCAATGGCACGCAACTTTAAGTTCCCTTCGACCGTCTCCCATCTTCTTTGCCAAGCAGTCCGAAGAGCTGCCCGTATTCCTGCCATGTAGTCGGTGTGAGGAAGAGCGAAACGCTGGTCCGGACGCAGAGTCCTCGCGGACTCTTTGGCGCCCTCATTCCCCGCAATTCCTACATGTCCAGGAACCCAGCAGAAGATAATCTCGACATCTGCCCGGCTCGCCAAAACCGTGGCGTCACGGATATCGCGAACCAGGGGATGCGGAGATTCCAATGCCCCGAGAGCACTCAGGGCGCTTTGTGAGTCGCTATAGATCACAATCCGGTCTCCGAACCGGGCACGTCGCGTAATCTCCCGTACCGAGTGGTGTATTGCCACCAGCTCGGCCGTGAAGACAGACGCAGCGCCTGGTAGAGCCCCGCTGACTTCAAACAGAGGGGATACGGCGTGGAAGCCGACCCCCTCTTGGGACTTGGAGCCATCCGTATACACTGGCACGGTACCAGCGTGACACGATGTGTGCTCCAAAAAGGTCGAACGCAATACTCCCGGCGCAGTACAAGCTTTGGGAGCAGAGGCGTGGCGACAAATAGCCAAATGTGGTACCCTCCAGGGTGGCGTCCTGGGCAGAACCAGGGGCGCCACCGGCCCGAGAGCTATATCTACCTCTCGAAGGAGTTTCCTGGCCCTAAACCCAAAGGGCTTAGGGTATGACTGGCGTCTCTCGGCGGCATAGGCACCATCGAGATCAGCTGCGGATGCAGTGAGAGCTGTTGGCGACTGAGGGAGGCGCCGGGCTCGCGCGTACAGGCGAGTGATGCACTGCACGCGGCGCAGAGCGAGTGGCATCTCCCCAGCATCGACCAACAGGCTCTCAATGGGGGAAGTGCGGAAGGCACCGGTCGCAAGGCGAAGGCCGGTGTGGTGGATTGAATCCACCTTCCGCAATAAACGCTCGGCTGCAGATGCATAAAACTCGCATCCGTAGTCGAGCTTCGAGCGAACAAAGGATCGATAAAAAAGTAAGGCGGTAGCCCTATCAGCGCCCCAAGCGCTGAACGTCACGGAACGGAGAATGTCCATGGCGCGGGTACAAGAGACCCTAGGGCTGCGAATATGAGCCTCCCAGGTGAGGCGTCGGTCGAATACAAGACCAAGGAAACGGTGCGACTCAACCACATCCAGGCGCACCCCATTAAGAAACAAATCTGGGTCGGGGTGAAGCCGTGGATGGCGGCAGAAGTGCACCACCTTAGTCTTGGCCAAAGAAAACCGAAACCTGTGCGCTTCGGCAAAGCGAGAGACGCGGTTCAATGCCTGTTGGAGTCGACGCTCCAGAGTTGGCATCTGGGCCGCGCCAAAAGAGATCGAAAGGTCGTCCACGTAGAGCGTAGCGAGAACATCTTCCGGATGCACCGAGGTGATGCCGTTGATGCTCAGGGCAAAGAGTGTGACACTGAGGACACTTCCCTGCGGGACACCCTCTTCATGCTCCTTTGGGGCAGAGAGGGCTCCCCCCACCCGTACGCGGAATCGACGATCTCGCAAAAATTCAGATATAAACATTGGGAGGCGTCCCCTCGCCCCCATCGTGTGGAGAGTCTCCATGATACCGTATCGCCATGCGGTATCATAGGCCTTCTCCAGATCAAAAAACACCGTGGCGTAGTGCTGTCTACGAAGGAAAGCCTCGCAGACGGCATTTTCCAGTCGGAGCAGAGCATCCGACGTGGAGTGAAACTTACGGAAGCCGCACTGTGCAGAAGACAGATGGCCTCCGCTGTCCAGGAAATAGGCTAATCTAACATTTACCAATTTCTCCATCAACTTGCACACGCAAGAGGTTAGAGAGATTGGGCAGAAACCGGTCGGAGTAGAGTGATCTCTCCCCGGCTTGCGAAAGGCGAGCACAGTAGCGATTCGCCAGGAGTCTGGGAGAAGACCTTCCACCCAGATCCTGTTGAACATATCTAACAGAAAGGCCATGCCTCGCTCACCCAGGTGTCGAAGCATGGCGTACGGGACATCGTCCGGACCATGGGCGGTGTCCGCGCACGAAGCGAGAGCGGAACGCAACTCACTCACAGTAAACTTGTCGTTGAAGGGTTCTCCGCCTCTGGAGGTAAAGTCCAGCCGGCGGCCTTCCGCGACATCACGACGTGCATTGAATGCTGGCGGAGCAGCATCACGGCTAGAGAATGCGGAGAAAGCGGTCGCTAAGGATTCCGCCACGGACGCAGGGTCAAAGATTGCGGTCCCATTCTCCTGGAGAAGGGGAGAGGGGTCCTGCGAGAACTTGCCCCGAATCCTTTTGACTCGCTTCCACACCTCAGCTAAAGGGGTCTTCCCGTTAAGTGAAGACACGTATGCCCGCCAAGAAGAGCGGCGGGCGTGCTTCGAAATATACCGGAACCTAGCCCTAGCCCGACGAAATTCAGCGACAGTGAAATCGTTCGGGCGGCGCTTATAGCGCATGTAGGCATAACGCTTCTGTTTGAGGGCCGTCTCACACTCGGCCGACCACCATGGGAGTGATCGGCGTGCAAAACGGCCAGACGTCCTAGGAATAGTAGTCAGGCTCACGGCGATGAGGTTGCCGGAGAACTCAACGGCCTCATCTACCGACCTAAACTCCTCGACTGAGATAGAGAATTCAGTCATTTCCTGAAATGCAGGCCACCGCGCCCGCGCCAAGCACCACCGAGGTGGTCTCTCAGGCGGCAGTTGCCCTGAAAATGATATTTGAATGGGAAAGTGATCACTACCATGGAGATCATCGACCACCCCCCAATCAAAATCAGGCTGTGCATCCGAAGAGCACAAAGATAGGTCAAGGCAAGAAAATGAAGCGGTTCTCGGACAGTGATGCGTAAACTCATCCACGTTTAGGACACCCATCTCAAGCTCTTCGATCAGATCGGCAAGGACTTGTCCCCTGGGATTTATGGAGTAATCTCCCCAGAGGATGCCTGCCGTTCAGATCTCCAAGCAAGAGATAGGGCCTCGGCAACCGTGCCACGACGCGGCGGAAGTCCCCCGCGTCGAAGTCAGCTGACGGTGGAATGTACGCAGAAATGATAGTATACCTCCTATCCAGGTGTAGCTGCACAGCCACTGCCTGAAAGGAGGTATCTAAAGAGAAAGGAAGAACGGAGACATCATGCCGGGTGTAAACCGCGCATCCCCCAGCCCGGCCATCCCGCGGTGGTGGGGTCGCAAGACCCTTATACCCCGGGAGGGCAGGCAGGGGGCACGCGCCTAGCATGGTCTCCTGCAAAAAAATAGCTAACGGGGAACGGGACGAGGCGAGCCTCCGCAGCTCCTCCCAGTTGGCCCGGAGTCCACGGCAATTCCATTGAAGGAATATACCCTCCAGGCCTAGCTCGGAGGAGACGCGGGGGCCCTCCTTGAATTGAAGACCCTCACGGGAATGGCCGTACGCTTCCCGGGGGCAGAACCCCGGGCGCTGTTGGCCGGACAAAGCGCTGGAGGCGCTGTCGCCTTCGAGGACTTATTGGGGAAGGTTGGGCTCGCCATGCGAGTCTTTTCCTCCCTCCGCCTCGAAACCTTAGGCGGGCGCTGCGGCTTCGGAGGCGGGGGGGCCTCTTTTCGAGGAACCACCGTCTCCGAGCCACTCGCTCCACCTCGGGGCGTGGGCGAAGGAGCCGAAGCTCCTTTGTTGCTGTCCTCCTTTCGAGGGACAGCTTTAGGAGCCCCTGAAGATGGCCTAGCGACCATCTTCAGGGGTGTTGCCTCCTGTGAGTCTAACGACTCGGTGGAGGCCGTGGCCGTTTCGCCTTGCGGGAAACGGTCACGCTGGGGGAAGAGGGGGGAGCCCTGGTTTTAGCCGGGGCTGGGTGTGAACCCTTTTTGCCGCCAGCTTTACCAGGGGAGCGCCCGGGTTGGGTAGAGCCCGCAGAAGGGCTCCGAATGGGCGCGGAAACAACCGTGCTCGTTGGCCTGGATGGGCCAGGAGCAGAGGGTGCCTTTCGAACTACTGAGGCATATGACGTCCCAGGCAGAGCTGGGCGCGCCAGGACCAAGTCCTTAGCCTCGCGGAATGAGAGTCTATCCTGGGCCTGAACGGCCAGGATTTCTTTCTCCAGGAGATATGCACCACATTGCTTCGAAGAAGCAGGGTGCGGCTCTCCGCAATTGACACACTTGGCCACACACGATTTGGACTTATCGTGTGCGACCTTGGAGCAATTTACACAGACTTCGGGTGACCCCGACTTTGCACGTCTACATGAGCGATTCGTATGGCCGAAGCGGTGACAGTAATAGCACCGCCGCGGCAGTGGCACGAATGCCTTCACGCGGTAGCGGTACCAACCGGCACGCACCGACTCAGGGAGCTTGTCACAGTCGAACGTGACGAAGAGTGTAGGGGTGGGTCTCGAAGCCCCTCCCTGTTTTATCATCACACGTTCGACCTTGACCGCCCCATGGTCGGCCAGCTCTAGGGTGATGTCCTCAATGGAGTAGTCAACGAGTTCCCTCGCATAAACTACTCCTTTTACAAAGTTCATGGTAGAGTGCGGCGTCACACTCACCGGGGTGCCATGAAGTGTCCGAAGAGCACTTATCTTGGCCGCCTCGGCGGGATTCGCCGCATTCGCCAGAAGGCTCCCGTCCGAGAAACGGGTCACCTTCGGCTCTCTACCAATTGCACTAGCTAATCCTCTCCTCTGATGGATCATGTTGCCCTTAGACAACATGGTGCCATCAGTGGATCGAATAACGAGGAAGCGTTTGAAGCCAGCGGGCTCGAAAACGCCAGGTAACCTCTGAATGAGGGGCCCCGATGTCATCGAGGCTCCGCCCTGTGCACTTTTGGTGTTAGTCTTGGTCAGGGGCTCTGCACACGAGGGGGTAGAGGGGCCGGATGTGCCGATCTTGGCTTGGTCGCCTACCAAAGTGGCAGCAGACCCATCCGTCCCCGCGGATGGAGAGGAGCCCCGAGTCTTTTTCGTATTTTTCTTTTTTGGAGAGGAGGGCGGGGAATGAACCCGCTTTTCACCTCCGCCGGCAGAAGCCCCCAGGCCAGATGGACCAGCCTCAGCCAGGTCCCTCTCCGAAATGGAGAAGGTCCTGGTTGTCGTGGGGGCACCTGTCGGAGGATATCCCTCCCCTCCTTTTACTGCCTCGGAGCCCTCAGCCATTTGAGGAGGACCTTGCATAGGGGCAGATTCGGGTTCGGTGCTTGGCGCCGAGCCCGAATTCCCCCCCATGAAAGGCCCTACCCTCTGAGGCTGGGTCTCCTCAAGGACCATGTTTATCACAGGAGGGGCCTCCAGTTGGCCATCCCCTCCCAGGACATCGCAGGTCCCCTTGGCAGTGTCGCCAGTCTTGTGTGGGGAGGCACAGGCCTTGACCCCAGCAAGGTTTAAAATTCTTGCCAGCAGGTCTTTTGAGGGAAGCGACCGAAGGGGCCTGGCTTCCCTCTCCCCCCTAAGGGGGTTTGCCCTACCGAGCCGCTTTGATGGGGAGCGGCTGGCTAAGGGCTGCCTGCTGGCTTTCTTGGCAGTCCCCTTGGAAAGAAAAGAGGGGACTGCCGCTGGGAAAAGGGAGGTGCCCGAAAGCACCTCCAGAGAAGGGGGTGAGGGGGAGTCCCCTGCACCCGTAGGCGAAGGAGAGGAGTAAGCCTCCTCTCCGGTTAGAGAAATATGGAGGGTCCCCTGTGCAAGCACAGGGGGGGGAACCTCCATTTTTTTTGCTGGAGCTGCCTGAGGGCGGCTCCGTCGATGGAACAGGGGAAGTTGAGGGTTGGGTTTGTTTTTTTTTATCATCATTGAGCATGGTGACCCTTTTTTAAACACGGGATGCAATCGCGCACACCTCTCGCAGTAGCCCGCACTGCGAGAGGTGCTTACAAGCCCGGCAGAGCCAGGCGCCGCCATTTGGGACCACCCCTCCCGCCTGGTGGCCTGGCAATCCATCGGCATGGCGGCTCCACCTTGGACACGGCGTAAAAATTAATAGATTGTGAAGAGGAGAGGAAAAGGGATGTGAGGAAGGTATGGGTGGGGATGAAGCAGGTAGTTAAAAACCAGCCACCCCAGACCGGAGCTCAGGGGTTAGGGAACATTGTCCCCCACCCCCTCAGCCCCGATGCGGGACGGTTGGCTGAAAGGAAGGTCAGCATCTACCCTGTGAAATTAGAGGCTGACCAGAGAAAGTTGTGGGAGAGGTTGTGTGAAAAGAGAGGAAACAAGTGTTTTGAAGGAAGGAAGAGAGGCTAAGCTGGGGCCGGACGGAGCGCTGGATCCCGTCAGCACGGCGGCCAGAGTGGCAAATCGCCGCGCCCCTTACGGGGGTCTGAGTGGGAAAAAGCGAAACGCTGGTCCGGTCGCCCAGTCCTCGTGGACTGTTTGGCGCCCTCATTTCCAAAAATCCCTGTCTCTAGGAGCCAAGCAGTAAACCATTCCCACATCCTCCCAGCTCGCACAAGCCGCGGCGTCACGGATACCGCGAACGAGGGGTATGAAGTTCCAATACTTCGAGGAGAGACTAAGATTTAAGTAGCTATAAATCACAAGCCGGTGTCCGAATCAGTCTCGGCGGGTAATCATTCATGACGAGCGATGTATTGCAACCAACTCGGCCGTGAAGACAGAAACAGACGAAGCGGTGGGAAGGGCCCAGTCGGGTTCAAATAAGAAGGGAAAAGAATAGAAGAATAATTTTAAGCAGTGGGCCCCATTGAAGCTTTTGTAAAGCTCTGCTGGCCGCACTTAAACAGTTGTGTGCAAATTTCAATACATATAAGTTAGCTGCAATTACGTTTGTGCATTTGTTTGCATAAACTACATAGTCATAGATGTAGCTACACATTAATAAACAAGGGTAATTATTGGCATAGTTTTGCCACCATTTTTAAGCTGTTTCCAGAATTATATCAGAGTGGAGACCCAAAGTTTAACGTGGAATCCGAATCACGACTTATAATTCTACATCATATGATCATTACTCAGAACCATGGCGTCTCGCATCCAAGTACTAACCACAGGCAACGTAGCTTAACTTCCGCGAGTGAAAGAGCGTGTAAGTAAGGGTAATGAGAATAAGTATTTATAAATTATCGTGTTTTTTTAAAGATCATTTTATCTACGAATGAAATATATTTGAAAATTACCGATTTAAGAATCTAGAACTTGCTGACATCTGGAGGATTGTGTGCATTCCCGTTTCCAATGAGCGAGGGATAATCAGCAGCTATAGATTTTCAACACTTTATTTACAGATCCCTTCTTCCTTTCGGCAGGAAATGCCGCCCGCCGCTGTAGTTTGTCCATTTAAGCTTCAAGGGGCTATGGGGCCCTGCTCCTAGAGGAGCCCATTAGAGGAAGCCCGCTGACCACTGTTCGGTGTAAAGTTTTGTCTGTGTGAGCGTGAATTAGGCAAATGGGGAGAGTTGTGTAAAGAAAATGCGTGTATAGTGAGGATCATCCTGCAAACGTCGGGGACGGGAGGGCACGTAATGCTCCAGATGTTTGCTGCAGCATGGTAACCTCTACTACAACTGACCCCCCCACTCCTTCGCACCAACTTGCGGTGGTACTTTCTTTTCGGGCCATTTAGGTATTTCTGTGGGGACCTAAAATGGGACCCGAACCATGGGTATCTATCTACAGTGCATGCCAGCCGCCCGCCGTGCCGACACAAATCGGGGCTCCATTCGGCGACTTATCACACCCGATGTGGGTTAACTAACTTGGCTGTAATGGGAAGCGGCGTTTCCAGGAGGCGAAGCTGTAGCCAATGTTCTAAATATGTTAGATTTTAAATTTTAATGGAGCGTTCTGCATTCAAGTACTGTGGGTTTGTAACAAGCTGGGAAAATAAATATTTTATGACACAACTAATGGACTTTATCAATCCCTACACTAATAAAAGTGACTCAGTAAAACTAAATAAAAACCATTAAACGCACCTTTACACACTCCTTTAACTGGTCAAAATCGAAGGTTTTATCCGATCTGACGAAGGCGTCAAGGCAAATGGCAGCTGATCCGTAAACGGGAGCCTGCAACAGAAAGGACCAGATCTTTTCATTGTACCAAAAGAGCAGAGGGTAGCAAAAAACAGAAACTAACGTCTCGTTTAATGGAAAGGTCATATTCACCAATGAAAGGGACACCCGAGCATCACTAATTGGCGCGCCCTAAAAAGAGGCAAAGGAAAGAAGCTACAGATAAATTCAAATGCCAGGATGTCATTCTAGTCAGGGTCTTAGGAGGAAGTAAAATGTTTAATGGTACAAAAATAAAGGACAGTAAACCTCATTCATTCTAGAAAAGGCCAGAAAAAGATAGATCCTGAGTACCGTGAACTCCATTACACAAAGAAGCAAATAAATATTCATCTCACATTATGACATCAAATATATTTAGAAATTTGGATGAGGAAATTAAGTTTGAAGTAATTAGGGGATGGATATTAATACACGACTTTTATTTGCTCGAAGGCAACTGCTAAACACAGCCAATTAAGGTATTTCGAGCAATGTTTGGCGTTAAAGTCTTAAATACTAAAAGATGGCTTTGTTCTTTTTTTTAACCAACTTGTTAACCTCGCTCACAAGTGTTCTGGAAAGTTCATATCAAGGGACTAATCGGGAACAAGAAATCGTTATAAGTAGGTGGACTAATTAATGGACACTATGCGCTGTGTAAACAATATACCTTTACATTATTTGCCCCCCCATCTCTCTTTTACAAGGTGAGCAATCTCTTAGAAGGCTACCATGCTCCTTGGGTGGGTTCACAGATTCCTAAGAGAGGATATTGTGCGAGGTTTACAGTCTATGAGTAGGTGTTCAAAGTTGTCTGGGCTTTGGTCGCATCTGGTACATGTTGGAGTAGGGGGAAGGTTTATTCTGGGTTTCTATTGTAGTAGTTTATTGGAGTGAGGTGACCTGACCCGAGTTGAGAAAGAATTACTATGTAAATCCTTAAGAACCATCAAACCTCATCTGGCAGGTGAAAATGGGGCAGATAATATTCAGAGTTATTAATAATAACTTGCCCCAAAATTATTCCAGCCTGTACAAACCTCTTCAGAGGATGTGAAGATCATTGCCTCCCCAGCGTAACTGGAGCTGAGCAAGGAACCGAAATTCTGTTGATTGCTTTTGCAATTGCAATTATCCTTGTAAAACAATGATGGTCCACCATTATTCATCTGTGCAAGAAAAAAAAAACTGATTTAAAAGAGATCATAAAAGGTGATTTAGGGGCTTATTACTTGACTGAAATCGTTTATCATGGGTCCGATCACCGAACGGTGACCTTTCAGGTTGTATAGAGTTAAGGACCTTTGACTTTTTGCTCATTAATAAACTAGGATATGAGTAATACTGAGATAACTGGGGACAAAAGAAAGGAAGGTAGAAAGAAAACCCTAAAAACCTATAACAAAATCATTCGGATTATTTTTTTTTTAAACTAAACACAAAATGGAACCACCACGGAAATAAATAATGTAAGGCTGTGAGTTATAACCAAGGAAATGATATTTAGTGTGTGTGGGAGGAGGGGGGGAGGAATAATTGTCAATTAAAAACTGTTGATTTTTTTTTGTATGAGTCCATCTGGCGACTGCCTACTAAGGCAAAAGTTGCTGTAATCACCTAAAGCTCGGCTAGATTAAAAAAAGAGCCAAAACCAAATAAAAAAACAAGAAAGCAAAAAGGTAAGAAGGAAGCATGCTCCAAAAAGTGGGATAGTCCACAAGTTTCTCTACACGACCCATCGCGAGTATTAAAACTTTTGAAATATTGAACTTTCTACAAACTATAATTCTACTATTTAGGCATAATCTACAGGATATCTTATATTGCTATTAAATTTTCAAGACTAGGCTATAAAAATAATCCAAGTAAATTATATGAAATGATGAAAGGGGAAATGACATTTAACCATAAAATGACCTGGGTACATGGGGTAAAAAAAAGAAGATTGAGAATCACTGGTTTAGTGGGATATTAAGAGGACAGAATGTCTGATAGACATTTGAAGGAGCAGGGATGAAAAGAGAAAGAGAGAGAGACATGGGATGCTAGGAAACGGGAAGGTACCCAACTCTTTTGAGACAGGGAGGGAGGAAATCATCTGCACCTGAGAATCGTAGATCGCCTCCCACAAGTGTCGAGCTTTCACCTTCTTCACAAACAGTCCTTCCTTCTCAAAACTTGTATACTGCTCCTCAAAGGCATCACCTGAAACATTATTAATTATTAATATCATTTTCATTAGTATTATTATTATATTGCCAGTAGTAGGGCAATAAGAAATGTAATTTATGCCCTCTTCTTTTTTTTTCCAGCCAGAGGGAGCAGCCACCGAGGATAATAGGGATGACACCACCTTGGACAGGAGCCTAGACGAACTCCGCCGACCGCCGAGGTTCTCCCAAAGATCCAGAAATCTGGGTATATGCAGTTCTTATCTCGGCTGTAATTGTGTTGATTTTTTTTTAGAGCTCATCTGGCGACTGCCTACATGGGCATTAGTCGCCGTATTAAAACTAGCCTAGTTCTAGGCTACTTTAAAATAAAATGATACGAAGAAAAAAAACACCCTAAATGGGGGAAAGGAAAAAAACAAATCCTGCTTAAATAATAGGGAGAAGGCCGGCCTCCCCCAAAAAGTCAACAAGTCCACCAGTAGATGTGCACACACTCATCCAGAGTACAAGGGACAGGCGGTAGCGACCCCGCCCATCCCGGTACCGGGACAGGTGTCGTGCGCGAAGATCACCCAGAATGGGACATTCGACAAGAATGTGCCGAACAGTCTGGGGGACGACGCAGTCGTGGCAATAGGGCGCAGGCGAGCGCTCCATCAAATAGCGATGCGTCACACGAGTGTGTCCGATTCGGAGACGACAGAAAGCAACCTGAAGCCGCGGCAGCATTGGAGGATAGGTCCATGGGAACAGTCGCGGCGCAATGGCACGCAACTTTAAGTTCCCTTCGACCGTCTCCCATCTTCTTTGCCAAGCAGTCCGAAGAGATGCCCGTATTCCTGCCATGTAGTCAGTGAGAGGAAGAGCGAAACGCTGGTCCGGTCGCAGAGTCCTCGCGGACTCTTTGGCGCCCTCATTCCCCGCAATTCCTACATGTCCAGGAACCCAGCAGAAGATAATCTCGACATCTGCCCGGCTCGCCAAAAACGGATTTCGCGAACCAGGGGATGCGGAGATTCCAATGGCCCGAGAGCAGTCAGGGCGCTTTGTGAGTCGCTATAGATCACAATCCGGTCTCCGAACCGGGCACGTCGCGTAATCTCCCGTACCGGGTGGTGTATTGCCACCAGCTGGGCAGTGAAAACAGACGCAGCGGCTGGCAGAGCCACGGTGACTTCAAACAGAGGGGATACGGCGTGGAAGCCGACCCCCTCTTGGGACTTGGAGCAATCCGTATACACTGGCACAGTTCCAGCGTGACAAGAGGTGTGCTCCAAAAAGGTAGAACGCAATACTCCCGGCGCTGTACAAGCGACAAATAGCCAAATGTGGTACCCTCCAGGGTGGCGTCCTGGGCAGAACCAGGGGCGCCACCGGTAAGAGCGCTATACCTAGCTCTCGAAGGAGTTTCCTGGCCCAAACCCCAAAGGGCTTAGGGTATAATGCCCCGAGAGCAGTCAGGGCGCTTTGTGAGTCGCTATAGATCACAATCCGGTCTCCGAACCGGGCACGTCGCGTAATCTCCCGTACCGGGTGGTGTATTGCCACCAGCTGGGCAGTGAAAACAGACGCAGCGGCTGGGAGAGCCACGGTGACTTCAAACAGAGGGGATACGGCGTGGAAGCCGACCCCCTCTTGGGACTTGGAGCAATCCGTATACACTGGCACAGTTCCAGCGTGACAAGAGGTGTGCTCCAAAAAGGTAGAACGCAATACTCCCGGCGCTGTACAAGCGACAAATAGCCAAATGTGGTACCCTCCAGGGTGGCGTCCTGGGCAGAACCAGGGGCGCCACCGGTAAGAGCGCTATACCTAGCTCTCGAAGGAGTTTCCTGGCCCAAAACCCAAAGGGCTTAGGGTATGACTGGCGTCTCTCAGCGGCATAGGCACCGTCGAAATCAGATGCGGAGGCAGTGAGAGCCATTGGCAACTCAGGGAGGGGTCAGGCTTGCTCGTACAGGCGAATAATGCACTGCACACGACGTAGAGAGAGTGGAATGTCTCCAGCATCGACTAGTAGGCTCTCAATGGGAAAAGTGCGGAAGGCACCGGTCGCAAGGCGAAGGCCGGTGTGGTGGATCGAATCCACCTTCCGCAATAAACGCTCAGCCGCGGATGCATAAAACTCGCGCTTCGAACGAAACGAGATCGATAAAAAAGTAAGGCAGTAGCCCTATCAGCCCTCCAAGAGCTGAACTTCACGGAACGGAGAATATCCATGGCGCGGGGACAAGAGACCGTAAGGCTGAAAATATGAACCTCCCAGGTGAGGTGTCGGTCAAATACAAGACCAAGGAAAGGGTGCGATTCAACCACTTCCAGGCGTACCCGATTAAGAGACAAGTCTGGGTCAGGGTGGAGCCGTGGATGGTGGCAGAAGTGCACCACCTTAGTCTTGGCCAAAGAAAACCGAAACCTGTGCGCTTCAGCATAGCGAGAGATGCGGTTCAATGCCTGTCGGAGTCGACGCTCCAGAAGTTAGCATCCGGGCAGGGGCCAAAAGAGATCGAAAGATAGTCCACGTAGAGGGTAGTGAGAACATATTCGGGCAGCACTGAGGTGATACCGTTGATGCTCAGGGCAAAGAGTGCATCACTGAGGATACTTCCCTGCTCCATTGGGACGGAGAGCAGTCCCCTCACCCGTACACGGAATCGACAATCTCGCAAAAATTCAGATATAAACATTGGTAGGCGTCCCCTCGCCCCCATCGTGTGGAGAGTCTCCATGATACTGTATCGCAATGCGGTATCATAAGCCTTCCCCAGATCAAAAAACACTGTGGCGTAGTGCTTTCTACGAAGGAAGGCCTCGCAGGCGGCATTTTCCAGTCAGAGCAGAGCATCCGAGGTGGAGTGGAACTTGCGGAAGCCGCACTGTGCAGAAGACAGATGACTCTGTTGTCCAGAAAAAAGGCTAATCTAACATTTACCAATTTCTCCATCAACTTGCACACGCAAGAGGTTAGAAGGATTGGGCGGAAACCGGCCCGAGTAGAGTGATCTCTCCCGAGTTTGCGAAAGGCGAGCACAGTAGGGTTTTTCCAGGAATCCGGGAGGAGACCCTCGACCAAGATCCTGTTGAACAAATCTAACAGAAAGGCCATGCCTCGCTCACGCAGCTGTCGAAGCATGGCGTACGGGACATCGTCTGGACCATGGGCGGTGTCCGCGCACGAAGCAAGAGCGGAACGCAACTCACTCACAGTAAACCTGTCGTTGAAGGGTTCTCCGGAGCTGGAGGTAAAGTCCAGTCGGTTTGCCTTCCGCAACATCACGACGTTCATTGAATGCTGGCAGAGCAGCATCCCGGCTAGAGAATGCGGATAAAGCTATCGCGAAGGATTCTGCCACTGACGCGGGGTCCGAGAGTGCCGTCCCATTCTCCTGGAGAACTTGCCCCGAATCCTTTGACTTCTTCCACACCTCTGCTAAAGGGGTCTTCCCGTTAAGTGAAGACACGTATGCCCGCTAAGAAGGGCGGCGGGCGTACTTCGAAGTATACCGGAACCTAGCCCTAGCCTGAAATCGTTCGGGCGGCACTTATAGCGCATGTAGGCATAACGCTTCTGTTTGAGGGCCGTCTCACACTCGCCCGACCACCATGTGAGTGGTCGGCGTGCAAAACGAGCAGACATCTTGGAATAGTAGCCAGGCCCGTGGCGATGAGGTTGCCGGAGAATAACTCAGCGGCCTCATCTACCGACCTAAACTCCTCGACTGAGATAGAGAATTCAGCCATTTCCTGAAATGCAGGCCACCGCACCCGCGCCAAGTACCACCGAGGTGTGTTCTCAGGCGGCAGCCGACCTGAAAATGATATTTGAATGGGAAAGTGATCACTACAATGGAGGTCATCGACCACCCCCTAATCAAAATCAGTCTGTGCATCCGGAGAGCACAGAGATAGATCAAGGCAAGTAAATGAAGCGGTTCTCGGGCAGTGATGCGTAAACTCATTCACATTTAGGATACGTATCTCAAGCTCTTCGATCAGCTCCATAAGGACTTATTCTTTGGGATTTATTGAGTATTCTCCCCAGAGAGGATGTCTGCCGTTCAGATCTCCTAGCAAGAGAAAGGGCCTCGGCAACCGTGCCACGACGCGGCGGAAGTACGTCGCGTCGAAGTCAGCTGACGGTGGAATGTACGCAGAAATAACAGTATACCTACTATCCAGGTTAAGCTGCACAGCCAGTGCCTGAAAAGAGCTATCTAAAGTGAAAAGAAGAACAGAGAGATCATGCCGGGTGTAAACCGAGCATCCACCAGCCCGGCCCCCATCTCGTGGTTGTGGGGTTGCAAAACCCTTATACCCTGGGAGGGCGGGCAGGGTGCACGCGCCTAGCATGGTCAGCTGCAGAAAAATAGTTAACGGGGAACGGGACGAGACGAGTCTCCGCAGCTCCTCCCAGTTGGCCCGGAGTCCACGGCAATTCCATTGAAGGAATATGCCCTCCAGGCCTAGCTCGGAGACGCGGGGGCCCTCTTCGAACAGAAGACCCTCACGAGAATGGCCGTACGCTTCCCGGAGGCAGAACCCCGGGCGCTGAAGGCACTGTCGCATTCGAGGACTTATTGGGGGAGGTTGGGCTCGCCATGCGAGTCTTTTCCTGCCTCAGCATCGAAACTTTAGGCGGGCAATCTTTTCGAGGATCCACCAACTCGGAGCCACTCAGCCCACCACTAGGCGTGGGCGAAAGAGCCGAAGGTCCTTTGTTGCTGTCCTCCTTTCGGGGCACAGCTTTGGGAACCACGGAAGATGGCCTGGCGAGCAACTTCAGGGGTGTTGCGTCATGTCAGTCTAACGACTCGGTGGAGGCGCGTGGCCGTTTCGCCTTACGGGAAACGGGCACGCTGGGGGAAGGAGCCCTGGTTCTAGCTGGGGCTGGGTGTGAACTCGTTGTATCACCAGCTTTACCATGGAAGTGCCCGGGTTGAGTAGAACCCGCAGAAGGGCTCCGAATGGGCGCGGAAACAACCGTGCTCATTGGCCTGGATGGGCTAGGAGCAGAGGGTGTCTTTCTAAGCATAGAGGCCTAAGACGTCCCAGGCAGAGCCGGGCGCGCCAGGACCAAGTCCTTAGCCTCGCGGAATGAGAGTCGATCCTTGGCCTGAACTGCCAGGATTTCCAGAATTCTCAAGGAGATATGCACCACATTGCTTCGAAGAACCGGGGTGCGGCTCTCGGCAATTGATACACATGGCCACACACCATTTGGACTTATCGTGTGCGACCTTGGAGCAATTTACACATACTTCGGGTGACCGCGACTTTGCAAGTCTACATGAGCGATTCGTATGGCCGAAACGGTGACAGTAATAGCACCACCGCGGGAGTGGCACGAATGCCTTCACGCGGTAGCGGTACCAACCGACACGCACCGATTTAGGGATCTTGTCACAATCGAACGTGACAAAGAGTGTAGGGGTGGGTCTCGAGGACCCTCCATGTTTTCTCATCACACGTTCGACCTTGACCGCCCCATGGTTAGCCAGCTCTAAGGTGATGTCCTCTATGGAGTAGTCAACGAGTTCCCTCGCATAAACTACTCATTTCACAAAGGTCATGGTAGAGTGCGGCGTCACACTCACGGGCGCGCCATCAAGTGTTCGAAAGGCACTGATCATAGCAGCCTCGGAGGGATTCGATGCATTCGTGAAAAGGCTCCCGTCCGAGAAACGGGTCACCTTCGGCTTTCTACCATTCACACTAGCTAAAGCTCTCCTCTGATGGATCATGTTGCCCTTAGCCAACATGGTGCCATCAGTGGAGCGAATAACAAGGAAGCGTTTGAAGCCAGCAGGCTCGAAAACGCCAGGTAATCTCAGAATGAGAGGCCCTGATGTTATCGAAGCTCCGCCCTGCACACTTTTGGTCATAGTCAGGGGCTCTGCACCGGAGGGGGCAGAGGGGCTGGATGTGCCGATCTTGGCTTGGTTGCTTACCGAAATGGCAGCAGACCCATCCATCCCCGCGGATGGAGAGGAGCCTCGAGTTTTTTTTTGTGTTTGTTTTTTTTTAGGAGAGGATGGCGCGGAATGAACCCTCTTCTCCCTTCCGCCAGCAAGAGCCCTCAGGCCAGATGGACCGGCCTCACCAAAGGTCCTTCTCCGAGATGGAGAAGGTCCTGGCAGTTGTAGGGGCACCGGTCGGAGGAGGAGGAGATCCCTTCCCTCTTTGTACTGCCTTGGAAACCCTAGCTGTTTGAGGAGGATCTTGCATAGGAGCGGACTCCAGTTCGGTGCTTAGCGCTGAGCCTGTATTCGCTCCCATGGAAGGCCCTACCGTCTGAGCCTGAGTTGCTTCAAACACCATGTCTATCTTGGGTGGGGCCTCCCTTTGGCCATCCCCCCCCCCCCCGAGACATCACAGGTCCTATTGGCAGCAGTGTCATTAGTCTCGTCTTGGGAGGCACAGGCCTTGACCCCCGCTAGGTTTAGTATTCTAGCCAGCAGGTCTTTTGAGGGAAGCGACCGAAGGGACCTTGCTTGCCTATCACACCTACCAATCCGCTTTAATGGGGAGCGGTCGACTATAGGCTGCCTGCTGGCTTTCTTGGCAGTCCCCTTTGAAAGTAAAGGGGGGACTGCTGCTGGAAAGAGGGAGGTTCCCGAAGGCACCTCCAGACAAGGGGGTGAGGGGTAGTCCCCTACACCCGTAGGTGTAGGAGAGGAGTAAGCCTCCTCTCCAGGTAGAAAAATTTTGAGGGTCACCTGCGCAAGCAGAATGGGGGAACCTCCATTTTTTTTTCTGTGGAGCTGCCCGAAGGCGGCTCCGTTGATTGTGAGGGGGAAAGGGAAAGGTGGTTTTTTTTTTATATTTGCATCATTGGGCATGGTAACCATAAATTTTTCACGGGATGTACACCCTCATCACCCCTCGCAGTAGCCCGTCCTGCAAGGGGTGGGTACAGGCCTGGCAGAGCCAGGTGCTGCCATTCAAGACCACCCCTACCGCCTGGTGGCCTGGCAGTCCATGGGCATGGTGGCTCCACCTTGAACGCAGCGTAAAATTGATAGAGTGTGAAGAGAATAGGAAAAGAGATGTGAGGAAGGTATGGGTCTGGATGAAGCAGGTTGTTAAAACCCACCATCCCAAACCGGAGCTCAGGGGTTAGGGAACATTGTCCCCTCTCCCCTCAGCCCAGATCCAGGATAGTTGGCTGTGAAGGTCGGCATCTACCCTGTGAAAATATAGGCCGACAAGGCATTTCTGGCAGAAAACTTATAAGGAGACATCTGTAAAGACTGATGTGATGAAGCTAGAAGAGAAAAGATGTGGATACTATATAGTGGCAGGCACTCCTGAAGCAATCTTTCAACTGTCAGCTGCATGATGGTTCCCATAACTGTCCTCTGCCTTGGTTTGGCTTTGCTAAGGTTATGTATATAGTGTGTGATGTTGCTAAGCATTGGATTTATTGAAAGCAATGTCGGGAATCTGTGTTTGGACGTATTTAGTAGGATGCGAGTATTACTATTATTAAGTAAAAGAGACACTATCATTTGGAAGAGATATAAAGGTAAGAGGAAACTGGTGTAGAGATCTGGGTATTTTGTTTAGACATTAATGGGTAGTAGTTTTCCAGATATTTGGAAAGACTTGGGGAGAATTTTCGAAGTAAGTGAGTGTCTTTACCAAAGGCGGGGTTTGATTGCTGCATGGCTTCAAACACCACCTCAGCAGTGACCTATCATGAGGTAATTTGGTCAGCTGTGAGTGAAGGTAGATATATGAAAAAGTCTATAAACTAAACACATAAATACTTATATTAAGTATTTGTTCCAGCTGATACCCATCCTGCCTCATAGAAATATTCAGAGGGGTGCCCCACTCAATGATGACACATCATAGAATGTCAGGGGTTATTTCACTGCATGCATCTGTGATTCTTGATTTCAGATAAGTTAGTGAATTTTACCCCCTATGGTACATAACTAGCCCAGTCACTTTGTATATACTTCAGAGGAACAATACAAAATGGAACAAAAGTCTGAAAGTGACCCTCATTATGGGGTATGCAATGAAGTTATCATCATTGGTTTAAAGCATTCAGAATTAAAACTAAATACTTACCCCATAAGCATTCCAGCTGTTCACAGTCATTTGGTGACATTAGACACCATTCTTCATCTTTCCTTACTCTTTTCATAAACAAATCGGGGATCCACAATGCGTAGAGCAATTCTTTTGCACGTTGCTCATGCTAAGAAAATTAATAATGTAAGTAAATTATGACAGCTATCCTAGAAAAAGTGAGAATCATGTATACTAGGAATGCTTTGAGTGGTATGATCCAAAATAGAGCTCATGATAGACAGCTATGCACTGGTGGCAATATGAGTGAAACTTACACCTCGAGGAGTAAGAATATCAGAACCCTAGTGTCAGCTCTGCACCATAGAATTGTGAATGTAGCCGCTTATTCTTAGAACAGTGGTCAAGGAACAGGGGTAAATTACCCCAAATGGGGTAATTTAGAAAAATTGGGGGGCAATGGGTGTGCTATGGATGTGGATGTGCTAAGTAAGGGAACCAATATGAAAGTTGGAGAAAAAAAATGCATCGAGGAGCCTTTCTTCTATTTTTCGGTAAAATCTGGCAACATTTCTCCTAATTAAGTGGCATTTTGCCATGTTTTGAACATGCTTCTTTCAGAGTAGTTGATAAATTAGTAGAGCTGATAAAGTGATATAATAATTATTTACATAAGGTGAGTTATGATATAATCTTTACATTTTTGTATAGACTTTTGTGATTAAATTAACAAAAGTTAAATATATAAATATAAGATTAGTTTAGACTTTAGGATATTTTAGTTTATTTTTAAGGGGCCTAATTATCCCATCAGCTGTTTAGTTGCCACTTTCTCACTTTTTTAGGGGTAACTATTATATTTTTCATTTATTTTTATTTTAATGAATTATTTTATATTAAAAGTAAGTTTTTAACGAGTTTAACTATTTAAGAAGATTTCATGCAGCCCCTACAGATGTAATGGTCACTCTTTTTAAGTCTTATTGTTTGAATTTTTATGGTTGAGTTGTGGTTTGATTTTATGTTAGGTTATTTTAAAGTTTTAATTTAAACTCTTAAATTCGTCACTAAATATTTTTTATTTTTCAAAAATAGAAGTCAAAAAAAGACCTTAAAAAAGTGATAGATTTGTCTTTCATTTTCAGATGGCATCAGCAAGGAAAAGGACATATCAGGCACAGTTCCTTAATTATGGTTTCACAGAAATAGAGGAGAGAGGACAAATGAAACCTCAATGTGTCATCTGTATGAAAGTACTGAGTGCCGAGTCTTTTAAAAAGAATCAACTGAAGAAACATTTGGACAAGGTTCATTCACATGTGTCTTGCAAACCACGGGAATACTTTGAGAATCTGGAAAAACATTCAAAAGACAGATTGGAAAATAACAAGAGTGCAACGTTTGACCAATGTTTAGCAGCAATAGCTAGTTTTAAAGTGGCATGGTTGGTTGGTTGAAACAACAAACCACATACTATTGGTGAAGATTTAATCAAACCGGCGGCTGTGAAAATGGCAGAAATAATGTGTGGGCAGAAAGTAGCTAAACTACTGAATACAGTGCCCTTTGTCTGCAAGTTATTAAAGAAAGAATTTCCATCTTGGCAGAAATGTGACTTCTTCAGTAAAAAAGAGTAAAGAGTTTGCCATTCAATTTGATGAGACTACAGATGTCGGTAGCAATTCATAGCTGATGGTATACATTCGATACAGGGGTTCTGATGAAATTGAGGGAATGTTGCTATGTTCTCCTCTTGAGTTGAGAACTCATGGTATTGGTGTGTTCAATAAGGTTGATGCATACTTCAAAAAACCAAAATGTTGATTTAAAGTGGGAAGATTGTACTGCAGTATCAGTTGATGGAGCTCCTGTCATGCTTGGTCACGTCACTGGTTTTGTGGCTTTGGCCAAACAACAGAATCCAAATATCCAGGTGATCCATTGTATGATACATCGCCAGGCATTAGTTGTGAAGGATTTGGAAGCAGAAGTGGAAGCTGTGTTGAATGATGTAATTAAGATTGTTAATGTTGTAAAGGGAATGCACTAAACACGCAATGTTTCAGATTTATGTGAGGATGGAGAGGCTGAATATTCAACCCTTCTTTTCCAACTGGAGGTAAGGTGGCTTTCATGTGGAAATGTCTTGAATAGAGTGTAGGCTCTTAAAACCAAACTTGAAATATTTCTGACTGATCAAAAACACACACTTGCAGAGAAGTTCAGAAAACCAACCTGGCTAGCTCTTCTTGCATACTTAGCTGACATTTTTAGGCATGCAAGTGCGCTGAACAAGGAATTGCAAAGAAAAAAAATTATCTCATCTTAGCAAGGCAAAAAAAAATCATCCTTTGTATCAAAGCTTCAGTATTGGAACCAAAAAGTAAATGCCAATAAGGTTGCTGTCTTTCTAAACCTGGCAGAGTTTTTGGAAGAATGTGAAGACGTCTTAGTGACATGAAGGAATCAGTCACAAGGCACCTGACCAAACTTAGGAATAGGTTCTGTGACTACTTTCCAGAGCTTGATTCACATACTGTCAGCTGGGTTGTAAATCCCTTCAAATGTGAACTGGCTGATTTGCCTGAAGAGCGTAAAGGATTGGCCGAAGAGCTTATTGAACTGCGTTCCAACAGTGAGACAAGCATGGAATTTGAGACCAAGGATTACCTCTCAAGTTTTTGGATGTCAAAAGCTGCAAAGGCTTATACTTTTTCTTTTTTTTTTAAGAGCTCATCTAGCGACTGCCTACTTGGGCATTAGTCGCCGTATTAAAACTGGCCAAGTTCTAGGCTACTTTAAAATAAAATTAGAGAGAAAAAAGAAACACCCCAAAAAGGGGGAAAGGAAGCAAGCTGGTGCGTCAGGGAGAGGTCCCCCGGAGTAGGAGTGTGAAACCAAAGGGAAAAAAAAAACAAATGCAAAAAGCAAAACAAAACAAAAAAAAAACAAACCTTGCTTAAATAATAGGGAGAAGGCCGGCCTCCCCCAAGAAGTCAACAAGTCCACAAGTCAATGTGCACGAATCTGTCCCGAGTACAAGGAACAGGCGGTAGCCACCCTGCCCATCCCGGTACCTGGACAGGTATCGTGTGCGAAGATCACCCAGACTGGGACATTCAACAAGAATGTGCCGAACAGTCTGGGGAACGATGCAGTCGTTGCAATAGGGCGCAGGCGAGCGCTCCATCAAAAATCGATGCGTCACACGAGTGTGTCCGGTCGGAGACGACAGAAAGCAACCTGAAGAAATCCTGTTGAACAAATCTAACAGAAAGGCCATGCCTCACTCACCCAGGTGTCGAAGCATGGCGTACGGGACATCGTCCAGACCATGGGCGGTGTCCGCGCACGAAGCAAGAGCGGAACGCAACTCACTCACAGTAAACTTGTCGTTGAGGGGTTTTCCGCCTCTGGAGGTGAAGTCCAGCCGGCGGCCTTCCGCGACTTCACGACGTGCATTGAATGCTGGCGGAGCATCATCACGGCTAGAGAATGCGGAAAAAGCGGACGCTAAGGATTCCGCCACAGACGCGGGGTCCGAGATTGCGATCCTATTCTCCTGGAGAACGGGAGGGGGGTCCTGCGAGAACTTGCCCCGAATCCTTTTGACTCGCTTCCACACCTCTGCCAAAGGGGTCTTCCCGCTAAGTGAAGACACGTATGCCCGCCAAGAAGAGCGGCGGGCGTGGTTCGAAATATACCGGAACCTAGCCCTAGCCTGAAGAAATGCACCGACAGTGAAATCGTTCGGGCGGCGCTTATAGCGCATGTAGGCATAACGCTTCTGTTTGAGGGCCGTCTCACACTCGCCCGACCACCATGGGAGTGGTCGGCGTGCAAAACGGCCAGACGTCCTAGGAATAGTAGTCAGGCCCACGGCGATGAGGTTGCCGGAGAAGAACTCAATGGCCTCATCTACAGACCTAAACTCCTCGACTGAGATAGAGAATTCAGTCATTTCCTGAAATGCAAGCCACCACGCCCGCGCCAAGCACCACAGAGGTGGTCTCTCAAGCGGCAGTTGCCCTGAAAATTATATTTGAATGGGAAAGTGATCACTGCCATGGAGGTCATCGACCACCCTCCAATCAAAATCAGGCTGTGCATCCGAAGAGCACATAGATAGGTCAAGGCAAGAAAATGAAGCGGTTCTCGGACAGTGATGCATAAACTCATCCATGTTTAGGACACCCATCTCAAGCTCTTCGATCAGATCGGCAAGGACTTGTCCCCTGGGATTTATGGAGTAATCTCCCCAGAGAGGATGCCTGCCATTCAGATCTCCAAGCAAGAGATAGGGCCTCGGCAACCGTGCCACGACGCGGCGGAAGTCCCCCGCGTCGAAATCAGCTGAACGTGGAATGCACGCAGATGATAGTATACCTCCTATGCAGGTGCAACTGCACAGCCACTGCCTGAAAGGAGGTATCTAAAGAGAAAGGAAGAACGGAGACATCATGCCGGGTGTAAACCGCGCATCCCCCAGCCCGGCCATCCCGCGGTGGTGGGGTCGCGAGACCCTAATACCCCGGGAGGGCGGGCAGGGGGCACGCGCCTAGCATGGTCTCCTGCAAAAAGATAGCTAACGGGGAACGGGACGAGACGAGCCTCCGCAGCTCCTCCCAGTTGGCCCGGAGTCCACGGCAATTCCATTGAAGGAATATGCCCTCCAGGCCTAGCTCGGAGGAGACGCGGGCGCCCTCCTCGAACTGAAGACCCTCACGGGAATGGCCGTACGCTTCCCGGGGGCAGAACCCCGGGCGCTGTTGGTCGGACAAAGCGATGAAGGCGCTGTCGCCTTCCAGGACTTATTGGGGGAGGTTGGGCTCGCCATGCGAGTCTTTTCCTCCCTCCGCCTCGAAACCTTAGGCGGGCGTTGCGGCTTCGGAGGCGGGGGGCCCCCCATGGAAGGCCCTACCCTCTGAAGCTGGGTTTCCTCAAGGACCATGTCTATACCAGGAGGGGCCTCCAGTTGGCCATCCCCTCCCAGGACATCGCAGGTCCCCTTGGCAACTTCACCAGTCTTTTGTAGGGAGGCACATGCCTTGACCCCGGCAAGGTTTAAGATTCTTGCCAGCAGGTCTTTTGAGGGAAGCAATCGAAGGGGCCTGGCTTCCCTCTCCCCCCTAAGGGGGTTTGCCCTACCGAGCCACTTCGATGTGGAGTGGCTGGCTAAGGACTGCCTGCTGGCTTTCTTGGCAGTCCCCTTGGAAAGAAAAGAGGGGACTGCCGCTGGAAAAAGGAAGGTGCCCGAAAGCACCTCCAGAGAAGGGGGTGAGGGGGAGTCCCCTGCACCCATAGTCGAAGGAGAGGAGTAAGCCTCCTCTGCGGTTAGAGAAATATGGAGGGTCACCTGCGCAAGCACAGGGGGGACGACCTCCATTTTTTTTGGTGGAGCTGCCCGAGGGCGGCTCCGTCGTTGTTTCAGGGGGAGTATAATGGGTTTGGTTTTTCAAAGATTCATCCATGGGCATGGTGACCCTATTTGTGCTACGGGACGCAATAACTCATCACCTCTCGCAGTTGCCCGCACTGCGAGAGGTGCTTACAAGCCCGGCGCCGCCATTCGGCACCACCCCTCCCACCAAGTGGCCTGGCAGTCCATCGGCATGGCGGCTCCACCTTGGACACGGCGAAAAATTGATAGAATGTGAAGAGGAGAGGGAAAGACAGGTGAGGAAGGTATGGGTGGGGATGAAGCACGCTGTTAAAAAAACTCCATCCGGAACCGGAGCTCAGGGGTTAGGGAACAATGTCCCCTCCCCCCTCAGCCCCGATCCAGGGTGGTTGGCTTGAGAAGCTCAGCATCTACCCTCTGAAATTAGAGGCTGACCAGAGAAAGTCGTGGGAGAGGTTGTTTGAAAAGCGACGAGGTAGGGGAGAAATCGGGCTATCTGAAAGAAGGAAGAGAGGCTAAGCTGGGGCCGGACAGAGGCAAAGGCTTATAAAACTGCACATTTGGAAGCAGCTAAAATGTGGCTACCTTTTGCAACAACCTACCTTTGTGAACAATGTTTGTCTACCCTTGTAAATCTAAAAACAAAATATAGAAGGTGGTTGGATCCTGAAGACAGCATCAAAGTATCAGTGAGATCAAAAATCCCTGATATTAAAATTCTTGTATCAAAGATGAAACAGTATAATTTTTCCAAAGCCTGAGGGAGCCGATATTCAAGTTTTCTATAATTTTTTCATTAGTTTTATTTGTGTACCATTCACATGCCAGAAAGGTTAAACATTTTCCTATTTTTTTTTTGTATGAATTTTAAATACATGATAGAGACATAGTCAATAATTTTGCTTGTGTGCCATGTAATGCTAAAAAGTGACTTTTATTTCTTTTTATAAATATATAATTTTTTCTTGTGTGCTATTTCCATGCCAAAAAGACGGACTTTTATTTCCTAATGATAGATGAAATAAAAAAGTAAACATTATCTAAATATAATTTTTTTGTGTCTTAATAAAGACACACAAAAAAATTATATTTACTTATAAAAATCATGGATAATAATCCATGATTTTTATAAGTAAACTGGTTTGGTCCCCAGAGTACTTCAAAGTCAGGGGTAAATTCATTTTACTTCAAATTCTTTTGGGGTAACACCCAAAAAGTTACCCGACCCCAGGCTTAGAATGTGCCATAATGGTTTTCTTATCAACACAGTTAAATCCTTTCTTCAGAACCATGAAAGATGCACACATTTTAATCCTGCAATTTACAAAGAATAGGTTTTCATAATGAAATTTCTTAGACCGTCTATTAACATACATCCTATTCAACAAACGAGCCAGTAGTCGCAATTTAAACACATGATACACAAATCCTATTAGCTAGAGACCTACCTTGATCATTATCTTACAATCAGAATTTTTTAATACATGTGGTGAAATCCCTGGGACCTCCCAGATCCATCACTGACACAGGAAAACTGCCCCAGAACCTGCACCCAGTGACCAGATGAGCAATCAAGACACCAAACCTGGTTTAATGGTTGGCTCAAAGACTTCATGATTTAAGAAAAAATGCTCCAGGAGCTCAAACACCATTGTGTTCCTCGGAGGCATAAATCTCATGGAACTTGCTTCAATGAGTCTCCCCCCTGAATACCTTAAATGCAAAGGGGCTGTCATTGATGACAGCCAAAGTAAATGCCAGATAAGGTGAAGTTTGATAAAGTGAGGGTCAGAGAGTGATAAGGTAAGCACTATGGGCCCTGGAGATGGTTAATGCGTTTAATGTCTATGCCCTATGGCTTAAAGAGGATAGGTCAGAAGGCAGTGGTTGCTGGGGTGGCTCAGCAATCTGAAAATGAAATAGGCCATGTTAGTAAACAGAAGAGGAGAATGGTTATATTCTTTGTAGTGGATCAATTTGGTTCAGAAATGACTGGAGATAAGTGTGAAATTGCTTGGTGGATTGGTGAAGGGTAACAACTCCATTTAGGATGACTTGATGTGTGAATTGTGTTGCGGACATTCTAGTATGGTGTGGTATCGTTTCCAGTTGATTGGAATACCACAGATAGTCTGGGTTAAAAAGGAAAGACTGAGGCAGAATAGGTGTGCAGACAGAGGACAGTGCTGATTGTCAAATAGACTAGGGCAAGTCCAAGCAATGGTTTGTGGACCTTGATCAGGGCATAGGAGGTTTGTCCTCATATAGGAAGGATCTAGGCTATCTAAAGAGTTGCTGGCAGAGATCTTGCTTCCATGTGGTTCTGATATACAGATTCCAGAGGAGGTAAGTGTGGCTGGAGAGAGGGCAAGTGTTCTGGATACTAGTAGAGTGAGCATGTGTCTGCCTCTTCACTACCAATGATACCCGAGTGGGCTGGTATCCATTGCAACTTAACCTCTCATAGGGGGTAACAAAGAAGTTGAGGAGGCATGCCTGGAAATCATGGCAGAGGTGTGGGTGAGTGTGAGATGAGAAGTTGTAATGAAGACCGAGGGTGTAAATTACCACCTTCCCTTGGGGATCAAGCTTCTAGATCAGATTAAAGGCTTGATACAAGGCATATAATACTGCCACAATATTGTGGAGAGGGTTAAAATGCCATGTGAATGCAGTTGAGAGATCTGCGCAGATGACTGCAGCTGAGGGGGGGATCAGTTTAGAGGGAGCCATCTGTGTATATTGCTAAGTATTCCTTGTAGGCATCATTTTGAACAATATTCAAGATTGACCTTACTATGAAAGGTGGGTACTGTTTTGGCAGGGTCCCAGGGCCCGCACTACAATTCCTGCCACTCCAACAGAGCCACCTGGGTGTTTGAGGGGAGGATAATGAGGGGTTGGTCTAATAATTACTTTATTAAAAAAAAACCAGTAAATAATATGAATGGCAAACCTCAAATGACCACAAGTATAAATGCCAAACCCAAAATATATATAGCCTTATAAAATAACTATTAGCCAATGGAAAAAGAGAATTTAGTCACAAAAAATATGGATATATACATATACAAAAAAATATATTGGGCCTTACAAATTAATATTGGCCAATGCAACAAATCAAATATAAATGTCTATATAAATGTACAAAAATATATATATATAGGACCTTACAAATAAATATTGGCCAACGCTGAAAAAGAAATCACATGTAAATCAAGAATATATATATATATAATGGATCCAGTCAAACAATATTTACAAACAGTACCGGTATCAGAGATGAAAAGGGAAAGGGAGGTGGGTCCTCTTTCTTATGGTTCGAGACTCGGCGAAGCATTCCGCACTCAGGGAACTGGAAGGCGTGGGTTCCAACCACTTTGTTGGAGATTGGAAGGCACTAGTCCCAACAAACCACTCTTCAGGACGGTCCTTTCTCAGTTGTGAGTGAGGATCAAGACTGGCTGCCGCCGCCTAAGTCAGATGCCGATAAACCAGCCGGTACCAGGGGCTGAAAAGGAGAAGGCATCTTCAGTCACAAATTCACCGACACATTCAAACATCATTAATGCCAACATACATACATACACACACTCCCATTCACACTGACTCTTACCTGGATGACTGTCCAGCTCCCTCTTCTTTCTCAATTCCAATTAGGACAACTTCTTCATTTTAACCTGAATTCAACTAGTGTGACCATATGGTCACAGGACCCTCAAATATTATAAATGCGCATATATTTTTTCCGCTACTGATTACAGGTTTAAACGTGTTTGAACAAGTATCTCTAATGGTAGGTGAATGAAGTCAGCCTGTATGTGCAGTTACTCAGTCTTTCTCTTATCGCCAACACAATATTTTTTTCCAAGAGTAAAAAAAATTTCCCCCAAAAATGGGTAAGTTTTTTTTCCATATTGCAATATTTTTTTTACTATTTTTGAATATGCACATCAAAGATACAATAATTAACTATTATTTTGAGTATATAATGCAATATATAATTAGATAGTTCTATGTTTATAACACCATTTTCCCATGCTACCATATGGGCACACTAGTAACATGGATACATTTTTCATCCCTTCACAGAAAGTTGATGCTGAATGAATTGTTGGACCTTTGGGACGAGACCACAACGATGATATTTATATAGAAACTCCGGAGCCTCACCATCTAACAGATGAAGATTCAGCAGATAGTTGAGATGAAGCTACCAACATACCATCAGCTCTAAGTGGTAATCAGTTACTTGCACCAGCTGAACTTGGTCGAAAGAAAGGTAATCAGCTCTCACCTGATTCGGATGACCCTGATGAACATGAGGATGATATAACACTAGCTCACTTATCAAAAGTAATTCATTCCTTCAAGTGGAAGTCATCAAAAGTAGAAGTACTTTCTCCAATATTTCCTGACTCAAATCTGTCAAAATATAGGGATTTTATACCAAGGGAATTTTTTCACCTATTCTTTGATGATGAAGTGTATAATCCCATTGTCATCCAATCAAATCTGTATGCTTCTTAAAAGAACTTACCAAGCTTAAATCTTAGTTTATATGAGCTGCAAGTTTTCTTGATATTCTAGTATTTTGATAGTGTCTGGGTATAGTAGTAATTCAAGTAAAGTAGCATATTAGAGTGATTGGGATGATTTGAGGAATCAGGCCATTTACAATGCGCTGTGTCACAACAGGTTTGACCAAATCATGAAAGCATTATATTTTCAAGACAATTCAGAGCTTGAGTGCAAAGATAAATTTTCTAAGGTTTGACCACTAATTACCTTTCTGCAACATTGTTTCATGGAACATTACATGCCATCTCAAAGCGTCTCTCATGATAAAGTACTTTGGAAAGCATGGTTGCAAACAATTAATTCGCAACAAACCAATCCATTTTGGTGATAAAATATTGGTGTCAAAATTATCCCTCAGGATATTTGATCACTTTTGAACCATATCAAGGAAAATTTAACACAATTGATGATACATATGCAACAAAGAATATTTTTGTTTTACTGAAAATTAAACAATTTGTTTCATAAATAGACTTATTTTGTATAATTTGTAGCACAATCTTAAATTATTTTCATACCATCAATTTAATTGAGGAGCAGAAACATTCATGCTGTAATTTTTAGTTAGATGATGTTTTCATGTATACAAATTAGTTGTAAGGAACATTTGTTTCTGCCAAATATATGCTCCGTTCAATTTTTGTATCCATATCGTCATAATGTGACCATATGGTAATGTGCCATATCTCACACACGATTAAAGTTAAATAATTTATACTTGACATGGTAAGTGATACCAACTCGTATGTTAGACTGTGTAAAATTTAGTGAAATCAGATTTTTTTTTGTCTTAATTAATCTTTGGGGATTCGGGTTAATAAGTACAAGTATAGTCTTATTGTCACTTTTATCCTTGGCAAACAAAAATAACACTAATATTTCAAATTCCACCTGTGGGGGAAAAGAGATGAATGGGGGAACTATAATAGTCTATCAAATCCCCCACCCAGATCACCCTCTCTCTTCCTCTTCTTCTCCCCAAGCACCCTGGAAGAGAAGAAAGGGAAGAGGAGGTGGACTACTACTACAATGGGAGGGATTGCAGTGGGTAGGGGAAAGAGAATAGTGCAAAGGTCTGTGCTACATGTACCAAGAATGGGCAATTGGAGATGGTTGGCCATGGTTGAAATAATGAGTAAGAAGCTAGAATTGTAGCTAGAGGGTGGTCTCGTGGGTGTTGCGATAGCTTTGTTATCTATTCACCTCAACTCACCTGTGCCCGCTCTAATGGCCACATTTTGTTTCAGGTTTCAGCGATGAATGGAGGAGAAAGCTGCCTGGAAGCAGTGTCGGACCCCAGTCTTTTACCAAAGAGTGATTTTTCCCCCCACAGGATAATTACTAGAACAGGAGTTTATTTGAGTGAGATAAACAAAAGAGACAATTGAATTTGAGGCCATTTGACACATTCACAAAAGAAGCGGAGCTAGAAAACAAAGCCTGGTATGAGTATGTATGAGTGAGAAATGTGAGGGGGGGGGGTGAGCAGGGGGTAACTTTTGTTCCTCTTTTTCAGCTCCTAAGGTCCCACTGTTCATTGTTAGTTCTCAGTGCTGCTTCGGGAGGACCTTGCACAAGGGCAGACTCAAGTGCAGGGTTACCTGGCACCAAACCTAGCCCCCCCCCCCCAACCAGAGAAGACATTATTATATCTCTCTCCCTGTCACCTATTTGTCCCCATTCATATACCTTGAAACTACCCATGATACCAATTCTTGAGTCCATCCACCACTAATACAAAGTCTTTCCAGAGCATCTTCTTTGCAGCTTCCCCCCCCTCCATCATTGCAAGTTCAATATAAGTGAAGTTATACATTTGAAATGTCTATTTCAACCACATAATTCTCAATCTCACTCACTCATATTTTATCTTTACCCATAGCGCCAAGTGTCTCGCATCCCCACAAACATTTTGATTTTATTCTTGCTCATCTCATTACAAACACATTTACTATCTTTTCCCTATTTCCTTTATCCCATATACTCATTAATAAATTCATACCTTTCCAGTTGTTCGCTTCAATGTTAGAAAGTCGTATATATCTGCGTGCCATGGCTCAATAAAAATGGTAAGAGCTGCCGTTTCTTTTGTCCCTTTCTTTGTGATACCTTTAACTGCAAAGTAAGTTTTGGAATAGGACTTGCATCTGATATGGTGATTTTATGTACAAAAACTAAATATATAGGCAATTTTTACCTACAATAGTTGAAAAAAGGTTGTGGCTTCAAAACCCTTTGCTACATATTTGCTCATTGAAATGATTACAACAGAGTTAAAAAAAATTTTAATTAAAACTTTTGTTTCTGTGTAGTGTATATTGGAAGTGCATATATAGGAGTAAAATGTGACCAAAGTGAATAGTTTGATAATATGTGAAAGTGTTTGCTAAATTATGCCTCTATGGCTGTGTACTTTTTCAAGATCTTTCATACTGATAATGATGAGGGTTGGCAAACCCCCCCTCAAAACCCGGGTTTTATTATTATTATTTTTTTACAAAAAACAAATGCTATAAACATTAGAATAACGTAGAAAAAGAATAGCTATCTCTATTTTTATAATAATACTTCATTAGTTTAATGATTAATTATTAATATTATAAAAATAGAGATTCTTTTTCTGTTATTCTAACAAATGTATCATTTATTTTTTTTAAATCTGATATTTGAAAAAAAAAAAAACGGTATAAAACCCGGGTTTGGAGGTATTTTTGATATGTCAATCCTGGTTTTGGCTGGGTTTTTTTGATTTGCCAACCCAGAAAATAATGATGCAATGCCAAGTCTGCTGACAGGACAATGTTTTCCCAATGATCCAGGAGTCCATGTATCTAAGTTTTGTCAAAAGTATGTAGGTTTTTGGCATAGTGAATAAGTAAGTTTACTGAGTGTAGACAATCAATTGTTCATAATAGTTCTCATAATCAAATGGATGCAACCTACCTTTATTAACTCATATGGTGCAATTATATTTACATTCACCATATTCTGGGGTAATAGGAAATTAATTCATTAACCTTAGGGACTATCTTCTAACTCTCCAAGTTAAACAGTAAATAACTACGAAAGGGGCAGGGGAAATCAGGCAAGGAGTTAGTCCATAGCCTAACCTGAGCACTGCCATAAACATCCTGTTAAGTGTGATGTGGTTACCATCTAAAATTTAATAGATTCAAACGCCACAAAGGCTTGCTTGACAAACACCCAGTCACCTGGAACAAGATACAGGCCTTCATTTTTTCTAGCAAAACCACATTGACCACA
This sequence comes from Ceratothoa steindachneri, assembly GCA_963969495.1. Classification (NCBI taxonomy): domain Eukaryota; kingdom Metazoa; phylum Arthropoda; class Malacostraca; order Isopoda; family Cymothoidae; genus Ceratothoa; species Ceratothoa steindachneri. The sequence continues at coordinate 89,124,997 of OZ018321.1, forward strand.
AGGAAGACAACTCTTCTAAATGTCAGGAAGCCAGCAGTCCTTAATATAAGCAGTCGCACAAACCTCTGACAATGGGAAACCATTGTCAACTACATCCCATAACAAATTTTTCTCCACAATCAGAGGAAGACTGCCTCTACAAATGGGCCTGATAGCAATAGCAAGGCTGCTATCCACTATAATGCCACCTCAGAGCTCTCGAAGCAAACTCATTACAGATTGGACTGACCTAAAATCACTGTCGATCATTACCCTTGAATATAGGCTGCAGTAGTGACTAATAAAGGTGAAACCCATTTTTTCAGCAAACACAACTTTGACCTGAGGATGCACACATTAAGGTTCACACACATGCAAGCAATTTGCACTTCCAGACTTGCATTTACTTCTTCCTCACCGGTGAGAATTTGAGCATGGCTAGCTTTAACTCCAACTCAACCATTTCATATTTGACCTCTGTTGTCTTTCAATACAATCTATTTCTAATGTATATACATATATTATTGTAAACTTATCAATCATTCTTCATTTAACATAATTACACCATGCCCAAACTGGTAAACAGAACAAGTGTAACTTAATATAAAACTTAAAAAAAAAACGAAATAAAAAACAATATGGATATCTCTGCCTGAAATTTTTGCCAAAGTGAAGGATGAAAGGGATGATTTTAGGGCAAGTAAAACATGTGGAAGGTACATAGCTAGAGAGGTTGTAGAGCCTACTTGAGGCACTAGGGACTAGTTTATAATGCAAGAACCAGCCAGCAATTAGTGGTACAAATACAGGATATCAGGTCTATAAAGCTCATCCATTAAGAATGATGTTTGAAAGTCCACTTAAACCACAATCCTAACTATCAGATTATCCTTATGGTAGGTGAATAAAATTGCCACCAATGAGACAAGCTATTATGGAAGACAATTAGACCTATGTGGAATAGGTGGAAATAATGGATTCAAACCCTTTTTTTATAGAATAATCCCATGTACGAGGGGCGTTCAATAAGTTTTGCGAATCAGTGGAAGGGGGAGGGCAAGTTATGACAAGTCAGGACCTGCAGCTGCACGCTCCTGCCTCGTCTATTTAAGAAGCAGTAGCTGATCGCAGATCGTGATGACAATTTTTAACAATGGAGAAGGTTGAGCACCGCGCAGTGATAAAACTTTTGACCAAGGAAGGCAAGAATGCAAAAGAGATCCATGAATGCACGGTTGCAGTGTATACCGACACCGCCCCTTCCTATGCAACCATTGCTTGCTGGAATAGGGAGTTCCGCCATGGTCGTGAGTCTCTTGAAGATGACCCCCGTCCAGGACGCCCGTCAGACGTGACCAACGAGCACAATGTGGCTGTGTGGAGAGGATGATCCTCCAAAATCGATGAGTGAAGGTGGAAGAAATCAAGCGAGAACTTAGAATATCACATGGAAATGTTATCACATCATCCACGACATTTTGGCCATGACCAAGGTCTCTGCCCGTTGGGTCCCTAGAAACCTCACGCCCCATGATCGACTTCAATGTTGTCAAAATCCACAAGGCCAGAGTTGTACAAGCTGCCCTGCGCGAGTGCGGATTCCAGGAGCTCAACCATCCCCCTACAGTCCAGATCTGACCCCTAGCGACTAATTTTTATTCTGCCAGCTCAAGGCGACACTGCGTGGATGCCAGTTTGGGGACGATGAAGATGTCCAGCTCGCCGTCCAGGAGTGGATTGAACAGCAGTCAGGAGATTTCTGGTTCTCAGGAATTCGAAGCCTCAGGGACAAGTGCATTGAAGTCGTGGGTAGTTATATTGAAAAATAATAAAACACTTTTCCTCATATTTCGTTTCCTTATATCAGAATTTCAAAACTTATTGACTGCCCCTCGTATGCATTAAATGGCAATATAGTGGATCAGAAACTCATCAATTCTCCCACCAACTCTTCTAAATTTTACCCTTTTTATCCCATGGATTTATAATAATAATTATGATGCTACCACTATGATATAAATTAAATACCTTTGCTATCATAAACTCGTAACATGGGCACAAGACCATTTGATTTCCCATTGGTGCCTGCAATGTACGATCCCTTCGCACGAATGCAGTGAATATTTAAGCCAACCTGCAAATCAGCTCTGGCAGACTGACTAAAATCCTTGAGGGTTTCAAATATCCCCTCAATGCTATCACTCCTCATAGTCAAACAGGAATCACTGCAAGAGAAAATAACAAAATCAAAATATTAATCACAAGTCACCATATTTTAGATATCCAGAATGTTTATGCTGCATTGTAAAAAAAATATCTTTTAAAAAGTAAATATAATTAATTATATACAATAAAGTAGCAAAGTTCATGAGATAGGAATATGTTAAGATAACAAAGGGCGGCATCACTAGTATAAAATTATGGAAATTCTCAGAGCAGACTTGATCTGACATCTTGTGAGTCAGTGTGAAAACCAGCTAGGCTGCTGAGGGCAAAGCAACAGGAATTATTTGAGTTTGAATGGGTCATTATAGTGGGTGCCAGATAGATGGGAGATTCTATTTCAGAAATTCTAGGAGCATTCAACATCCTTTGATCAAGAATGAATAATGGAAGGCTTTACCATCCCCAGATGTATGATGGTAACCAGCAGTGTCTGGATAGAATTGTCTATGGTAACAGACAAGTAACACTAGATCAAATCACATTAACATGTGATGCAGGAGGTAGTAGACAAATCCACCAGGTCAGTGCAGCATAGGGAGTAGAAGATGCACCTAAGGGCCACTGTTAACACCATGACACTGGACACAGTGCCACACCTGGGCTTATGATGTTACTAAGTGGACCCTGGAGGACTGGTAACATGTGGCATGGTCCAATGAGTCAGTTCTAGTTGTTTCTGGGAGGAATAATATTCTCATTCCCAATAACAATGAAAGAAAAGAGCACAATTTACCTTAAAATTTGTCCATTGATGAAGCCAGCATTATGCATAGTTGATGGACTGTGTGTGTACATTTTCAGGGACAACTTGTTGTACATATCGACCACTCTGGCAATGTCTTCACCATGAATAGCAATTGCCATTCTCATTAACATATGTTGCGGTCTTTCCACAATTTGGCCATTAATCTTCTTCAAAAAGTCATTCTCTAATGTCTAAAAATGCAATATATAAAAGAATGAATTTCTTTTTCCATCTTTCACCAATGAATTACACCTAATGGGTATAGAAAATCCTCTGGCACAATCCAAGACTTAAATGCTTAGGTGCTCTGAGTATATTTTGTGGATATTAGTGCAGGTCTTGTATATGATGGCAAGTGTCTTGTCTGTGGAAAAGTAAAATGCTATCTTTTGTCATATGTGCATTTATGCAGATGCTAGTCAGATACAAAGGTATAGTAGCATAAGGTGTGATAATGATGTACCGTTTGTGTGGCTAATAATGCTAGCATTTGAGATTTTTTTTAGCTGGTTGAGAAGAGTGAGATTGGCCTGTAGGTGGTGTGGGAGGTTTGGAGGTTTATTTGGTCTGAGGATGGGGGGTTATAGGCGTGTGTTTCCAGATAGAGGGATGATGCGTAACCAGGATAGTCGTTTAAAGATGTCAGTGTAGAAATGGCTGTAGAGCGGGTATTTTAGAGGGATGTTTAAAACAGTCTGGGTCATTATCTTGCAAGTTAATGAGTAATGTCATGGGGTGAAGGGGGAGGCAATGTGGAATCTGTCTGCAGTTTATGTAGGATTTTTAGTGTTTTCCTACTTTGCTCCTAGTGGATAGTTGGCTGATTTTGGAGGAGTGGGTCATGAGCTGGATGCATTGCTCACCCGTACAGGGAATTGGCGATCTTACAAAAATTCAGATATAAACATTGGGAAGAGTCCCCTCGCCCCCATTGTGTGGAGACTCAATGATACCCCATTGCCATGCGGTATCATAGGCCTTCTCCAGATCGAAAAACACTGTGGTGTAGTGCTGTTTATGAAGGAAGGCCTCATAGACGCCATTTTCTAATCGAAGCAGGGCATCCGACATGGAGTGGAACTTGCAGAAGACAGATGGCCTCTGCTGTCCAGAAAAAAAAGCTAATCTAACATTTACCAATTTCTCCATCAACTTGCACATGCAGGAGGTTAGAGAGATTGGGCAGAAACTGGCCGGAGTAGAGTGATCTCTTCCCGGTTTGCGAAAGGCAAACACAGTATTGATTTGCCAGGAATGTAGGATGATACCCTATATCCAGATCCTGTTGAACAAATCAAACAGAAAGGCCAGTCCTCGCTCACACACGTGTTGAAGCATGGAGTACAGGACATCATCCGGACCAAGGGTGGTGTCTGCCCACGAAGTGAGAGCAGAGTGCAACTCACTCAGAGTAAACCTGTATTTGAAAGGTTCTCCACCTCTAGAGGTAAAGTCCAGCAAGTGACCTTACGTGACATCACGACGTGCATTGAATGCTGGCAGAGCAGCATTCCAGCTAGAGAATGCGGTCACGAAGGATTCTACCATGGGCCGCGGGGTCCAAGGTTGCCGACTCCTTCTCCTGGAGAATTGAAGGGGGGGGGGGGTCCTGAGAGAACTTGCCCTGAATCTTTTTGACTCTCTTCCTCACATCAACTAGAGGGGTCTTCCAATGAAGTGAAGCTATGTATGCCCACCAAGAGCCTAGCCTGCGAAAGTGAAATCATTCCGGAGATGCTTATAGCGCATGTAGGCATAACACTTCTGTTAGAGGGCCGTCTCACACTCAGCTGATGTGATGGCATACAAAACAGCCAGACATTCTAGGAAAAGTAGTTAGACCCACAGCGATGAGGTTGCCAGAGAAGAACTCAACTGATCTAAACTACTTGGAGATAGAAAAATCAGTCATTTCCTGAAATGCAGACCACAGCGCTCATGCCAAGCACCACCAGGACAGGCTCTCAGGCAGCAGCAGCCCCAAAAATGATATTTTGAATGAGCAAGTGATCACTGCCATGGAGATCATCAACCACCCCCCATCCAAAATCAGACTGTGCCTCCAAAGAGCAAAAAGATAGATTGAGACAGGAAAATGAAGTGGTTTTCAGACAGTGATGCGTAAACTCATCCACATTTACGACACCTAACTCCAGCTCGTCGATCAGGTAAGCAAGGAATTGACCCTGGGGATTAATCAAGTTGTCTCCCCAGAGCAAGTATCTACCATTCGGATCTCCGAGCAAGACAAAGGGCCTCACTACCATGGAGGTCATCAACCCCCCCCCCCCATCCAAAATCAGACCATGCCTCTAAAGAGCAAAAAGATAGATTGAGACAGGAAAATGAAGTGGTTTTCAGACAGTGATGCGTAAACTCATCCACATTTACGACACCTAACTCCAGCTCATCGATCAGGTAAGCAAGGAATTGACCCCGGGGATTAATCAAATAGTCTCCCCAGAGGGAGTATCTACTGTTTGGATTTCCAAGCAGGACAAAGGGCCTCAGCAACTGTGCCACTATGCAACGGAAGTCCCCCCGTATCAAAGTCAGCTGATGGTGGAATGTACACAGAAATAACAGTATACCTCCTATCCAGGTGCAGCTGCACAGCTACTGCCTGAAAGGAGGTATCTAAAGTGAAAAGAAGAATGAAGACATCGTGCCTGGTGTAAATCACACATCCTCCCATCCCATGATGGTGGGGTCACAAAATCTTTATACTTGGGAGGGTGGGCAGGGGGCTTGCGCCCAGCATGGTCTCCTGGATAAAGATAGCTAGTGGAGAACAGGAGTAGATGAGCCTTGCAATTCCTCCCAGTTGGTCAGAGTCAGCAGCAATTGCAGTGAAGAAATATGCCCTCCAGGCTTAGCTCTGAGGAGATGCGGGGGCCATCTTTGTAGAGAAGACCCTCATGGGAGGGAATGGCCGTACAATGCGGTCACCTTCGAGGACTTATCGGGAGAGGTTGGGCTCCTCATGCGAGTTTTTTCCTCCCTCTATCTTGAAACCTTAGGTGAGGTAAGCCGAGCAGCTTCAGAGGCAGGGGCCCTCCGTCTCCGAGCCACCCAGCCAACAACTGGGTGTGGGTGAAGGAGCCAAAGATCCTTTAGTGCTGTCCTTTCGGGGGCAGGTTTAGGAACCACAGAAGATGTCCTCCCCCATGCCTAATGACTTGGTGGAGGTTGTTTCGCCTTAGGTGAAACAGTCACACTGGGGGCTGGGTGTGAACCCTTTGTGCAGCCAGCTTTACCAGGGGAGTGCCTAGGGGGAGACAATCATGATTGTAGGCCTGGAGGGGCCAGGATAGAGGGTTGTCTTTCTCAACATTGAGGTATAGCATGTCCCAGGCAGCGCCAGAACCAAGTCCTTAGCCTCGCGAAATGAAAGACGATCCTGAGCCTGAATGGCCAGGATTTCCTTCTCAAGGAGATACGCACCACATTGCTTCGAAGAAGCGTCGTGCGGCTCTCTGCAATTGACCACACACGATTTAGACTATCATGTGTGGCCTTGGAGCAACTTATATAGACTTCGGTAAACCCAACTTTGCGTATCAACAGGAGTGATTAGTATGGGCAAAACAGTGATTAGTATGGCGAAGGGGTGACAGTAATAGCACCTCTGCAGCAGTGGCACAAATGCCTCTCTGATGGATCATGTTGCCCTTAGCCAACATGTTGCCATCAGTGAAGGGAATAACGAGGAAACACTTGAACCCATCAGGCTCGAAAATGCCAGGTAGCCTCTGAATGAGTGGAGGGGGCAGGACCTCCGCCTTTTCAGTGGAGCTGCCCGAGGGTGGCTCCGACAATGGCTGAGCGGAAGGTAACAGATTTATTTTTATTTCATCATTAGGCATGGGGACCCTGTTTTAAATATGCGATGTAAACGCACGGGGCCGGCAGAGCCAGCTGCCGCCATTTGGAGCCATTCATCCCACCTAGTGGCCTGGCAGCCAATCAGCATGGTGCCTCTACCTTGGGTTTAGTGTAAAATGGATAGAGATTGAAAGGAGAAAGAAAGAGGAATTGAGCAAGGTGTAGGTGGGGATGAAGCAGGTTGTTAAAAATCCACCATCCCAGACCGGAGCTGACGGGTGAGAGGAAGCTGGTTGCCATCTACCCTGTGAAATTAGAGGCCAACAAGAGAAAGTTATAGGAGAGGTCGTAGGGTAGAAAACACAGGCTGTCAAAGAAGAGGCTAAGCTGGGGCCAGATGGTGCATTGAGTCATGTCAGCATGGCGGCCAGGAAGGCAAATCGATGCGTCCCTTACAGGGGGACCAGTTAGAATGGAGGGAGGCTGTTGCATGCTGTGGGCATTTTATAGCACCCAGATAGGAAGTGGAATTTCTATTACAACTTAACCTCACACAGAAGTGGGGCGGTCCTGTGGTGAGTGGTGACTGTGTGGGAGTTATTCTCCCCATTTTTGTCCACTCTTGAATTTACCCTACCTTTCTTTGTTTATGATAGAGGAAGGAGTGTGAGTATGAGTGTTTAGCTAGGAAGGGTGAGGTAGGGGGGGGGGGGGGTAGATTAGATTGTGTATAACATTAAATTAAAATTATTACAATGCCTAATATAATATTGAAGGATTCTCTGTTTCAGGAATTTGGCTGTTAACTTTGAATTGTAAATGAAAAAGTTTTCAATTAGATAATTTATGGCCAACTCATCTTAGGGGTAATCCACCACTGGACTTGATTGTTTGTCAAAAGCCCAACTTCCATATTCTTGACCTCCCATTTTGGGTCATTTGGCTCAGCTTTCCATTTTATAATGAAGGCAAATCCCTTTAATTCCCACCACTTATTATTCAGCAGAAAAATGATACATCCTAAATGTGGGAAAATTTTGATTCCATATAATAAATAGGACGTGAGATATGTACCTTACAAGTATAAAGGAATACTATAACAAAATTGAAAATAATTTAGTTTAAAATATTAAACCTTACCTTTATTGCAAAGTATGAAAAAGAAAAATCACGGTCATAAATTATTGAAGAATTGAGAACATCTTCATTTTTTTTAATAATATCATAAAATTTCTGATCCATTTCCTCATGGTTAGAACCATCTATCAGTCCAGCATTATAAAGATCATCCACCACCTCTAGAATATAAGTTCAATAAAAATAAAAGTTAAAAAAATCAATCAATATCAATTTCAAGATTATGGTACTTTCCATGAAATTTAACCTAATCATTTTCAAGGATTAGGATTTTGATTAATTTAAGGAAGGATAATCTGGTGATTGCCACACCAAGGGAATAACTAACAAAATCAACTCTGTTTATTTCTTAAAAAGTAAAAAAAAAAAGCAACACAACATAAAAAAAACATACAAACCAAAAGGAAAAAGCAAGCTGAAACACCATAAAAAAAGTTTAATCAAATGGAGGTCAGACTCCTCCCAAATATCTGGTCGCATGTACACAACCCCATCCCAAGTATAAGAGACAAGCGGTGCATCCTATGAATGTGCCAAATTGGAAGATGACAGAAAGCAACCTAAAGCCATCTCCCATCTTTTCCAGGTAGCCATAATTCTTACCATATAATCACAAGCATGAAATGCTGGTCTGGTTGCCCAGTCCCCACAGACACTTTGGTGCCCTCATTCTCTCAAATTGCCAGGAACCCAGCAGAAAATAATACCAACATCCACCCAGCTCACAGCAACCGTGGTGTGATTAATACTGAAAACCAGGGGTGCAGAGATTCCAATACCCCAACAGCACTCAGGGCAGTTTGAGTAGCTATAGATCACAAACTAGTTCCTTAACTGGACACAATGCATTATCTACCATAGTGAGCAGTGTACTGCAACTAACTTGACGGCAAAGATTGACACTATGACTGGTAGAGACCACTGACTTTAAACAGAAGTGATACAGCTTGGAACAAACTGTGTACACAGGCAGAGCATGTGCTATCTGCCCAGCATCGACAAGCAGGGTCTCAATAGGGTTTATGGAAGGTACTGGGGACCAGAGGGAGATCAGAGTGCCTATCTCCAGCTGATCAATCAAAGAAGGAGTGACCTGTCCTGAGATTGATCATCTAGTCTACGGAGGAGCCCTTCTGTGCTTGAGCCTTCGTCCAAAATAATGTGTGCCCACAGGTTGTTTCTGGTCCCTCGAAACAAGGAAGATCGTATTGTTTACGATATGTCGGCTCTCACCACTTCGGGCCACTACACAGCCCCATCTTTCTGTCTACACTCGTTGGGAAGGGTCCTCCACGAGGCGGAACCAGAGTCTTTCGCCTTAAAATCGAACTGCGAAATGGCTTTTACCATAACCCCCTTCACCCAAATGACTGGCGTTGGTTCGGGATGAAGTGAGGAAAGACCACCTATATAAATATATATTTTTTTAGAGCCCATCTGGCGACTGCCCACTTGGGCATAAGTCGCCGGAAACATGACAGCCTAGAACTAGGTGACTTCAAAATAAGAATATGAAAACATAATGATAAAAATTGGACAAACTTAACAATTAGGAAGCAATCTGCGGCGTGGGGGGGAGGTCCCCCCTCACCCCGGTGCAGGAGCGTGAAACCTACAAAGAAAACGACAAAAAAGAGAACCTACTTAAATAAAGGGGAGAAGCCCGGCCTCCCCCCAAAAGTCAACAAGTCAGTGTGCACGAACTCGTACTGAGTACAAGGGACAGGCAGTAGCGACCCCGCCAATCCCAGTACCACTACATAAGATTAATTGTGATTGTTACATGGAATAGGGTACACTGCAGAATGTTGGTTATAAGGTTTGTTTTTTTGAAAAGCACTTTTTTATAGTGTGGTTATATTTAGACCCTATCTTAATATAGGTATTTGTGGTGACGTTTGTAAAATTGTGGGGCAAAAGGTAGTATAGTAAATGCTTTAGTGGAAGCATTACTAGTGTTATTAGAAGAATAATAAATCTATCTGGATCTGGAATGGCATGATTCAATAAACCTGAAGGGTTACATTAAACCAAGTAAAAGAAAGCTACAAATGCAACAAGTTATAACATAACCTGCTAAATATATTCTTACCACTAAATGTCTTCTTAGTTTCCTTGTGAAGGTTGGAGGTTTCAATTCTGGCAGCCAGAATGGCATAGTGGGGATGTTCAATGTTCAGCAGCACAGCAGTTTCAGCAGCCAGATTATCCAGTTCAACAGTTGAAACCCCGGGATATAAGCCCATTATTACTTTAAGGGTGATGGAGGGCTAAAAATAGAAAGTTAGTGTCATAATTGCAATACATTAAAAATTTTGTTTCTATTTTCTTACTTTTGAGTAGCCTCCCTTCCTAAAAGTGGAAGCGTTATCATTTAAATGAAACTTGGGATCATTAAGCCAAGCAGCCCAATCTGCCCTCACAAGGTAGAAAAGAGACAGACCAATTGAAAAAGTATTGGAGCTCTAATGAGTTTTGAACCAATGAATACACACTAATGAGATCAGTGGACTGTTTTAATCCACTCTGCTATCCCTCAGCATATACAGGGTGAAAATGAAGTGTAGACTGCTTTTTACAAATAAATTTCCATACCACCATTCAATTTCTTGCAGGTTCTTTTAGGATTTACTTAAGTGTGAATCAAATTTTAAATTCATATAAAACAACAACTGTTTACAAATATGACGGCAAAATGTGAAGCAATTGTGTATCTGTACAAGAGTGGAAAAATTTTGATCTCTACTGTGATGAGAGATGAGTTTTTAAAACTCTCAAAATGGTCAAAAGAGACAGGCAGTTTCTTCTAAGAGTGAGGTGAGTGAGGACCACCCTGCTCCGATCACCACCCCGGGCACTGTTGGCCGGACACAGCGCTGTCGCCTTCGAGGACTTATTGGGAGAGGTTGGGCTCACCTCCGCCTCAAAAACGAATCATATGGCTGAAGTGGTGACAGTAATATCACCGCCGCGGCAGTGGCACGAATGCCTTCACGCGGTAGCAGTACCAACCGGCACGCACCGACTCAGGGTGCTTGTCACAGTCGAATGTGACAAAGAGTGTATGGGTGGGTCTCAAGGCCCCTCCATGTTTTCTCATCACACATTCGACCTTGACCGCCCCATGGTCAGCCAGCTCTAAGGTGATGTCCTCTATGGAGTAGTCAAAGAGTTCCCTCGCATGTTGCCCTTGGCCAACATGCTGCCATCAGTGGAGCGAATAATGAAGAAGTGTTTGAAGCCAGCAAGCTCAAAAACACCAGGTAACCTCTGAATGAGGGGCCCCGATGTTATCAAGGCTCTTTTGGTGCACTTTTGGTCTTAGTCATAGTCAGGGGCTCCGCACCTAGGGGGCCAGAGGGGCCAGATGTGCTGATCCTGGCTTGGTCGCTTACCAAAGTGGCAGCAGACCCATACACCCCTGCAACCCCCCCGGATGGAGAGGATGGTGGGGAATGAAACCAAAGCTCAGGGGTAGGGAACATTGTCCCTTCCCCCCTCAGCCCCGATCCAGCACGATTGGCTGAGAAGAAGGTCAGCATCTACCCTGTGAAATTAGAGGCCAACCAGAGAAAGTTGTGGGAGAGGTTGTATGAAAAGCGAGGAAATCGGGGGGAAAACAAGTGTTTTAAAGGAAGGAGAAGAGGCTAAGCTGGGGTCGGACAGGGTGCTGAGTCCCATCAGCACGGCGGCCAGTATGGCAAATCGCTGCACCCCTTATGGGGTAGAGGAGTAAGACTCCTCTCTGGTTGAAGTTATGATGGGTCCCCTGGGAAATCACATGGGGGGAACCTCCATTTTTTCTTTGGAGCTGCCGGACGGTGGCTCCATTGTTCTTAGAGTAAATGAGGAGAGATTTGTTTTTTTCTAAGTTTTCATCCATGGTCATAGTGACCTTTTTTGTATGCGATGCAAATGCTAATCACCCCCCGCAGTGGCCCACTCTGTGAAGGGTGAGTACAGCCTGGCAAAGCCAGCTGCCGCCATTTTGGACCACCCCTCATGCCCGGTGGCCTGGCAGTCCCTCAGCATGTCGGCTCCACCTTGGACATGGCATAAAATTGATAGAGTGCAAAGAGAGAAGGAAAATGGAGGTGAGGAAGGTATGGGTGTGGATGAAGCAGGTTGTTAAAAACCCACCATCTCAAACCGGAGCTCAGGGGTTAGGGAACATTGTCTCCTCCCCTCTCAGCCCCAATCCGCAATAGTTGGCTGAGGTCAGCATCTACCCTGTGAAATTAGAAGCTGACCAGAGAAGGTTGTGGGAGAAGTTGTATGAAAAGCGAGGAAACAAGGGGAAAACAAGTGTTCTGAAGGAAGAGGCTAAGCTGGGGTCGGAGAGGGGCCAGGATAGCAAATCACTGCACCCATTTTGGGGTGCTGGGCTGAAACCTGCATGCAACTTGCTATGAAGTCCTACCTAGACTTCATCTTGCCATCAACATAAAATACAATCACATTGAATATCAGCCGCATCAACTTGTAGCATATAATTTATGAAGGAAATTAATGGTCTTCTGAAAATAATTTTAAAAAATATCGGTCTACATTTCCTGTTTCCACCCTGTAAAAGATTTAGTTCACTCAGGGCTTACACACTTCACACTCATCACAGTGCAGAGATATAAAAACCTTTATAGAAGACAATGCCAATAACTGTATAGCTACCAATCACATCATAAGTATAGGGTTTTTCAATAAGGTTGCTCAATTTTTAAATGTAAATAAAACAAGTTGTGTGTGATATATGCACTCAATTTATTTTAAATTTAAGTACATTTTATTTTAAATTACATTTTATAGCATTAAGTGTGGAATATGACATCATTCAAATGTCTGCTGCAATTTCGCTTGGTGGAACATATTCGGGAGGCCCAATTTCTGATTACTTTGTTGCATAAATCTGGCTGAATTTGCTGGATGGTGTTCATTATGTTGACTTTGAGGACATCAACCGTTTGCAGATTATTCACATAGACCTGCGATTTAAGGTAGCCCCAAAGAAAGTAGTCTAATGGCATTAAATCGCATGATCTCGGTGGCCAGTTGACATCGCCGCCCCACGAGATGACCCTGCCCTAAAATGGCTGGTGCAAAATGTCTAGCGTGGCGTGCTCAGTGTGGCACGTAGCGCCGTCCTGTTGGAACCACATGTCAGTATCCATATCAGGCATATAATCCAATTGAGGCCTCAAGAAGTTGCTTATCATTGATCTGTAGGTCTCGCTGTTGATGGTTATAGCAATCCCATCTTCGTTCTCAAAAAAATACGGACCAATGATTCCATTAGATGAAAATCCGCACCAGTCAGTCACTTTGTTGGGATGCAATTGGTGCTGGTGTATCTCATGTGGATTGTTTTTGTCCCAAATCCGACAATTTTGCTTGTTCATAAATCCATTCAGCCAAAAATAGGCCTCGTCGCTGAAGATGATTTTTGGGGGTGAAATTTGGGGCAACTTCCACGGCGTTGTCTATGGTCGTTTACCTTAAGTTCCTGGGTCCCTACACATAATTTGCCAAACTGCAGTCACAGAAAGGCCAAGTTCTTATGAACGACGAGAAATTGACTGCCTTGGATTTTCCTGTACACTCTCATTTACGGCAGCGCTGTTTTCAGCAGACCTTGCATTTCGGCGACGTACCGGTGTTGTTAATCGACCCTTTTGCCTCAAATTTGGCCACCAAGTGTTGAACAGTGGACTCGGCAGGATGATTGTGGCGAGGGTAGAAATCACATAATGCACGGAATGTTTGTCGAACAGAGCACTGTTCAATGCTATAATGCTTTAATAACATGACCATTATTGCCTGACAAAACTTGAGCGTCCTTGTTGAAAGACCCTTTACTTGGTACAGATCCAACCCATTAAACAAAAGCTGCAACAGTGACTTCTCATATAATTGAGGTGACAAAAAATCTGAAAGCAAATATTTCAAAGGCAGGTGTAATGCCAGACATGCTTCACAATTTTTAATCTTTGACGTGAAAGAAAATTTAAGTAATGGTAGTACATTCTACTAAAAATAATTTTTTCATAGCTCCTAAGGAGCAGACAGCATCTGTTCTCCTAATATAGAATAAATAAGTAAATAATAGCCATAGTAACAATTGACACTAAAAGTATATAAAAAAAAACAGGACAATTCAGATGAATTTACAATAAGCCACAGGGACCATAAAAAATCTGAATAAGAACATAGGGGAAAAAGTACAAGTCAAAATTGGGTGAGTCATTATCAGCAGAAGACAACTTTAAGTGGAAAGATGACATTTGCTTAATGGCTGAAGTAACATGGCAGAGTGCTGTGAAAACTTGGAGAGGCCTTTGCCCAACATTATGTGAAATGAGCTAATGATGATATTAAGAATAAAAAACCTTGTATTTTTTTTTAAAACAAATATTTCTATTCTATACTTACTGGATCTATGTAATCCATGTTGAACCCATAGCATAATTTCTGGATTCTAGAAGTAATTTTATCAAACATAACGGGTTCTTTTCTTCCATCTATAAAAAAAATGGGGATTTTTAATATTAACATATATTAGAAGTAGACTTCAGGTGAAAGAAAGGCTTTTTTTTATATATGTCATGCCAAAGGTTTTACCACCAATCTCATCTTTTATTTTTCAATGGGAACCTACAATTCAATGTGGGTTCAGCACCCCAGGCCACTCTAGGGTATAACAAACATTAGAAGATGCAAATATAAACAATATTCTTACCTCCAGTGTAATAAGAGGCAGCATTTCCACTTGGCTAGGATAGCCCATACCTGCTTCATATTAAAATAATCGGAGATATATATATGCCAGAGTTTTTGAAAATGTTTGAAAATAAAAGCGAGTTAAAAGGGAAGATAAAATATATGGAAAGTAGAGAGCTTGATGACATTAATAATGCAATTCCTAGGATAATGTTTATAAGGGATATGAATAAACCAATCAACAGAGAAGAGGTTGCCATTTCCTGATTTCCATGAGGCATGGAGCCTTTGAATGCATGTCACAACTATGGTGGGATCTGTAGCAAGGATATGGATGTTTTGAATTTCTCTTTGATCAATATTTTTTTTCAATCTTGTGACAATGACGCATTTGTGTGGTATTCATATGGTTGTTGCTTAATATGATAAATTTTAAGAAACATTCCTCTTTTATTAATATTAGCCTAAAGCAATTTATTAACCATATAACTTACCTCTTTTAATAACAAACATTTTTTTATTCGTCAATTTCTCTTGTGCTTTGGCCTCATTTGAAAGTGAAATCAAAACCATTTTGATCTTGAAAATAGTTTGTTTTTTTAATAAATGACCACTATGAAATAAAAAGTACTATTTAGACTATTCTGAAAATTAAAAAGTTGACATCAGAAAATGTATAGTAAAAAGTTGACAAAGGAAAAATATGCAAGCTTAAGAAGTTGGTTCCTGAACCTCATTTATATTTTGTTCCAGCATTACAACACAATATCTTATTTAATTTTGATATGAGCATCATATATCTTTACTATATATGTGAGGAAAAGATCATATATATATAGTTTTTTACCCACAACCCACTGATGGGGTGCTTGGTACCTGAGTTCATATTACAAATGTCAATTTCAATATCTTCCATGTTGCTTTTATCAGCTCTGCAATCAGTGATCTTCATATTAAGTTTGTTAAATCTCCTTAAAGCTTGTGCATAGCTGATGACTGCCAAATTTTTCCTATTTGTTGTAGGTATCCTTTTATAAACCACACGATTTGTCTTAAGCAGATTCTGAAAAGAGTGGTGATTATATGCACTAAAATCACGACTTTATCACTATAAATATAGTTGCCGCCTTGTATTTTGAGGTTACTGTCATACCAATTTTCGATAGCCTCATTAATGTAGTGAAAAATATTTCCCCTTTTTCAAGGAATTTGTTTTGAAAATTTTAGATGGTCAAATGACTGATTAAACATGGGTCATTTTTCTATTTGTGACTAACTTTGATTGGGTCTAATATAGAGATTATTAGACCTAGAAACTTCCAATTTGGCACACAGACTAAAAAGTTAGATGTCACTCCAGGGAAAAATTTTTGGTATCATATAACCCCAATGTTCAAGAGATATAGGCTCATGAGTGCAGCACTGGTTGGTGGTACAGGTAATTTTTTTACATTTTTAAATGTTTGTAAGAAAACTAAGCCACCTGGGTCAAAACTAATTTGATTTTTGAAACACTGGCAAAAAAAATAGGCCAGAGTAGTCATTTTTCAGCATCTCAAAGCCTGTGAAACTGCCAGCCCCGGTTCTGGTGTTTGGGGTCAAAAACAGGGGTACTGTATCTTGGAAACTATAGTAGCTACAAAGCTGAAGTTTTGCACAGGTCCGTTTGAGCCAAGAACCAATTTGTGTACCAAATTTCATCAAAATCTGAGATGGTGAGGTGGGGCTGATTCCTAAAATTGGAATTTTAAAATGTTTTTCTTATGCAGTTTTATATTTAGTTTTTAGATGACACTCATTTTTTTCCAGAAATGCATACTTTTCCAATAATCAACTGAAGTCCATACTAGGAAAAGTATGCATTTCCCGGAAAAAAAGTTTCAGATCTGAAAACTACACACAAAACTGCATAAGAAAAACTTTATTAAAATCATTTAAAAGATCCAGAACCAGACCAGACCTAACATGGTAATTTAAGATGACAATAGAGCCAAGCCACCTAGTTTAGGCTATTTCTGCCAAAAAGTAAAAAATTTTTAGGTAATTTTGAAATGTGGGGCTTCAGCCCCATACCCCAAGGACCAATACCATCTCTCCTGATCTCCCATTGCATCGGCTTCCACACACAAAGATCTTGGTGTCCTCGTGGATACCAACTTAAGATTCCACACCTACATCGCCAACATTCTCAAGTCGACTACATGTTGTGCTCCCTCATTTATGCTCTCTCTTTTGGCTAGTGATATCCAACCCATCATTGACTTTGCCTCTCCAGTGTGGTTTACCAGCTTCATTGGTGATTTAACCTTACTGGAGGAATCTGTGCAACCAAGCAAATCACCAACATGTCTCACCTCCCTTATCCAGAAACACTACTTCGTCTGAAACCTATACTCAACTAAATGGGGGCTACAGCGAATGGATCTGGTACAGTACTACAAAATATTCCACAATCTCTCCCCAATCAGACCAACCAACCTATTTGTTTTGGCGCCCCCTACCACCAGGGGTCATAAATTCAAGATATTTGTCACACACTCAACAGAAGCACAAAGGCGATCCTTCTCCTGCCAAGTTATCTCTCCTTGAAACTCCTTACCACCCGAGATTCAATACTGGAACCTTAATAGCACAAACACCTAACACCAGCACTGTTACCCTATTCAAAAAGTTAAAACTAAACTCTAGTACTGTACTATAACCATCACTGCTAATCTCAGGCCCAGAACTTTTAGTACAGTACTGTATCCTGTTCCACAACTCGCCCCCATTTCAAAACAATGAAATTAATGTGGTTATGCCTATAGTTTTTTAGATCGCATAATTGGGTTGGGCCCTAATCTAGATATTTATTAGATGGGACGATTCAAAACAAAATTGCGATTCTGATTGCAGTTATAAGTTACGATTCTGAAGTTTATATAATATCTGCTAACAAATTACCTTCAGATATAGTGTCTTATGCTGGAAGTTTGGTATCATTAGGCATCACAACCAAGTTAATTTAGATCTTTGATAGCGAATAAGGTAGAGTTCATGTGGAAATTGTAATTCAAATCAGACTAATGTGATGTTAACTAATAATGACTAATGTATTAA
Source organism: Ceratothoa steindachneri (assembly GCA_963969495.1). Lineage (NCBI taxonomy): Eukaryota > Metazoa > Arthropoda > Malacostraca > Isopoda > Cymothoidae > Ceratothoa > Ceratothoa steindachneri. The sequence goes on from OZ018321.1 coordinate 89,142,719, forward strand.
ATACTATTAATATTCAACTATTATGATAGTGTTACTCAACATTTAACATAGGCTGGGAGTAGGAAACATGCGCAGCATAACTTAACTCTGTTAAATCAGTTATAAAGCATAACAGTAAATATCTAGAATTATAAAAGTTATAAACGGGAATTTGTTGTGTGCACGTGGATGTTCACTTAGAGAGTGGAAGCTTTTACGCACTGTAAGAAGAATCCTCGAGGCGAGTGCTCCGCCCAGCCCAGCCCTGGAACAGAGGGCTGCCTACCTGCATTGGCTGATGAGCCTGTGCCCCTTCTTATTTGACAAGACTGCTACTACCACCCCCCTCACCCCCAGCGCCAAGAAATAGCCCTGTGCCCCTTCTCGTTTGGGTGCTCCTTTTGTTGTGTCTACCTTGGTTGGGTTGTTGACATTTGTTCTCTGCGCCCGTCATACTTTATTTTGTTTTCGGTTGGGAAAATTACAATTGTATAAAATATTTATTTGAATGTGCACTGGTGTTTATCTATTTTTTTTTGTAAATATAACTATTTTTTTTGTAAAGTAAAGGACTGTATATCAAATTGTATCAATTCTTCCTCAGGGTTCTCAGGGTCCATAAATCCTAGGATAAGGTTGGAACGCGGGTTAGTCTAGATTTTCTGCCCGCTACAACTCTACCGTTGTTGTGAACCAACTGAACAGGGCTGCCCACTGCCGAAAGAATTTTAGCAATAGTACCAAAACTTACTCTGAAAACTTAATTGGTAAAATTGTACCAAATCTAATTTAAACATAAAACAAAAGAAAAATGGTATAAAAAGTGTTTCTTTGCAGGAAAAAGGGACCAAATTTGTATGAATCATGCTATCAGAAGTGTTTCTTTAGGGCAAAAAGGTAGCAAATTTGTACAAACGTGCCAACTTCGGCAGCGCTAGTGAACCAAGTTATAATATCTTAGAATTGCATCAGCTGTTCTAAATGATGCCTGAGCAAGCCTTCATTTCACGCATATAAACAATTAAACTTACAATACAATTCTTATATAGTCAGATCTTCAATATGAATTGATATCAAGTTGTGATACATTCTTGTGGACTAATCTAAATCTATTAGTAAATAACTTATTAACATTATAATTTTACTGAATAATAGGAGAGAGAAGTAGATAGATAACTTGATTGACACTAATGGGAAATAAATTTGATTCAGCTACATTAAACCTTTGATATAATGAACTATATGGGGTAGGGGGTCATTTGTTAAACCTGATAGGCATTAAAAACAATGGAAATAATGAACCAGGTTTGTTACGGATATGTAATATTTATGTAATTACTAATAAAGTTAAGTGGACTACACAACATAGTATTGATACGAAACTTGCACAGTAGGAGACATGTGACACACCAACACACTCTGGTAAGAAATCTTTTGTGTGTTGACTATGTTGATGACTTTTCTCTTGTAAGAAATCTTTTGTGTGTTGACTGGAACACGAGCTGCCAAGTGTAGGCCATGAATGGTCTTTTGCAGTCTCCTTTTCTCATGTTCTTATGTTAACACTTACTCAGGCTGGTCATAATGCTTGCCTGTTAAACCTGATGTAGGTCGGCCAGGAAATTTGGTTTGTTATATCGAGGGTTTACTATATTTGCCAAGTAGGAAAGAAAGTTGAAAACTTAAAAAAACACTGAAAAGAGTCTACTGAAATTTTTAAGGAATTGGAAAACTGGGATTATTTTTAGCAAATCTGATTCACCCAAAATTAAAGATTCTTACGATTCTGATTAATCGTCCCATCTCTAATATTTACCCGGGAATCTTCTGGAGTATGAACTGACTTCAGTGGCCATCTTGATTAGCAGGTTTTAAACTTGCGCGCACAAATTTGGGTCAAATTCTTGTTGTTTGTAAGTTTTTGTTTCTATTATTGTTCTTGTGGAGGAATAATTATCTATATAAAAAACAACATTGTTTCAAGTTTAAATACTTCAATAAAGCAGGATGGAGTTGAGTCACTTTGGATAGATATTAGGTTCAGTAAAAATAGAATGGTGCATTTGGGAGCTTTTTACAGGCCACCTGGGCAGACTGATGATATAGATGAACTAATGATAAGGGAAATAAGTAAGGGATGTGAAACAGATGCAGTTATTATTGGGGACTTCAACTTAAACTCTGTGGACTGGGAAAATATGATAGGTAGGGATAGAACAAGTGGCAGGTTCATAGAATGCTTTGAGGATAATTTTTTGAATCAATTTGTTAACGATTCAACGAGGGGGGACAATATATTAGATTTAGTACTTTCTAACAGTGATCATTTAGTTCAAGAATTGACTGTTGGGGAAGCATTGGGAAATAGTGACCATCAGATAGTTCGTTTTAACTTGGGAATTGAGAAGGGTAAAATAACTGAGAATGCTGAAAAAGTTCCAAATTTTCATAAGGGAGATTATGTAAAACTTCGAAGCTTGCTAAATTTGGTAGACTGGGATATAGAATTCAGAGGTAAAAATGCTTATGGGATGTGGGATACTTTCAAGCATATAATAAATGTAGTCCAAGAACAATGTATCCCAATGAAGGCCATTAGGAACAAAAGTAGGAAACCATTATGGTGGAATCAGGAGATAGCTAGAAAAATTTCAGAGAAGAAAAGGGCATATAAAAAATTACAGGTAGAAAATAATATTCAAAATTTAAGTGATTATAGAATGGCTAGGAATGAGTTAAATAAGATTATAAAGAAGAACAAAAGGGTGTCAGAAATTAAATTAGCTCAGGATAGCAACAAAGATCCTAGAAAGTTCTTTAGTTACTATAAAATTAATAACAAGTGTGGCAGAGTTAAAATAGGACCTATCAAATATGAAGGGTTTGTGAGAGAAACTGATGAGGAAATAGTTGAGGTACTAAATGGTCATTTTGCATCAGTATTTACAAAAGAGAAACTAAATAGTCCTATGTATAGTACTCATAGGTCAGGAAAAGAGGTGTTTACTAACATTTGTGTGGATCGGAGGATGATAAAAGGACTAATAGGTGATTTAGATACTACCAAGGCCTCCGGCCCTGATAATATTCATTCTAAGATACTTAAAGAAGGGGTAGAAAGTATCTCAATAGCTCTGGACAAGTTATATACTAGGTCATTGGAATATGGAGAAATACCCGATGATTGGAAGAGAGCGAATGTAGTCCCCATTTTCAAGAAGGGTAGTAAAGAGGATCCAAATAACTTTAGACCGGTTAGCCTAACTCCTGTAGTCTGTAAAATTCTTGAGAAAATAGTTAAAAAAGGGATTTGCCAACATCTAGAGAGGGAGGGGTTAATCAGCGATGCTCAGCATGGGTTTAGATCAGGTAGATCATGTTTGACTAACTTACTAGACTTTCTGGAGTTTGTAACAGATCAAGTAGATAAGGGAGAGAATGTAGATATAATTTACTTAGATTTTAGTAAAGCATTTGATAAGGTACCACACAGGAGACTAGTTCATAAATTAAAAATGATTGGGATATGTGGGGGTGTTTCAAATTGGATAGCTGAGTGGCTGAAAGACAGGAAGCAAAGGGTAGTGCTAAATGGTGTAAAGTCAGAGTGGAGGGATGTTATCAGTGGGGTTCCTCAGGGATCAGTTCTCGGTCCATTATTATTTGTCATCTATATAAACGATCTTGGGGAGGCAGTTAATAATAAAGTGTCAATTTTTGCGGATGATACCAAATTAGCAGCTGTAGTTAAAGATATTGATGATAATTTTAAAGTGCAGGGGGACTTAAATAAATTGTTATCCTGGGCACATAAGTGGCAAATGACTTTCAACCTTGATAAGTGCAAAGTTATTAACATGGGAAAAGATAATACAGAATTTAACTATGAAATGGATGGGCATTGGCTGAGCTCAGTAGAGGATGAGAAAGATCTAGGAGTAGTAATAGATAAGTCATTAAGGTTTTCTAAGCAGTGTATTGAAGCAAGAAATAGGGCAAATAGAGTGCTGGGTTTTATTAAGAGAAATGTCAGTTACAAAAGTAAGGAGGTTATTCTTAAACTCTATAACTCTTATGTTAGGCCACATCTAGAGTACTGTATACAGGCATGGTCCCCATATTTTAGACACGATATTAACCTTCTTGAGTCAGTGCAACGGAGGGCAACAAAGATTATTCCTTCCCTGAGGCACCTTGAATATGAAGATAGACTGAGGGTATTAAATATGTTCTCGTTCGAAAGGAGGTGTGTGAGAGGGGATATGATTGAGCTGTTTAAAATTTTTTCCGGGATAGATAAATTGGATGTTAGCAAGTTTTTTGAGTTAGATGATGGAAATCGGACTAGAGGTCACCACTTGAAAATTAAAAAGCAAGGGTGTAGGTTGGATTTAAGAAAATATTTTTTCACCAATAGAGTGGTAGACTTCTGGAACAAATTGCCGCAGAGGGTAGTAGGTAGTCCAAATCTAAATGTATTTAAGAGTAGGTTGGATGAGTTTATGGGAAGGGAAGGTTGTGATGGTTCCTAAGTTTTGTATATATTAATATTGTTTGTATATATCTATAGCTGCATGATTTAGTTCTTGACAAGCCTTGATTGGTGATACCCTTGTTTCTGGATGCAATCCTCTGGATGTAGTTTTCCTGGGAGTTTGGGTGCCTTGAAAAAGAGGCCGCTTGACTCGGATGACCTATGATGAGCCCTTGTGGCTTTTGTCATCCGTTATATTATATTGTGGGGGACTTTGATTTTGTCTTCCCCTGGTGATGGTGCTTTTTGTGGGTGGGTTTTGACGGAGGCGGATGACCTTTGATAGGCCCTTGTGGCTTTTGTCATCCGTGTAATTATGTTATGTTATGTTATATGTTATGTTATGGCTGACTGTTTGGATGTAGAGAGTATGCCTTTTGAAAGTAGTGTGTATGTAGTGTGCGATGTCTGTGGTGTAGAGAGGAGAGTGAATGTGTCTGAGTGCCGTGTATGTGCTTTGACTGAGGAGGTGAGTCGATTACGTGCGGAATGCTTGAGACTGAACGATTTAGTGTCTGAAGTGAGAAGAGATAAAAGTGTACGTTTGAAGAGTCAGATTGGGACCAGGAGGGAGGAAGTTAGGCCTAGAACAGGGACTGGAGAGAAAGCAGTAAGTGAAGTGAGTGATGATGAGTGGTGGGTGAAAGTGAACAGAATAGATAAGTTAGGACAGGTTAGGTGTGTGAATGAGAGGGACATGGAACCTGTTAGGCTAACTAACAGATTTGATGCCCTCAGAGAGGAAGAATTTGAAAGAGATTTGTCTGGTGTGGCAGTGCCTGAAAGTAGAATAGGAGGTCGAGTGAGTGAGAGCAGGAGGGAGGGTAATACTAGGCCTAGAGAGAATAGGAGAATGACTGAGGTGATTGTGATGGGTGACTCTCAGATTAGGTATTTAGATAGGAAGTTGAGTGAAAGTAAATGGAAGGGAGTGAGAGTTTGTCTGCCGGGTGCTGGTGTAAATGATATGTGTGAGAGGTATGATAGGTTGGTGTCTGGGTGTGAGAGGGAAGCAGTTGTGATTACACATGTTGGAGTAAACGATGTAAAGAAGGTGGGTACTTGTGAGTTACGACAGCAGTATAAAAGGCAGATTGAAAGGATGTGTGAAAGTAGAGTAAAAGGCGTTGTTTCAGGTGTGCTTCCGAGAATGGATGTGGGGATGGAATGGTTGTCTCGTGCAATGGGGTTGAATGAATATGTGAAAGGTTTGTGCGAGGAGTCAGGATTGGTATTTGTAGATGTTTGGAGTGGGTTTTATGGGAATAAGGGTTTGTATGCGATGGATGGACTCCATCTGAGCCGAGATAGGGTTGAGGTTTTGTGGCGGGAATTAGATACTGTTATTAGGTCTTTAGAGGCGGGAAACTAGGTTTTGATAGTGGTCAGGGAAATTTAATGGCTCAAAGTGAGGCAGGGAAAGGAAGCAAACACAGATTTGTAGAAGGTAGGCAGGCTAATGGAAGTGCTTTAGGGTTAAACTACTTGAGTAGTGATAGTGGTCAGGAAAATACAAGAGTACAGGGTCGGGGAAAGAGAGAAAGGAGATGCAGAGGAGATAGGCCCTCATGTGCTTCAGGGATAGGTGGGCTGAGTTGTCTTTACACAAATGCTCGTAGTCTTAGAAATAAGAAGGATGAATTATTTAGTTATAGCATTCATGAAGATATAGATATAATATGTATAGTTGAATCATGGGTTAATGAAAATATATTTAATGATAATGTCAGTGAATTTGAACTAGGTTATACTATGTACATTAGTCAAAGGAGAGATAGGACTGGTGGTGGGTTGATTATTTATATCAGAAATAGCATTTCTTCAAATCTAAATAACTCTATAAAGCAAGAAGGTGAATATATGGATAGATATTAAGGTTGGTAAAAATAGGAAAATACACTTGGGAGCTTTTTATAGACCACCAGGACAGACTGATTGTATCAATGAGTTAATGATTAAGGAAATAAGTAAAGGATGCAAAGAAGATACAGTTATTCTTGGTGACTTTAATTTAACTTCTGTAGACTGGGAAAATATGATAGGAAGAGATAGAGCAAGTTGTAAGTTTATGGAGTGTTTTGAGGATAACTTTTTGACCCAATTTGTTAATAAGCCAACAAGGGGTGCCAATATATTAGATCTAATTCTTTCAAATGATGATCACTTAGTTCAAGGATTGAGTGTAGGGAAATCATTGGGAAACAGTGATCATCAGATGATTCGGTTTAATTTGCAAATAGTTAAGGGTAGAACAACGACAAACTCGACAAAAATTCCAAATTTTTATAGGGGAGATTACGATAAATTACACAGCATGCTAAATCAGATTAGGTGGGATATAGAATTCCATGGAAAGAATACTTATGAGATGTGGGATATTTTTAAGACTATATTAAACATGGTTCAGGAACAGTGTATTCCGATGAAGTCTATTAGGAAGAAATGTAGGAAACCATTATGGTGGAATCAAGAAATAGCTAATAAAGTTTCAGAGAAAAAAAGGGCATACCAGAGATTACAAAGTGAGAGTAGTTTAGATAATTTAAACCATTATAGGTCAACCAGAAATGAACTAAATAAGATTATTAAGAAGACCAAAAGGACAGCAGAAATTAATTTAGCTAAAAATAATAATAAAGATCCTAAAAAATTCTTTAGTTATTATAGAATCAATAATAAATCTAACAGTGCTAAAATAGGGCCTATTAAATATGAAGGGGTTTTGAAAGAATCTGATGAGGAAATAGTAGAGGTCCTTAATGATCATTTTGCTTCAGTATTCACAGAAGAGAAACCAGTTAAATTAATTGATGATAATTCTAGGTCAAGGGAAGTAGTGATAAATTCTATTAATATAGACAGAGAAGAAATTAAAGGGCTTATAATTCAGTTAAATACTAGTAAGGCATCTGGCCCTGACAACATTCATTCTAGGATAATCAAAGGTGTAGAAAGTATTGCAGTAGCTCTCGAGAAGATATTTATTAGATCACTAGTCTGGAGAAATACCAAATGATTGGTATTTAACAAAACAATTTCAAAGATGACAAAAGCTACAAGGGCCTAACAAAGGTCATCCGCATCTATCAGAACACACCCACAAAATGTATCCATAGGATTGTGTCAGATCATGCATCTACAATTTAAACAATCCAGAGAATTGTGTCAGATCATACATACATACATAATTTCACAGATGACAAAAGCCACAGGGGCCTATCAAAGGTCATCCGTATCCATCAAATCCCACCCACATAATGCATTCATAGGATTTTGTCAGATCATGCATCTACAATATACAATTTAACAATCCATAGGAATGTCCAACCATGCATCTACAATATATAATTTAAAGCCTCCATAGGAGTCTGTCAAAAACAAAATCAAACTCCCCCAGTGTGGCGGATGTGTTGCTTGTGCTCTCTTGAATTCATGCCTTTGAGGTTGTCTGCTGCTATACAGTATCATCTTTGGACACCATAAGCTTGCTTGAGATATATTTGAACACAAGGTATACTTTAAATTTGCATTTATATTGGTGATCTAGCGAAATATGGTGAGTAAACAGATGGACTCTGGTGGAGGAAGACGAAAAGTAAGTAGAACAACAACGGAAGTGTCTTCAAGGGAAACAGAAAATGCAGGTGATTGCTGTGGGAGATGCAGTGGACTGGTAAGAGATAATGATATGGCACTCTTATGTGATATCTGTGTGACTTGGTATCATGCCAAATAACATAACATAACATAATTTAACGGATGACAAAAGCCACAAGGGCCTATCAAAGGTCATCCGTATCCATCAAATCCCACCCATATAATGCATCCATAGGATTTTGTCAGGTCATGCAGCTACAATATACAATTTAACAATCCATAGGAATGTCCAACCATGCATCTACAATATATAATTTAAAGCCTCCATAGGAGTCTGTCAAAAACAAAATCAAAATCCCCCAAAATATACAATAAAAAGAAACTGCATCCACAGGAATGAGTCAAGAAACATATCCACATACTAAAAAGTAAGAAATTAACCCTCCATCCCCATATAATCATCCAATCTGCGCTTGAAAACATTCAAGTTTGGGCTGTCTACAGTCTCAGGTGGCAAACTATTCCAATAATCCACCACTCTGTTAGTGAAAAAATATTTTCTAACATCCAGTCTGCACCTCTGTTTTTTAATCTTTAAGTGGTGGCCTCTAGTTCTATTACTACCTTCTAACTCAAATAACTTGCTGAAATCTAATTTATCCATCCCAGAAAAGATTTTAAAAAGCTCAATCATATCTCCCCTCACACACCTTCTTTCAAATGAAAACATACCTGAGGATGTTTATAAGTTTATGGTGGAAGAAGAGGCAGGATCCCAGTTTACATGGGCTTTCGATAGAGTTGCACATAGAAGACTATTCAGTAAAATTAGTAGTTATGGAATTGGAAAGGAGTACCAAGAATGGATTGCAGCATTCCTAACACAAAGACAACAAAGAGTGGTGGTGAAGGGGGAAATGTCAAGATGGAAGCCAGTGACAAGTGGAGTGCCGCAGGGCACTGTTCTTGGACCATTGTTGTTTGTTTTGTTTATCAATGACCTCCCCGATAGTATAGTAAATGACAGCGAAGTATACCTGTATGCAGAAGACACAAAGATATTTAGATGCATAAAAGATCTAGAGGATTGTCAAAAGCTGCAGCAGGATGTGCAGGAGGTATACTCATGGAGTGAAAAATGGTTGTTGAGTTTTCATCCGGATAAGTGTAGTTATATGAGAATAGGAAGAACGACTATTGAAGATCAAGGCTACCAAATGGAGAAGCAGCTGAAAAAGATTACTTCTGAGAAGGATGTGGGAGTAATAATCAATGATAAATTGAGTTGTGTAGATCACCTGGCAGAGAAAGTAAATAAAGCCAACAAATTAGTGGGAATAATCAGAAGGACCTTTGTTACATTGGATGCAACGATATTTAAAGCTTTGTTTGTAGCTTTAGTAAGACCGCATATAGAGTATGCTAATCAGGTATGGAGTCCTCACCTAGTTAAAGACATTGAGATGGTAGAGAATGTGCAACAAAGGGCTACAAGGATGGTGCCGGAACTTCAAGGACTTAATTATGAAGAGAGGCTAAGGAAGCTGAACCTACCAACACTGGCATACAGAAGAGCACGGGGAGACTTAATAGAGACCTACAAGATACTCACTGGAAAATATGATGGGGAATGTAGTCAAGGCATATTGAAACTTCAAGAAGAAAACATCAGCAGGGAAAATTCACTGAAGCTTTTTAAGACAAGGTCACGGCTGGATATAAGGAAGTATGCTTTCCTGTGTAGGGTGATAAATAACTGGAATCAGTTGCCTGAGTGGGTGATTGCAGCAGCATCGGTCAACCAGTTTGAGGTCAGACTTGATAAATTTTGGTTTAATCAAGAATTGAAATACAATTACAAGGCAAAGATAATCCATCACACGCTGCCGCAGGTTGATAATATAGATCTGGAGTCACAGGCATAAGCCTCTTCCATGGTCTTCTGTAAGTATCTGTAAGTAAAATATACAATAAAAAGAAACTGCATCCACAGGAATAAGGCAAGAAACATATCCACATACCAAAAAGTAAGAAATTAACCCTCCATCCCCATATAATCATCCAATCTGCGCTTGAAAACATTCAAGTTTGGGTTGTCTACAGTCTCAGGTGGCAAACTATTCCAATAATCCACCACTCTGTTAGTGAAAAAATATTTTCTAACATCCAGTCTGCACCTCTGTTTTTTAATCTTTAAGTGGTGGCCTCTAGTTCTATTACTACCTTCTAACTCAAATAACTTGCTGAAATCCAATTTATCCATCCCAGAAAAGATTTTAAAAAGCTCAATCATATCTCCCCTCACACACCTTCTTTCAAATGAAAACATATTTAGTACCCTCAGTCAATCTTCATATTCAAGGTGCTTCAGGGATGGTATTATTTTTGTTGCCCTCCTTTGTACTGACTCTAATAAGTTTATATCATGCCTAAAATGTGGTGACCATGCCTGTATACAGTACTCTAAATGTGGCCTGACATAAAGAGTTGAATAGTTTAAGGATGACCTCCTTACTCTTGTAGCTAACATTTCTTTTAATGTAACCTAGCACCCTATTTGCTCTATTTTTTTGCCTCAATACACTGCTTTGAAAATTTCAGTGACCTATCTACTACCACTCCTAAGTCCTTCTCATCTTCAACTGAATTAAGCCAATACCCATCCATCTCATAGTTAAATTCCCTATTATCTCTCCCCATGTTAATAACTTTGCATTAATTAAGGTATAATGTACGTTACAATTATTCTAAAATAATTAAATCTCTTTTAACATAACATAACATAATTTCACGGATGACAAGAGCCACAAGGGCCTATGCGTGAACCCCATATGAATTACCTTGCCTTTTTCTTTAGATTAAATGACTTACTCCAATCCGTTGAAAAAGGGTTAGGCTTGTTTGTTTTTTTCACGTTACACAAATATTTCGAATTACGCGCCGTGCGAACCAAAACCAACCACCTAGCAGACAGAATTGCCAATACAATTCAACTCAAACATTATCAGGAAAAGTATTTACCTTAGCTAAAAGAGTAGCGAGGCCTTAAAGAAGTAGCCCAATTGGGCAGCCCATGTCTGCATCATTAAGACTTTGTAGAGTTGGCTCAATTATCCTGTCTTATATAATTTGTAATGATATTCATTCTCTTATATTTTCTTAATATGCAACTAATCAAAAGATAGATTTGAATAAAAAAGTAAATTTCTTATTTCAAGAAACAGTTCTCTTCAGCATAGAATTGAAATTTACCTTATGTTTCTGACAGTGATTGCCTGAAATTCAGGGTAATACTTGAGTTTATGGGCTCAAGCTAGGGGGCGCTATTTTGGGGGTGTTTTTTTAACGAAGAGGTTTAACTCAAACCCCCCCCCCCAAAAAAAAACGAGGTAATACTTCAGTTTAGGGGCGCTATTTCTGGGCTACAATTGATGCGATCGGCTTTAAACGTTTATCGAAATAATAAAGGTAATAGCGCCTACTATTCTAAACTATTTACGACAAAAAGTAACATTTTTTAGATACTTTCGAAATGAGGCGGTAGTTGTATACAAGGAATCCATGTTAAAACTGGAATTCGCGCATAAAATATCGTCTCTACTCCTAAAAAACTAGTTGCTCTAAAAGATATAGCTAGGCATTTTTAAATGACAAAAATTATAATAAAGAGTCAAAAAAAGTGAAAATAAATCATAAATGATTAAAGTGATCTTAAATGGAATAAAAATAAAAATTAATGATTCATTCATATATGACGTCAGCCCTCCCCCACGAAGAGCGGAGCGATTATGCAGAAACGATTTGATAACAAAAAAACCACCATTAAAACATCATTCTATAAATAATTACGATTATATACTGGGGCGCAGCCCCCCCCCCCCTTTCACTCCACAATTGATTGAAATCTCAAGGTCATCGCAGTGCGATCCCCTGCACGAGCAGTCCCCCCTAACGATCCGAATCTCGAAATTAGTCGAAAAAGGTGAAAAATATTGGAATGTAGACGAAATATTATGCGGCAAGGACCGGGTAAGAACGGAGGCAAGTGTGTGCCACGGAACGTAATGTTTACCAAAATAAAAAATATAAATGTATTACTAAATTATATAATTTAGTAGAAGTGCAGGCACTTACAAAGAATAGAGACCTCCCCAAAAAAATCAATACAAATAAAACACAGTGATTGGCCACATACAAAGTCAGTAGGTCTGACGTCATAATGCCTAAATTGTAGCCCAGAAATAGCACAACCCTGGGTGCGCTCATAAACTTAAGTATTACCAAATTAAGTACTTATTTCTGACACAAATCACACATTTTACCATTTGTTCCAACCTCAAAAAGTCAAGTACCCTTCACTACATTCAAGAGAAAATCGACATAAATTGGATTTGAGATTTGTTAACAATGCAAAATGAGTAATTTCGGATGAAATGAGTACAGATTTGAAAGATTCCGAACGAGAAGAATTTTAAAACACAAGATTCCATTTCGAAGAATCATTTGTTTCAAACCTAGTGCACGCCGACTCTTTATCGTCTCAGTGTTGTTTTGATTCTGTTTACTCTGAAAATTTGAAATTATACGGAAGGGGCAGAACTAAACATGTAATTAGAATATAAAAAATAACAATTCCCGGTAAAATAACCTCCAACCCATAAATTCTATGCCTTAGTTAAATTAACGTCTTACCTCAATGTGGTGGTGTAGTGTTTTCACCCCTACAAGTTTGTATATAAATTAAAAATATATATATATATATATATATATATATATATATATATATATATATATATATATATATATATATATATATATATATATATATATATATATAGTTATATCGGGAATTAAACAACTGGCAACATTTCATTTTGCCATGCGCACGAAAATCCAGGCATCGTCCCATTTGGTTTGTGGTCCTGCGTTAACAAGGTTGGTCAAAATTTAAGTATAATTCTTAGTTTGGTTTTCCCCCTTTTTGTCAAACTTAAATTAATCCTGTGTATTTTGCCAATTACAGACCCCAAAATTCACGTTAACCATTATCATAGACATTTCGCTCGCCAGAAACCAATTATCATAGAACTTTCGCTTACCCTAGAACTAATTTATCTCACGCTATATATATATATATATATATATATATATATATATATATATATATATATATATATATATATATATATATATATATATATATATATATATATATGAACGACTTCATCATGGACAACCACGCTATCCCCGATCAACATAAAACGCTCTGCAAAGCCCAGAAGTTGACCCTAAGTATCTTTTCTATTTTTATGCGCATAATGATCGAGGGCGGCAATTCTGGGTCTTGGGAGAAATTGCAAGTGGCATTTAGAAAGAATTTGAGAGGTCAAAAATTGAGGACCTGCGTATTCTCGTCAACACACAGGAGATGGGTGCTAGGCGTCCCTCGCGTTTCCTGGAGCACCTCGAGCGCTTAGCTCACGCTAAAGGTGCACAGTTGGAACAGTTAGATCTTTGGCTAACTTGAATCTTTATGCATGTGCTCCCGGAGCAAGTTAGGCCACTAATATTAAAGGCGTCACCCGCTAACGTGGAGGACATGGGAAAGGCTGCCGATGAGAATTTCAACAACCCATACGTCAGCTGGGGTAACGTGAATGATAAGACAAATAATACAAATTGCGACCAAATGTAAAAATGTATATTTATTTCACAGGTTAGGGCATCGAGCGGATCGCCTTAAAACCAGGCGCAACTCACACGCGGTGCACCCTCCCAAGCTCAGGATCATGCTTCTGTCTTGGATAGGATTGAGGAAGATATTCGTGCCCTTAAGTTGCAAAAGGTTTTGCGGCAAGAGCACAGTCGCGGCAAGGACAGTGGAGTCAGACGCCGTTCGTCCGCCCGTTCCAGACACAACCAACGAAGGAACTCCAGCACAAGAGTGAGGCAAGGCAGGTTCATTTTGAACCTTCGTCAAATTCCACCTATCCTGATAATCCTCAGGGTTACTGCTGGTATCATGCTAGTTATGGTAGCAACGCTGTGCGTTGTGTACAGCCTTGCAGCTTTTACCACGCATCTATGCATTCTCAAAACTTTCACCCTCCGGCTAATCATGCTGCTCAAGTTTCCTTTTCCCTAATTTTCAAGCTTTTGCCGGTACCACCTCAAATTTGGTGCAAGACCAGAAAAATGTTCAAGCCCATGCTCGTACCATCAAGATGCTCAATCTTCATCTCAAGCCGTGCCTAAACTAACTTCACTACACGCAAACCTACAAAATTCTACGGAGTTTCTTATCCAACCTTCAAACTCAGCGCAGCATACTTTAAATTAGAAACACAAGTGATACGTGAGTTTGTCACCTCTGCGAACTCATCCATTCATCAGGTCGATCCTCCATACTCTGGTTTCTCATTCCTGGTTGACACTGGCGCTCAATGCAGTGTCATTCTTGCCTCTTCAGTCGGGAAAGCTTGCACTTCTTCTGAACTTGTCCTTAAAGCTGCCAATTCATAGGACACAAGGACTTATGGGAGGCGTATCCTCTCTCTCTCTCTCTCTCTCTCTCTCTCTCTCTCTCTCTCTCTCTCTCTCTCTCTCGGGTTACGTCGTGTTTTCCCATGGACATTCATCATTGCCGACGTCGACATTCCAATTTTGGGTCTGGATTTCCTTTCCGCTAATGAGCTTTTGGTAGATTCTCGTCACCGCAAGCTTATCGACAGAGCCACGACATTAAATGTTGCTGGTTCATTCTTTCCATCTACCAGCTCTCCCCTATCTGTTAGTCTCCTTACCACTGCTCCCCGCTTCAAGCAACTTCTGCGGGAGTTTCCAAGCCTCAGTTTGCCCCCATTCTAAGGACAGACCAATTAAGCACAATGCAGTGCACAGGATCGAGACAACATGAGGGTCAGTATTCGCACGCTCTCGTCGACTGGACCTGGATAGACTTGCCCTAATGAAGCAGGAATTTAAATAGATGATGGAGGCCAGGTTCGCTTCCCCACCCGTCTCCCCATGGTCTTCGCCGCTTCATGTAGTACCTAAGTCTACTCCGGGGGAATTCAGAGTTGTAGGTGACTACAGGCGACTCAATGTATGTACAGTTTCGGATAGGTATTTTCTGACTTTCTTACTGGATTTTAACTCGGCTCTCTTCGGTTGTTCCATTTTTTCTCGGCTCGATTTGGTTCGCGCTTTCAACCAAATCCCGATTCACCCTGATGATATGGTTAAGACGGCTATCACCACTCCATTCGGTTCCTTCGTTATGAACCGAATGCCTTACGGACTTCGTAACAGTGGTCAGACCTTCCAACGTTTCATGGATCAGGTTCTGAGAGGTCTTCCCTTCGTATTTTGTTATATAGCATCTTTGTCTTTACAGGAGCATATACATATCTCACCTTCGTCAAGTTTTTGCACGTTTAGATGAGTATGGTATCGTAGTCAATACTTCTAAGTGTCTCTTTGATGTAATACAGCTCTCCTTTTGGGGACACCACATTTCCCCTGGGAAAATTCGTCCTCTCGAGGACAAAGTTGCAATTATCCGGGTTTTTCCCCGACCTTCTCCGCTAAAGCAACTTCGTAGATTCTGGGGGATGGTAGACTTTTACCAGGTTCATTTCGAACACCTCCCACACTATGCTACCTCTCTACGAATTGCTTTCCAAGTCCAAGAAGGACCTTCCTCTTTCCTGGTCCCCCGAAGCTTGCGAGGCATTCTCTCGTACCAAAGAGGCTATGGCTTCCGCTGTCGCCCTAGCCCATCCTTGCCCAGGAGCTCTCATAAGCGTTGCTTCGGACGCGTTAGCTACTCATGTCGGTGCGATACTACGACAGAAGGTTGATGACTCTTGCCAACCCAACGCCTTCTTCTCCAAAGCTCTTCTTCCTTCTTAACAGAGGTACAGTACGTTTTCCCGCGAATTACTGAACATATATCTCGCCCTCTGTCAGTTCCAACAATACTTGGAAGGGCGTTAATTCACTGTCTTCACCGACCACAAGCCATTGGTTTGTGCGCTCGCCTCTAGTAGCACATCCTCTGTGCACTCTGCAGTTGATACTCGTCATCTTGAATTCATCCTGCAGATGACAAACGGTATTCAATACGTTCCTGGTTCTTCAAACGTCGTACCAGATGCGCTCTCTCGCATTTCATCGATTTCGGGCACACAACTCTCCCAAACTGCGCCCATCGATCACGCGACTATAGCGCTTGCCCAGGAAATAGATGAAGACACGCAAACACTGCGTCACTCTTCTAAACTCGTCGTTCGTGAGATCAACTGGCCGGATAGTCATCCCAGGAGCATCCTGGTTGAATATTCAATTCCCGACTGTCCTCGTCCTCTCATTCCTCTCGCTTACCGTCGGCACATTTTTGACCAGACTCACGGTCTCTCTCATCCTGGCATTCGAGCAACTCGCAAGCTCAACACACAACGTTATGTTTGGCCAGGTATAAACGCCTTCGTGACCAAATGGACCCGCGCATGTCTGCCTTGTCAACGTGCAACGTCCACTTAATTCTCCTGGGAATTCGTGCCTCCTTGAAAGAGGATTTGAATTGCTCTGCTGTGGGCCTCGTCTATGGTACGCAACTTCGTCTTCTAGGCCAATTCTTTTCTTCCGCTGACTTTCCTTTTCCTTCCGACATACATCATGCTGCATACGTACACAATTTAGGACGGGCGATGTCTAAGGTTAAGTCGACCGCCACAAGAGTGCCTGCTAATCAGAAACCTTTCGTGCCAAAAGAGATGGCAACTTGCTCTCATGTGTTTGTCCGTCGCGATTCCACTCGCACATCCTTGCAACCTGTCTATGACAGACCCTTTCTCGTCGTCTCCAGGAAGCCAAAATTCTTTGTACTGCAGCTTGGCACAAAGTAGGATACGGTTTCCATCAATCGGCTTAAACCCGCTTTCATAGAGTCCGTTCATTGGAACAGCCACTACCTAACTCTTCCACTGATATAGGTCCAGTGATCATCCCAGCCTACCTTCCGCATTCAACTATTCCTTCAACACTTCCAAACCAACTAACTCAACTTACGAACCCTTCTTCGGTTCCTTCAAATCAATCTGCAACTTTTCCTCTCACCTATTTACTCGCAAACCCTCCACCAACCATATCTACACCCCTCAATTCTTCTTCCCAACTGCTGCCGCCTCCTTTTTTGTTGCAGGACCACTCGACAACAGCTGGACAATTTCAAGCGACCACCGCGCAGCTCCCGACAGTCGCCTTTTCGGGAGATCAAGAACAATTGTCAAGTGACGCTCCGGTCCTCGATCACGACAATCTTCCGCATCAATCGAGTGGCACTAGTAATCGCCACCTGACCCACAATCCGAGTCAGCCAATTGGTACCATAACCCGTTCTGGAAGCGTTGTAAGGAGACCTCGCCGCTATATAGACTAAGATTTATGTAAATACCTTGTGTTATGCGAACTTTTCACTCGGTGGGGCAGTATTGTAGCGGTCTATACCCCTACAAATGTAAATATGTAATCCTAACTATATATATATATATATATATATATATATATATATATATATATATATATATATATATATATATATATATATATATACAATTTAAAGAAGGGTTGGTAACCCTGACATAAATCGTGAGATTGTTACTCCCGCTTTACCAAGCGTCCTAAAATTAACATGAAGTTCATTCGCATTGCTGTCCTCATTGGTGAATCAGGTCTGTAAATATTGAATTGTAATTATTTAGCTAAAAATTTCCCAAAACAATCCCGATTTAATTCGTGATTCTTTTCTCATTTACAGACCCTTCCAACTCCGTCATAATCCATTACCAATAGGTAAACATTTAACTATTTATCCAATTTAAATATAAACTATTTAACATTTACCAAACTATAATAAATCTAACTAATTATCAACTATTTATCAATCTATTTGCATATTTAATATTTACCCATTTAACTAGAATCCAATTTATAATCTATTTAACATTTAACTATAATCTATTTAATATTTCTCAATCATCATATGTTGTACTCTAATTCTCGTTAACTCAAGCAAATTTAATTCGCACGCGTAAAATTCAATCCAATCAAACTGCGACTGTATAAATTCACTTTTAAATAATTTAACTGTTTATTCAACAATATATATTTTCTTAACTCTTTGTTCTCGATTCACGTATTCCCCCAACGTCGCCCAGGTTTAGAATTAAGAAAATTCGTCTTCAAAATTCAGACTTCACGTTAGCATTTAACTTCATTCCCTTGAATAACGTAATATAGGTTTTGATGTTTATTGTGATCAGAGCTATCCACAATATTGACGCAATATTCAACCCAAACACCTATATATATATATATATATATATATATATATATATATATATATATATATATATATATATATATATATATATATATATATATATATATAAGTTGAGCGGAGTGATGAGAGTAATTTATATATATATGTATATATATATATATATATATATATATATATATAAGTTGAGCGGAGTGATGAGAGTAATTTATATATATATGTATATATATATATATATATATATATATATATATATATATATATATATAGAGAGAGAGAGAGAGAGAGAGAGAGAGAGAGAGAGAGAGAGAGAGAGAGAGAGAGAGAGAAAGAGAGAGAGAGGGAGGTGGGCAGTATTTAAATACATTTGAAATCATTTTCAGAGCTGGGCGTTGCGGCAACGGGTTGCGACTTTGCCGGACTAAGCAAAGTCTCACTGCCAATTTTCCGTGACTTTGAACAGGAACAAAGACGACGTTTTTGAAAGAAATTGCCACGGTTGTTTTAAGCCAGTTTTAAATCCCGATTTGGCTAAAAATGTCAAATTTGAGTAGGTAACAGCTAACTTAATTTTGATCTGATTTTTTAACTTTCCTTTTACGATAAATTAAATTCTTCACTAAAAAAAAGTTTGTCACTGAATTGATGAAGGCCAGCCTGGAGGAGCAGAGCCAGAATGACGACCTGGTGTATGCTAGCCCCCTGTTACAGGCCCTCCGCAAGGGCTATGAAAAGAGGTTTGACCACCTCTTTGAAGATAGCGACCTCCTTATGGCCACAACCGTCCACCCCAACCTCACCCCAAAGGCCCTGAAGAGCATTGACCATGACAAGGTGGAGGAGATCAGGGACACGATCACAAGGAAGCTAATGGCCGTCATCAAGCCCAGAGAGGAGGAGCAGCAGTGGCGTCAGCCTGGCCAGCCAGAAGTGCAGGAACCCCAGGACTTGGACGCACGCCTCTTCAACAAGTTGTTTGCTAGAGGCCCGGCCGACCAGCATCAGGATGTTAGGGAGGTCCTGAGGAAGTCCATGGAGGGGTCGGTGCCCTATAAAGGCGAGCTGACCTGGTCCCTCTTCCCCTACCAGCACAGGGAGGTGCGGGTGGACTTATTCATTAAGTACAATACCCCCTCCCGAGCTCTGCAGCTGTGGAGAAGCTACCCAGCACGGCCGGGGACGTCCTCAGGGCCAAGAGGTCCTCCCTAGATGAGGTCAACTTTTTGAAGAGCTTGTGTTCCTCAAAGGGAACGTGGACCTCCTGGTGGAGAAGATTGGCCAGGTGGATGTGGAGGAGGAGGAAGATAACCTGTAGATATTAGTTTAGGCTGTGTTTTAACTAAAAAATAATAAAATATATGTGTTTTTCTACCTTATAAAAGCATGTTTCTGTTATCGCACTAAAGTTTACTTTGTAATTTAACGAAGTCGAACCGGAGAAAAAAAAGTCGCAGTTGCAAAGTCGCAAGCCGCACTGCGGTGGGCCAAAAATAGAGTCGCAAATTCGCAGTCGCACCAGATCCGGTGGCAAAGTCGCACCTGAAAAAATTAAAGTCGCGTCCAGCTATGGAAATCATGTATTTAAGTACTAAAGGGTTCTGATGTGGGTTTTTTGATATCTGCGGATGCGGATTTTTACTTTCAATATCTGCGGGTGTTCTATATTTATATATATTTAGCTAAGTAAAGAAACAGTTAAATTCATCATCTGTGTTACCAGGATGCGGGATGAGGACCTAATTCAAATGTACTCCACCAACCTCTTTCCACAACCACCACCCTTGTGGAAAAAGTTATTAGTATTTGTGATCAATTATTGGCAAATTGTGTTTTAGAAACAAAAGTTTCTGAACTCGTTCAGGAGCTAACCTGTATCTCTTCTCGTCGTAGATGAAGCCAGCTCTACTGAATAGGCGCTCTCTGGCTACGCTGCTTGACGGACATGTTAAGTACGTCCTAGCAAACGCGGCAAAGGATGGATAAGACTCGGCGTTTTTCCTCCACCAAAGAAGTAGATCTTCTGACATTTGTATACGTTTAAGTTTTCGATATTTATCAATCATAGAGGTAGTTTCTTTGGAAACATCTGTTTGGCAAAGGTCCTTATTATCGCTGTCAGAAGAAGATAGTAGGGCACTCATTTTGCCAGCGATACTCCTGCTGCCACTCGGTACGTCTGTCTCCAATATTTTCCTCTTCTTCTTTGGATATTCAAATGATCCACTTCCTTCATTCTGGTTTTTCATTTCTTCACATAGTTGCCCCAAATTATCTATTGCTCTTGGTTACCTCATCAAAAGGCGGCTTTAGGATGTGAACACAGCTATTTAAAAGGACGTCATCTGTTGCAGAAAGTGGCTTTACTTTACTATTGCTGGCAGCGTACGAGCAAACAGCTTCTTTTATTTCAGACATTCGCTCCAACATATGCAAGCTACTGTTCCAGCGCGTTGCATCGTCTTGAATAGCAGTAAGTTGCTGCACATTTAGTGGTTCTTGATATTTTTTTAATTTTTCTTGAGCAACTGCTGAGTGGCTGAAATGTGTTGCAATGGCTCAGCATTTTGACAGAAAATCACTTACGCTTTTCTGAGTTGTAACACCAGACTTGACCACCAGTTGCAGTTGATGTGCAAAGCAATCAAGATTGCTTACTTCTGACAGAAACAGAGCTTTTTTCATATTAGCACCTGCATCTTGCATCACACAGTGAATCCTCTCAGGCACAATCTTCTATTTGTCCAGCATTTTGAGAAACGTTGCACTTAAGTACTCACCAGTATGACGCTCCGTCAGAGGTTCTGCATACAGTACAAAGTGCTGTTTCTGAAAATGGTGGTCAACAGCATGACACGTGCGTGAGAGATAAAAGAGACTCCCGATGTGTTGTCAGACCATGCGTTTGTGGTGAAAGACAGTTTAGATGATTCAGTCAAGTTAGCGATAATTAATATTATTTTATCTTTAACTGAGGGGTAAATGTCTTCACATATCTTATCTCTATAAAACTTCCTTTTTTTTAGTTCATATCGTAAGACGATGTTTCCATGAGACGTTTAACTCCACGGTTTTCAACATGACTGAAGGGCAAATCGTCTAATGCTATCATTTCAGTCACTTTAGTATCCAGTAATTCTGATCGCTCGTTATTTCTGTCCCATGATTTATTTTTCTCAAAACAGGTCAATAGCGTTTGTTGTTTATATACTTCCTTACTTGTCGACGGCGCAAATAACTGCGCAGTTTATTTATGTTTTCAGAACATTCTTCTTTTTCTTTTAATTCTTTGAACTCTATAGGATGTTTAGCTCTCAAGTTGTTGCGTAACGATGTTGTTCCTCTACCTTTAAGGGAATAGTTCGAGTTACAGAGTTTACATTTTGCAACTCATTAGAAATGTTTCCAAACTACTTTCACACTGAGCTTGTTTGAGGAGCCATTATATAAATTATTCAAATTAATGGTCAATACAATAGTATTACCAATTCACAATAAATAGTTTAATACTAAATAAGTAAATACTACTGGAAAATATTCACTTGAATTCGAAGCACAAGCCATCACTAAAAGGTAAATGGAAAAATGCGAGCAGTTCAGTAAAAGCACTCACAGGACAAACACTGCAATGCTACTGGCAGTCATTCGATTCATTTCTGTCATGACACATGAACACCACACGTACGTACGCACACACAGGACTGTAGCTGCTCGCTAATACCTTAAACATCTGGCCTAGCAGCAGCATCACGTTACATGTTCTTCCTGCTGTGTTTACACATCAGTGACGTACAAAGAACAGACATGAGGCGTACGTAACACATGCCAGTTCTCAGCCTTATCACACGCATTATTTACTTAACGCAGACTCAATTTCAATTAATATATTTGTAATTTTATATGAAATGCGTTCATGCATAACGTTTATACTAACTTACTAATATAGTAATAATATATACATTATTTAAAATGTTCGTCTGACATCCGCATTTAAAATTGCGGATGCGGATGCGAATATGAAAAATCATAAGGATATCCGCTAACGCGGATATCCGGACCATCTCTATCAAATACTTTTGAAAGTATTTAAATACAATGTATTTAAATACTATACTGATAATAGGTTTATATAGCTGTTAAGAACGTGTAATGCATGTTTTAGTTTGTCGCAACTTGTATGAAACAAACGGTTGACTGGGTTAACAGATGGTCATAGTTTTGTTTAGTTATATAGTGAGAGCACTCACCGTTAGTTCAACAGCTGCATGGCAACTTTAGCTTCTTCGAAATAGTGTGAAATGGAGAGATTAGGCAATAATAAAGATGAGGAAGATAAAGAATCATGTAATTATAGTCATCTTTTACTAGATGGTAAAATTTTAGAGCGAAATCTTCCGACGAAAAAATAGTGAAGTGTATATCATGCAATGACGAAATCTCTGTGGCGAGCAATGCTACTTCCAATCTACGCATTCATTTGAAAGTAAGAATTTATTAAAGCTAATTATATGATACCTAATTGAATTGACAAGTTTCACTATTTCTTATTTTTAGAAAATGGCAAAATTGCTAGTAGCTAACAATAATGTTAAGTAGCGTAGGTTTACCATGCACGAACCTAGCAGCCTCCTTTTGCAACACCTTTATTTATAGTATATGTTGATTGAATTTAACGTGAATTAGGGCAACGTGAAACAAATGTCCTTCAATTATCTGATCATGTACATTTATCAACAGAGAAAGCTTCCTGCTTTGGTGCAAAAGGGGATAACTACGTGGCAGAAAAAAGAAAAGATTCAAACAGAAAATGTTCAGTATTAGACGATTGTGCTTCATGCAGCGGTGTTAAAGTAAAGACATTACCGGAGTGTTTTGCGCTGAATACTAAGAAGGTCAAAACAATCGTTGTTAATAAGCTGATTGCAGATTTTATTATACAAGGTATGCATCCCCTATCAACTATGGAACAACCAGATTTTGTGAGATTAATCAAAGGTGAGTTTTGAAAAAAAAATCACGGCAATGTGGACCTACTGCGTGTGCGCAAATTTTTACCTACACTAACGAACTATTCGAGCTCCTATCTCTGGGACAATCTCAATGCACACACACAAAAATGTTCAGTTTACCTAATCCGCCTGGAAAATTCTATGAAGAAATAATGAAGAAATAAGAGCATCTCAAAATTGCAAAAATAATCCTAAAGAGTTCTTTGCCTTAGTAAACTGCAGAAAACCCATAAAGAACAATATTGGCCCAATAAGAGATAAGTACAATAATTTGCAATTCGATGATTTTTGAATAGCAAACACTCTCAACGAATATTTTGTATCTGTTTTCACAAAAGAGCATAACTCGTATGACTATACAGAAACACGTGAAATGGCTAATATTATACCACTCGAATCGGTTCGATGCAGTGTCGACAACACAAAGAAACTAATAGAGAAGATGAATAAATTTAAATCCCGGGGACCGGATAAAATATACCCAAGAGTTTTAAAAGAAGTCATAAATCAAGTAGCAGAACATCTTACGCAAATTTTCAATTTATCTCTAGAGAGTGGAATTGTTCCTCAAGACTGGAAGATGGCAAATGTAACGCCAATATTTAAGAATGGATGTAAAGAGACTGCCAGCAATTTTCGCCCTATAAGTTTAACTTCCGTAGTTGAGAAACTCCTTGAAACTCACATTTCCAATACAATTGTAGAGCATTTAGAAAAGAATAAACTCCTAAATGATTCTCAGCATGGCTTCAGGAGAAAGAGATCTTGCCTCACAAATTTACTAGAATTTTTTCACTATATAAATACCTTGTACGACAATAATAGATCGGTTGACATCTTGTATCTAGACTTCCGAAAGGCATTTGATAAAGTTCCGCATAGGAAGTTGATGTGTAAAGTAAGAGCCTTTGGAATAAAAGGCGAAATTGCAAAATAGATAGAAAATTGGCTTACGGATAGAAAACAGCGAGTAGTTATAAACGGACAAGCGTCAGAATGGGTTTCCGTTTGTAGTGACGTCCCGCAAGGCTCTGTCCTTGGCCCGTTGCTATTCATTATGTACGTTAATGATATAGATGATGGCCTACTATCGAAAATTTCTAAGTTTGCTGATGATTGTAAATTAGGAAAAGGGATAATTACTGAACAGGACGTTCAAGAATTTCAAAATGATATTGATAAAATAGTAAGATGGACGGAAAAATGGGAATTGCCCTTAAATCTTGAAAAGTGTAAAATAATGCATATTGGTTATAATAATCCAAGGAGAGAATACAAACTGTTCGACAATGAGATCAAAGAAACTGAAAATGAAAAAGACCTAGGTGTCTACATTACAAACTATCTAAAGTTTTCACGGCAGTGCATCGAAGTTGAAAAGAAAGCGCAAAGGATTTTTGGATATATAAAACGCCAAATCACTTTCAAAAAATAAAATTAAAATTCTGAATATGTACAATGCACTAGTAAGGCCACCATTAGAATATTGTTCCCAAGCCTGGTCTCCTTACTTAAGAAAAGATATTGAGAAGTTAGAAAAAGTACAAGCCAGAGCCACGAAATTGATTCCAGAACTAAGGAATTATAATTATGAAACAAGATTAGAAAGATTAAATTTATTCAGCCTTGAAACAAGAAGATTGAGAGGTCAATTAATAGAAATGTTTAAAATACTAAAAGGAATAGAAAATGTCGACTCTAATATTTGGTTTCAGTTTAGCACATCTACTACGCGATCAAACGGAATGAAAATAAAACGCAAGAATTTTCGCACAAATATATGTGGGAACTCATTAGCATATAAAATTGTGAACAAGTGGAATCAATTACCAGAGGATGTAGTGAAATGTAATACAGTAGAAAATTTTAAAAAGAAATTAGACAAAATTTTAAGAAATCTAACATAATATGTGACGTGACTAATAAGTTAAAATAAAATTTGTATGCTAATTTTAAGATTTACAAAATATTAATTGTATTTATTATAAAATATATTTATTGTACGAAATCATAATAAAATGCTTTTTGACGTGAATATGTTCTAAATATTCCTTATAGCTCAGAATCATTAACCAAAGACAAAGAACGAGTTTATGTTCTAATATTGGACGAGAAACCCTAATCTAAGTTGAATGTATATATATATATATATATATATATATATATATATATATATATATATATATATATATATTAGCATGTAAAATATTATATAGAATAAGTAAGTTATGAGACAACAGCAAATTGACAAAAAAGAGTTAACTCTTGCATAATGTAGCACAAGTAGCATAATAAAAAGTTTGGATGTAGCAAATAAATAACAAAAAATAAGTACCTCCATTGAAATGGAACGAATGTTCTTTTAAGGTACTTACTATCCTTGTAACTCCTTGTAACTCTGTCGGGATCTAGGTACACACACAAATTAAATACGGGGACTTTAAAAGATCTAAAAAAAACCCTTTTAAATCCACCTAACACACTTGACACCAGATTGTATAATATATATATATGTCGTGGTATAAGTTTCTATATTATATACTATGCATATATCTATTATATTCGATTTTAGTCTGCGCGGGGTTTCCTTTTAATACTTTTTGGTTTGCGGATCCGATTACGAGGTCAGATTCTCGTAAGGGAGGGCTAATACAATATAGCTACTTTAATTCTTTATTGGCTGAGTGTTCAAAGTCTCACTTTGTTACATGACTATGATGAGCTCAAAGGTTGAAAGTAAAGGAGTCGACAAAAATAGACTTTAATAAATATTAATAAGTTAGGTTAAATGGTACAACAATAAAAGACATATAATAAGACAAATAGTTACAGTGGTTAACGGGCAAGTAATAAGATTAGGTATTTAAAATGCAATAAAATGGGTAGACTGGATAGAATGAAAATTGGGCTTTACACGGGGACTTAGTCATCACACAATGATAATGGGGGAACGGTAGGTGGCAATTATAAATTTGGGGAAGCTAAAATATTTGTTACAATACCTTGTACAAAATGGAGGGGGAAGACGATGGTCGTGTCCTGCGAAGTGGGGAATAGAGGTTGAGTCACTTCGACGGGGCCTAGAGTTAACTTGCTCGGAGTTAAAATATTCCTTTGAGATGACAGGGGGGGGGGGGCAGAGCCTTCAAGAGTGGAGGTGGAGGCTGTTTTTCTTCTAAGAAAACGGAGGGTGAATTTCTTCTGAGACGTCAAACGGGTTGTTTGGACGACTGTGTAGGTAAGAGGTATTACGCGAAGATCAATCTTCAATGAAGCCTTTGGGACAAGACTTGGGATCTTCTTTGGAAATGGAGACGTTGCACGGAGTCAGACGGGTGTTCTTACGAGGAGAGGATTCTTGACTAATCCTGGGTAGATATTTGATTTATCCAGGAGGGATATTCGATTTATTCCGCAGAGTCCTTGCCTTCGGCGTACGACAACCCGAATCGAGGGGAAGTAAGATAGTCTGTTCGGCGTGAGCTTTTCTCGCACAATCTCCTCGGTTTTTGGCGACACGGGTAAATATGCACGCCTGGAGTGAGGTTGCTTACCCCATAGAAAGGGAAGGGGAAGGGGGGACTATCGTCCATCGTTTGAGTAATGCGAACGCGGCTTTGGCTGTCGTTTGCCTCAGGCGATCCCTGCGTGGCTGTAAAGGGGGAAGAACGTGGGAAAGACTCCTTGGGTAAATACCCAGGTTGATAAGGGCTGCATTCCTCAGCCCGCTCCTGTTGTTTCTCACGCTTTTAAGTTTGGAAAAATGCTTCTAAGCGGCAACGAGTTCCATCATGTGGAGGCAGTGCTTAGAAGCGACGTTATTTTTCCCATCAAGTGCTTGTTCCCTCAGTATTTAAATACTTTCAAAAGTATTTTAATACATGATTTCAAATGTATTTACAAATACAATTTAAACTCCATAAATGTATTTAAATACAAATTATTTAAATACTGCCCACCTCTGTATACACATATATGGGTTGGCTACTGCAAAATATCTACATGCTCTGTAAATATAAACAAAATAAGGAACGGGAATGTTACAAGAAGATAACTATATTTGTAAACATAAAATTTCTAATTGCCCATTGGATAACAATCCCACAAAATAAGGTCAAAGATCAATGATGAACCTTTTGAACAGTAGACAATTACTTTACAAAATATCATCTGTCCAAATCTGCCAAAAATTTAGTGTACATAAAAAATGTACTAATGAGAAAAATAAATAAATTTTGATCATAATATACCTCAAGCAAATAAACAGACTTGATGAAGGCACACCAATGGGCTTCCAAATGCAATGAAAAGAACTTAAGAATATCATTTTATAGAAAACATTGCTTCTATTCATGGAAAACCTTTTTATATCTTAAATATTTTGAAAATATTGTTCAGAAATTAGAGCTTATTTTTTACCCATAAAGCTCTTTATTTCAGACAAAATAGGCTCTCTCGTTCGTGTGCTTTGAATAGCGTGCTAACTTAATCCTTTTCTTATTTTAATTGGATGAAAAACTAAAAACATAATTGTAGTGAACCCTCTCAAAAGTAAGGGTCATAAAAACCTGATGTTTACACACGTGTGAACCATATATCAGCCTTTTTTTGTGGTCACCTTTTGATGTGGCCTAGAACCGAGCCAAGTTATATCATTTACAAATATCGGCTTACAAACAGAGCAGGACTGACCTAACCCATTTATTTATTTTAATTATATGGTTAATCACTAAGATAAGAGTTTGACAAAAAAATTGAAGAATTATCATAATAATCAGGGCGAATACAAGTCTAAACATGAAAGGCCACAGACAGCCCTCTGCCGATTATGTATAACTGAGGCGGCGACCTTCAAAGGCCAGCGAGTGACTAATGAGTTAACCGACCTGTTACTCTACCACTACAAAACAGCGATCAATCACTTATATAATCATATACAAAAATG
This sequence comes from Ceratothoa steindachneri, assembly GCA_963969495.1. Taxonomy (NCBI): domain Eukaryota; kingdom Metazoa; phylum Arthropoda; class Malacostraca; order Isopoda; family Cymothoidae; genus Ceratothoa; species Ceratothoa steindachneri. The sequence goes on from OZ018321.1 coordinate 89,171,122, forward strand.
TATAACACCACTGATCGTCTCTCATATATAAAACAATGAGCACAATCAGTCAATTGAGCTAATCACAAAGAATAAGTCCATAACACTTCATCGCAATTTTATGTTTCAATCACTCACTACAATCAGAGAAAAAAAAAAATAAATAACTTGGGGTTGGGGCAAGGAAAGGACTCTACCCTGCACACATGTGAGAATACAAGGAGTATTTCGAAGTCGAATTTTGGCGCGTCCTTCAGCCAATATGCTTCCTTCTCACTAACCTATATGCGCGTAGGGCTTCGCGTGAGTCATGATGGGGGGTGTTTGTTTGTGTGAGTGTGCGTCCTGCGTGTAAGTTTTTGTCTCTATGTAGGTACCAAAAGGGTGAGAAATATATATATATATATATATATATATATATATATATATATATATATATATATATATATATATATATATATATATATAATAAATTTCTTATAATGCGCTCTTCAAGGCCGGAGGCCTTCACAGAGCGTACGTTCAGCTTTGGGCTAAGATCAGGTGGGTGAGTAGGCAATCCTGAACAGATGCGGTTTCAGGAGTCGCTTGAAAGGGGTAAGTGAGGCAGCAGATCTAAGTTCGGCTGGAAGAGCATTCCAAATCTTAGGGGCACAGACTGAGAATGAGCGGTCTCCCATTGAGCAGAGGGATGAGCGAGGAGTATTCAGGAGAAGAACATGAGATGATCGAAGGGCCCGAGGGGCGAGACGTTAGGAAAGGGAAGAGGAATGGTAGGTTGGGGCCTTTTGGTGAAGGACCTTGGAAGTGAAGAGAAGAATCTTGAAATGAGAACGATATCTGACAGGTAACCAGGGCAGTTCCTAAAGCAGGGGCTTAGAAGGGGAGAAGCGAGAGCGACGGAGGAGTAGTCGGGCAGCGTAGTTCTGGCCTGGCTGAAGAGGACGTAGAGAGGAAGAAGAAGAGAGTTACACTTATCAAGGCGAGAGGTATTGAAGGCATGGACAGCAGTCTCAAGACTTTGGCGATCAAAGTGAGAGCGAATGCGAGAGAAGTTACGGAGGAAACGAAGGGAAGATTTACTAATATTGTGGATGTGAGGCTTGAAGGAGAGATGCTCATCAAACACAACGCCCAGATTTCTAACAAAGTCAGAGAAAGTGACAGTTTCCACCCAGAGGGAGGGAGGGAAAGAGGGATTTAACTTTGTATACTAGAGCAGGGGGACCAACCAGAAGAACTTCAGTTTTGGAGTGGTTAAGTTTGAGGAAGTTAGGCGATAGCCAGTCCGAGATAGAAGAGTAGGCAGATAGGAGGTCACAGATTGAGTGGGCAATGGTCGAGGGGGAAGAGGAAATAATGAGGACTGAGGCTTGAGGGGCACCAAAGCGAATGGGAGTCGGGTCAGAGGAGACATCGTAAATCATCACAGATTGGGTGCGAGACGAAAGGTAAGAGCGGAACAAGTCGAGAGCAACGCCAGAAATGCCAAGGAAAGAGTGGAAGTGATCAAGCAAAACGTAATGGTCAATAGTATCAAAGGTAGATGAGAGGTCAAATAGAATGAGGATGGAGGCACAACCCAGGTCAGCAGCTCTACGTAAGCAATCAGTAACATTGAGTAGAGCGGTTTCGGTAGAGTGCCCAGCTATAAAACCTGATTGGTAAGTCTAATCAATATTACAGGCAACGATGTAGGAATTAATGCGCGAAACAACTACTCTCTCAAGGACCTTAGATAGGAAGGGAAGTTGGGAGATCGGGCGATATCTGGCTGGGTCAGAAAGGTTAAGCTTCGGCTTTTTAAGGATCGGACGGATTTGGGCACATTTGAAGGAAGAAGGGACAACACCAGTGGCAAGGGAGGTATTGAACAGGTGGAGGAGCAATATTTTGATTAATAGCTGGGGGGGAACGAGTCACAAGTCACAAGGGGAACCAGATTTTTTAGAGCGCGAGAGTAAGGCAGACAACTCAGAAGCGGTTACAGCAAGAAATACGTTGAACGGCCAGGGGGGCTGAGATCAGGGAGAATGTGAAAGGCCTGGTCAGGCAGTCGTGGGAGGGAGGGTTAACTTTATTTGGCGACTTTTGAATTTCCACTGGGGCGGGTAGTCAGAATGTTCCATTTGCTCATTAAACCCAGTGTGTAAAATATTTCTAAACAAATATTTATATTTAGAGGTCGATCAATGAGCTTAAAGTTTGAAATTTTTCACAATTATGTTACTATGGTTCTTGCTTTATAATTATAGTTCATACATTAAAATTTGCCTGGTATCTTAAGTAGAAGACTAATTAACACAATATAAATACCAATTTATGCACAAAACTAAATAAATAAAATTAAAATACTGCGCAGCATTCACAAGGTTTCATTTATGTCATCTGGCAGAATATGGCAAATGCCCAACAATAACCCACTACCGCTTTCGCTATCCCGTGATGTCTAGATGCTTGGGTAATGCTGTGAGAGACGGAAGCACTGAGTTGTTTCCATCTCTAATACACGCAGTTGTACAGTGCAGCCTAGACAATAAGTGCCATTTTCTTTTCTTTTCTTTTATTTGTTACAGGTACCATGGCGTCTGTAACCAGAGCTATAACAAGTGTCTACCTACTTGATTTAGTCTAGCCTACCATTATTGAGAGCATGCTACTATCAAGCAAACAGGTGCTTCAATACTATCTTAACCAGAACATGACGACAAAGGAAGTAGCGGCGGAAACGGTCAAACTAGTGGGTACCTTCTGGGATCGCGTACGTATTCTAATGTAGAAAGTGCAGCGAGCAAGAGAGAAAGTTATACAACTACATGATAACTGGAAAAGTCTAAAGAAAAACAAAAACAGGCAAACATAAAAACAACAGAAGAACGAGAATGATTTCCTTCTGTCCCTTGATCGCCTCTTTGACATCGCACATGAAGATGTGATGTCAATGATTACAATCGCTGAGGACAGGGAGTTTCTACGAGCCCAGAGGGAGGAGGTGCGCCGAGGCACAATGGCAACAGCACGGGACATGTCTCTTGCACGTTGAGAAGAACAACAGCAGAGGGATGAAGAGAAAAAAAGAACAGCGTATGAAGCGCTCTCAAGCTGAAAATCGTAAACTGGAAGAAATCTCTGAACTCGAATCCAGCTCTACATCAAGTTCCAGCAGTTCCAGTCCGACTAATTTCCCTTTTCAGTATCGGGGTGCAGAAAAAGGTGTTGACGGCTGTGTTCCAGGGCCATCTTCAATCATCATATCCCCAATAAAGCGCACCAGGAGCTCGAAGAAAATAATTTACACACAACTCTCAGCCGCGATGGATAAGCCAAGATATCAGATCGTGCAGGAGTTCATATACTTGCAGCAGCTGCAAAAGGCCTTGGTCATGATCCCCAAAAGCTGGTGTTAAACTGCGAGTCCTTCCGGCGAGACCGGAGGAAGTTTCGTGCAGAAGCCGCCAAGGAAATTAAAAACTCGTTCAGGCCTTTGGTGCCGCTGGTTGTGCACTTGGATAGCAAAATGGTGCAGACAGTGGCAGGTGGTGCTGCAGCTATAGTAGACCGACTTTCTGTTCTAGTTTCAGGACATGGGGTTGCAAATCTATTGGGAGTCCCAGTCCTTCACAGTGGTACTGGCCAAGCAATGGCCGATGCCGTGATGACTGCTCTCGAAGACAAGGGAGCAACGGATTGCATTCCTGCCCTATCTTTTGACATCACAGCTTCGAATACAGGGATTTCGTCAGGAGCATGTACCATATTCGCGCAACGGCTCAATCGAAGAGTTGTTGACCTTGCTTGTCGTCACCACATCCATCTTGGAACTAGTGTGAGAAGGCATTTACAGCATGCATCGGCCCTTCTTCTGGGCCTGATATTGGTATCTTCAAGCGATTTCAGACCAAGGGGAAGGATTTGGACAAATCTCTGCCTCAGCCATTCACAGAGAAAGACATAGCGCCACACCTCCTTGAGCGTTGCGATGATCTCATGATTGAGTTCAACCGACTACTGGAAGAACACACGTCAGGGGACGACTACAGGGAGCTACTAGAGCTGTCTATAATCATCTTTGATGTACAGTCGAAGCATGAGATCAGGATTTTGCGTCCTGGTGCCCTCCACCGTTCCCACTGGATGGCAAAAATCATCTACGCCATCAAGATCTACCTGTTCCGAGATTCAGAGCAATTCCACCTCACTGCAAGCGAAAAATCTGGAGTTCCACGATTCGTTACTTTCAGCATCTCGACGTACATTGTGTCTTGGTTTCGCGCGACATCTCCAGCTGCAGCCTCGGCACAAGACCTCCAACTGCTTAAGATGCTGGTGTCCTACCACGACAAAGCAGTGGCTAAGGTGACAGCTACAGCCTTTGGGCGCTATCTCTGGTACTTGAGTGAGAGGCTGGTTGCTCTTGCGTTTTTTGATGATCACCGGGCCATTGAGATTAAGAAGGAGATGTTGAATGCTTTGCAGAATGAACAGGGCTCTGACGATACTCCTCGACAAGCAACGGTCAGGCTAACATCTACTGCACTTGTAGAGAAAACTGTTGTAAGTTTTGTGATGTCTGCCACGCCATCCTTCTTGGAGATCCTTGGGTTGGATGCAAGTTTCCTGGCACTTGACCCAACTGAGTGGCCCGACAATCAGGGATACTCCCTCACCGCTGCCTGCGTCAAGGAACTGCACACTGTAAACGACTTCGCTGACTGAGGCATCGCCCTGATGCCGGACTTCAACCTGGCCCTCATAAAGGACGAAGAGCAGAGGCCGTTCCTCTTCCAAGTAATAGAGAAAAACCGGAGGAATTACCATGACGCCCGCAAGTCCACTGTGACTTCAAACTAGGCTACAATGAGTGGGAGGTGGGCGCCCATGAGACCTTTCCCCTTGAGGAGATAATACTCGAGAAGACGGGGACCTAGAATCAGTGCTGTGGAATGAAATGTGTTTACAAATATGTTTATTGCATCAAATAAGGTGACTTTAAATTGTTAGTGTTAAAGAGTTTTCTAAATCATCTAAATGTCCATCCTCTTACAAAAAATAAGAAACTTCAAACTCGTTGAGCTACCCCTAAATATTAATATTAAAAAAAAAATAACTTTGCATACATTGTTTTCGGAGCAAATAGAACATTTGAACTGCCCGTCCCTGGTAAAATATAAAAAAAATCAAAATTATCATGAAATAATAATTACCCTATCATATATATATATATATATATATATATATATATATATATATATATATATATATATATATATATATATATATATATATATATATGAGAATGGATGGGGAGAAAGAAAAGTCCAGACACTACACAGAGCTCTTTATTGACGTCAATAAAGAGCTCTGTGTAGTGTCTGGACTTTTCTTTCTCCCCATCCATTCTCACCTATTCGTCGAGTCTTTCATGTGATATATATATATATATATATATATATATATATATATATATATATATATATATATATATATATATATGTATATATATAAGAAGGAGCAAATGCAAGTTCTGCGGGTGATAACAACCCCCACAGGGCTTTCGCCATATTTATTTTCTGCCTTTCAAAACAATTTTGAAGAGAGAAAGAAAGGTGCAGAAACCTTGCATTGCAGACTATATAACAATATAGTACAAGAAAGAGAAATTGGACGTGATTGAGCAATGAGACAATGAAGATAAGCCGGCCATCAACGGAATATAATGAGAATGGAATGAACAACACGAGTTACAAAATATCTCAAAATCCCAACAAAAGAAATAGGGATCTGAGGTATTTACGTAGGAGTGATATATAATACCAGCTCTCTTTCTCCATCGTAGTAACTGATATATGTGAAAGAACTCAATAGCGAGTTATGGTATATGATAGTGAAACGACTATACGTATAGGAGCATAAAATTTATTTATGAGACTAGTTTTGGTATGAAGTTTACCATACCCTCTTCAGTCGTATAATGAGAATGGAATGAACAACACGAGTTACTAAATATATCAAAATTCCAGCAAAATAAAAAAACAACAGAAGAAAAGGGTCATTAATTAGGGGGTGTGGGTTCTAAGATCAGCTAAACTGTTTACCATCAGGTTCCTGGAATAAGATTTACATTTAAATTGACCATCCGAATAATTAAAATTGGGAATTTCTCCTCTTAGTATATATTCTACAATTTCTTTTACAGAAATCTTTACAATTATATATAATTTGGGCCTTTGAATAATCTATTTGGTGGTTGTAATTGATATTTGGTTAAAAATACTGGATGTAGTACTGCCTCGCCTGACATCAACTTTATGTTCATATATTCGGTTTTTTTTAATATTCTCCCAGAGATTAGATTCTGCTTAGTTGAAGAGAAAGATTTAATGATGGAAAAAAGGAGTATTTAAACGAGGCTCAACCTAGACAAATAACTTTGTTTACTCCTTTAAGGAGGGGAGAAAATGGGAGGGATAGACAATTCGTGCTACTCACTGTGTTTTTACACTTGGGGTGGTAATATGTAAATTTAGCTTTAGATAAGCTCTCATTGATGAAGTGGAGGGGATAACTTAATTCAATGAATCTGCAGGTTATATATTTATTCTCGTCTTCTAGAAAGCAAGGATCACATATTCTAGGTGTTCTCAAAAACATCCTGATGCAACAGCTTTCTTAATGTTAACTAATGATGTGAAAAGAAATGGATATAAGAGTTAGCATGGGTCTGTTTGCGGTACACAGTGAAGCTAATTTGGTCAAAGACTCTTACAATTTTGACATCGAGAAAGGCTATATAATTATCTCTTTCTCATTCTACTTTAAAATTGATGATATGATGGAGGTCCTTAAGATTTTTAAGGAAATTGTCGAATGAATTTAAACTTTTTATATGCCAAATCGATATCACATTATCTACATACCTAAACCATACAAATTTTAATGTAGAATAACAGAAGGAAGTAAAGTAACTTCAAAATGTTTCACAAAAAAGTTACATAATATGGGCGATAAAGGATTGCCCATCCTAAGACCGTATTTCTGACGGAAAAACCCATTTCACTAATAAATACATTGTCAGAAAACATGGTTTTACAAGATTTATAATTTTATTTCTGCCTAATGGGAGGTTTAATATCGGATTGTCTAATACCTTAGATAGTACATCAAGGGCTTCATTAACTGGGACATTGGTGAACAGGCTATCTACATAGCCTGTTGAGGATGGTATCTAAGTCGATTAGCGTCGTGGTCATAAAAGCGATGAGCGCTTGATGACGGAGGTTCAAATCCAACTCTTTTATTAATATTCACATAACGGTTAAAAATAGTTTTTCCTATTTTTCTCCGTTTCTACATCTTCCATTTTCTTTTTTAAGCTTTCAATAGTTTACGTAATATTTTCCTTAGTGTTTTCTGGGTTGTGATACCAATTTTCCTTTATTTGGGCTTTTAAATACACACACACCTACACACACATACACACATATATATATATATATATATATATATATATATATATATATATATATATATATATACAGGGTGTCCACAAAGTCTGGTACATAGGAATTTTAATATTTTATTTATTTATGTTATTTTTCCTCCCCAGATCGAATGATGGCTCTGTCTAAAGAAGAAAGAATCGAGTTGGTACTCTTAAGTGGACGAGAAGGATGGTCTTATCGCAAAATCGCCGATGAATTTAACCTTTGACACCCTGATCGGCAACCTATTTATTTTACTGCCGTCAGGAAATTGGTCACGAAGTTTAAAGAAACAGCCAGTGTCTTGGACAAACCCCGTTCCGGGCGACCAAAGACTTTAGACGAAACGAAAGAGGATGTCATGGCCAAGATTGGTGCTAGCCCAAAGAAATCACTTCGTCAGACATCCATGGAGTTGGGTGTTCCAAGGTCAACTATCAACAAAATCCTGGTAGAGCAGAAATTCCATCGGTACAAATTACAGATATTGCATCACTTAAATGAAGACGACCCCGATAGACGAATGCAGATGTGCGAATGGTTTTCAGATAAATTGGATGAAAATATCAATTTTACTAAAGACCTTTTGTTTTATGTTAATGGTGAAGTCAACAGACAGAATCTTCGATACTGGTCTCAAGACAATCCACATTGGATGGATCCATCCAAACAGCAAGGCTGCCAAAAGGTGATGGTGTGGTGTGGTTTGTGGAAAGCTCATGTGCTAGGACCCTTCTTCTTTGATGAACATGTAGCCGGTGAGACTTATCTGAACAGGTTGAGAGACAAATTAATGCCTCAAATTGAGCGCCTAGGCGAGGGACTTCCGGACTGGTTTCAGCAGGATGGAGCCCCTGCCCATTTTGCTACAAATGTTAGAGATTGGCTGAATGGCACTTTTCCTCACTGGATTGGAAGAAGAGGTCATGTGGAGTGGTCCCCTCGTTCACCAGACCTTTCTCCCTTTGATTTCTTTTTCTGGGGTATGTTAAAAGAGAAAGTTTACTCAATGAAGATTGCAAATCTAAACCACTTGAGAGAACGCATTATAAGTCAGTGTGCCGAAATCGACGGCAATGTACACCTATTCAATCGAGTTCACAAGAATTTAGCAAGGCGCATTGAATTATGCATTGCAAATAATGGAAATCATATTGAAAATATAATTTCTTAACATTATAATTAAATAAAATTGTTTTGTTCTAAAGGTATGTATTTATCCCCTATGTACCCAGACTTTGTGGACACCCTGTATATATGAAAATGAAAACCCTGTTCTGTATCCTCCACGAATGAAAGCCCGAATATTCAAAAAACTTAAAGAATAATCCCAACTCAAGTACCATTCGGAAGCCCAGATAGCAAATTTGACCGTCACATCGACGAACCTTGACGGAAACAGAGAGGAATTACTTTTAACAAATATGACGAACCTACGAAAAATTTACACCAGGTTTGTTGATTATAAATATCTTACAACAACGACGAACACAAATTACTACAACTCAGTAGGACCTTAGAATCTCATTCAATTATTCGATTCACATAGTAGTTGAGTGTTACCGGTCGTATTTCCTTCCTAGAGGTAGGCGTAAAACAGAATAGTGACGCAAAATATACCTCCATCATCTATCGAAAATGAACAGACTTCGGTCGATGTCTTAACGCCATAAATTAATGCACTGATAACTATAAGAAATCGGTAATGAGCTCATACATAAAAAAAACTATCAAAAACTGCTCAACATGTACCGGATTTGACGAAGAATTTCGACAATCCAAATATATCCTAATCAACAATGGCTACTCTAACAGAGAAATTGACAAACTACAGAAGAAAATTCTCAAGTCACAATTTGAGGTAAGGGAGGAGAAATAAAAGGAAAAATAATACCACTGTATTACAAAAACTAAATGACGGATGCCTACAAAACATACGAAAGAATACTCCAAGATATCATAAAAAGTAACACTATCCCAGAAAAAGACAATAAGTTATTTCTAAGAATATACGTTAATAGCACAAAAATGAGCAACCTATTAATGAAAAACAACCTTTGAAAAGCAATCCAACTTAAAGGCTACAAATGTGGTGTACAAATTCGAATGCCAACATAAGGACAACAAGTATCATCCAAACAATCAATATATTAGTATGACCACTACTACCCTCAGCCGATGCCAAATGATGCACCTGCTAGTAAGGGGAATCAAAGTACATCACAAAGAACAGTAACATGATCAAATTACAAGAACATTTCTGGTTGAAAACACTAGCATCCATCGTCAGAAGAAACTCTGATCTTGGACCCCTAAAGATTTTGGAGGCCCCTTCATCAAGGAGATAGGCCCAAACCTTAACACCCAGCTATCAGATCGGTGAAAGTACTGCAGTTTTTCTACTAAAAGTGAACCGTACTCTGACTCCGACCTATAACAGAATCCACGAACGAAAAGGAACTTGGAGTCGGCGGGGGAATGGGGTGGATCGGACACTCTAGTCTTTTACTTTCTCACCTTTTCTTGTATTCTATTCTACTAGAACTTCATTCTTTGCAGCTCACGACCACCTTCCCACTAAACGAAGCAACATGAATGGAAAAGTTTACATAATGGCCCTGCAACAACAATAAATACTTCCGTCTGAAAATGACTGAAGAGAGGTGAAAGCTAACGGCCGAAATTTGAATTAGTTTTTAAATTGGACCAAATAAAATGGATCTCTATCAGCTGATTTTTAATCTCCAACCAGATACTAAAACTCCATTCGCTAGTTAGAACGTTTCCCTACCATCAGTACAAGTCCATATAGTGACTTGTGTAACGGGATGGTATTATCTCTCTTATAGTTTTGCAGGCTGGGTTAAGAGATCAACCGCTTCCTTATGGGATGAAGGAAAAAAATATATAGTTATATATGGATTTTTTATTCTTGGGTATATGGCTGGAATAAGCTTCAAATAAGGCGAACAGGGAATATAACTTTTTCTTCTTAAACAATAATAATTTTCTGACTCTTCTGACTAAAAAAATCATGGTGTACTCAATAGTGGGAGATTTAAATAGTGGTAGATGATAGATGGTGAAAGTGAAGTAGGGTTGCCCTTGTTTGAGGGGCATCGCAGGCATTTTTTATTCTTTAATACTTAATTTTTCCTCTTTGTTTTATTTATGTTGTCAAGTGTTTGTCTCAGTGTGCATTCTTCTTTGTGTTCTTCTGTTTATTTGTCTCCTCGTCTCGATTACTTCGTATTCGTGGAGTGTTATTGTTGAGCTTTCGAGCCTTTATTAGTGTTCAAATTTAGTCTTTTACCTCGTGTTTTTACCTGATGTATTTTCTTGTTATTTTTTTATTGTGAGTTTAGTATTGTTTCGTAGTCTATTATGTCATACTCTGTGTTGTTGATGTTTATGTGTAAATTGGTAATGTATTATCCTCTGAACAGAGTCTAGTGTTTGGGAATCGCCGGTTTCGAGCGACTTTCCCGTGCAATCATGCAGGGATATTAATTCTGCCTCCAGTTCTTCTTAATTCTGGGATGATATCATTGGCCATTGTAGACCAGACTTTTTTGGCCAGTTTCTAGGTTGCAACGTTAATGGGTTCCAGTTTCTGCCCGCGGTGTAGGTCCCTCTGCCGAAGATGCTCTCTTCGTCTGCTTTTGTTTATGCAGAAGGATGCAGAGTTCTGCACTCGTTGGAGCCTCCTCATAGCGGTCTTGCTGGCCGTTTGAGTCACTACTGCAGGGTAGATGCGCTTAGCCCGGATAAACGACAGGTATAATTTCCTGATATTCGCCGAGCTAAGATTACTGAACCTATATAGCTTAGAGATTTCTCTCTTCGCCATATCCTGCCTCTCCTTGTAGTGACTCGAGTATCCATGGTCGGAGATTTTTAGGCCGAGGATGGTGCCTTCGGCGGAGTAGCCATATCTCCTCCCATCAATTACAATGGGCCACGTCAACTTGCGGCACAGCGAGAGAATCTTAAATTTCTCCCTGTTTGTCCGGATTTTCTACCTTCTCTCGAATTGGTTGATGTTCGAGATCTCTGCGATGGTGTTGTTTGCCTGATCCCTTGCTTTCCTAACCCTACTGGAAGAAATCTGCGTGACGTCATCTGCGTATTGCAGATACATCGTGTTCCTGTGTATTGGAGTAGGGAGGTCGATGGTGAAGACCAGGTAAAGCAGGGGACTCAGGCAGCTTCCCTGGGGAACGCCCGCTTTGAGCTCGAATTCTAGTCCTTTGTGCTCTTCGATCACGATACGCGTCCTTCTGTCCATGATTAAGTCACAAAGAATCCTTTCCAGGACTGGGTTTAGCTGGAGATCTAGGATCTTGTATTGTAGTCCTCTCAGCCAAACCTTGTCGAAGGCCTTATGCACGTCCCTCATCACGATATCTACATATTGACCCTTCGCCCGGCAGTGTGCGATATTTTCTATTAGGAGCGCCAGGGCCGTTTCAGTGCCCCTTTTTGGTTTGAGCCCATGTTGTTGTTGGTTGTGCGCTCCCAACTCGTCGAGTTGATTTTGTAGTTTGTTGGCTATAATTTTCTCGAAGATCTTGCCGGGTATTTCTAGGAGAGAGATTGGGCGATAGTTAGCCACTTGGTCTGGGGGCTTATTCCCTTTCGGGATAAAGGTGATTTTTGCCACTTTATACCCGTCTGGGAAGTAACCTGTATTCAGGGATGCATTCATGATGTTCACCATGCCTTGAATAATTTGCCGTGGGGCATTCACTAGGTTGTTCTTAGTGAGCCCAGACCAACCGGGGGCCCTTTGTTTGAAGGACCTTATGGTGTTAATGGTCTCTTCAATGGTACTAGGGCGCCCGTGGTTAACCATCTCTCTCTCTCTCTAAATACTTGCGGTTCTGGGGGGGTCCTATGTATCATCACTCTGAGGTCCTCGAGCGAGCAGTTGGTCTTCGAAGACTTGGTCGAAATCGTCGTTTTCCTCAGGTGAGATTTCAAAGACCTCTTTCCAATGGCCCCTGAATTTCCTTTCTAGGGAATCCGGATCCTCTATGATGATGTCGCCTTCCTTTATTTTTATCCCAGGCCTGGGAGGCAATCTCCTAAGTCTTCGGATGCTATTCCGAAAACTTACAGGATTTCTCTCCCTGTCTAGTCTGCCTATGATATCGTCCCAGATTTCTTTCTTTTTCTCGAGGATCATGTTTTTTAGGTCCTCGCTTAGCTGTCTCATTCGGGCTGTCCTTTTCCGGGTTGGGCCTGTCTTACCGACTTCCTCGTAGATTTTTATGTGTTCCCTAGCGATATTCCTCATTTCTTCCGTCCACCTAGGTTGTGGGAGCATTTTGTACGAGATCCTGGAAACGCATCTTTCGTCAGCTTGAATGAGGAGATTAGTGATATTATCAATATCCTCATCAATTTCCTCAAGATTTGCATCATCCAGGTCAGCCGGCTGATAGGTGCTGAGCATTTCTCTATACTGCTCCCATTTAGCTTTCGCGTAACTTTCCCTAAGTGGAACAGGCTTGAGCATTGGCACAAGCGAAATGGTGGTGATAATTGGGATATGATCGCTCGCGACCAATGGGCCAGGGGCGTTGGTGATGTTGAAGGGGAATTCCGGACTTACTAACACAATGTCCAGCTTTTTCGCCGAGCATCGTGTCAGATAAGTTAGGAAGTCAGGTCCTACTCTCCTGACCCTATTTCTTTCGAATAGAAGTTCCAGGTTTCGTCCCCTTTGGTCGATGCACCTGTAGCCAGATGCACGGCAACTGGCGTTTAGGTCCCCGCCTACCAACGTTAGCCTTTTGTGCCCGAAAAGGGTGAACAAGTCGTTGCTCGTTAGGTACTGTCGCCTGGGCGGCTGGTAGGCTGCGGCCACAGTTAGGCCTCCAACCAGGGTCGGGATCTCGACAGCCACGAATATTCATCTAAGTTCGGTAGTGTTCTGAATTTTATGTTTTTTCTGATAGCAATCACTGCGCCATCGTACCTTTCTTGCGTGTGGGTCTTTTGTATTACTGTGTAATTGTGTATTTTTATGGTGTCTGTGTTTGTGTTGAGGCCGTGTTCCGATATGAGAATGATGTCCGGGTCCACCGTACGGAAGATATTACCGTAAGGAATGGCCTTTCCCTTCCATCCATTCACTTTTTGTGTGAGTATTTTTAAAGCGTTGTTTATGTTTTCCATGTTCTTGTTCTTGTGTATTTGTTCTCCTTGGTGTGTCTTATGTGTTGTGTTTTTTTCCGTTACGTATCCTCTTGAATTCTTCACCCCTTAGGGTAATGCAGGAGTCTTTGTGAAATTTCACCGTGCCTTCATGCATCGCTTGCTCAATATCTGTTTCTCAGTCTTGAGCTGAGTAGGTCCATTTGATTATCTTCTGTTGGATCCTCTGAAATATCTCCTTGGGGAAGAGCTTCTCGGGGTGTAGGATCTGCTCATCTGTGATTATTTTTAGGTTGATCCTCTCTCCATCGTACTTGTAAGTACGTTTCAAAGTCTTCGACCTACTCCTCGAGCATACGGGGCTCTTGGTCGCCCTGTTATCGGCCTCTTCAGCATCAGAATCCGAGGACGATTGGCTCACGAGGTTGCCCTCTGCTTCTCTAATTCTTCTTGCCGCTTTTTTTTCTTTCTTCTCACGGTGCCTTTGTGCTTCCAGTCTTGGGTCTGGCCTGGATGTGTTAATTTTTCCATTTGTGTTTTTTTCCTCTTTCGCAGATTTTGTTGTTTTTTCTCCGTGGGAAATGGAGTCGCGGGGGCCTCTGTTGTTCATTTTGCCAGAAATTAGGGCTGTAGCACATCTCCCGATGGTGGATCGTCCGGAAACCACATCTCAGACATGCCGTTCTTTTTCAGCATGAAATTTAGTGTTTTTGCGAACGTTTCCGGGTTTTTCAGATTATTTACGTGCGCAAATAGTATGCACGTAAGAATCTTAGTCGAATTTTCGTTCTCTAGTTTGAGATACGTCTTCGGCTGTTGCTTTGCTGTCTCTCTGTTTGGGGCTGATCTGGTTGCCTGTGCGTAAGAAGTGTTATTCCGCCTCGTTTCTTCTCATTTCTTCTTATTTATTAGTTCTTTCCTTTGGGGACATGACATGGCCATCGCCCCGTGATTCAGGCCGCAGTTTGGGCATTTTTCCGTTGCTGCCTAGCACTCCCTCCATCCGTGGCCTTTACCACTGCATCTAAAGCAGGTGATGTTTTGCTCTTTGCAGTCTTTTGTAGCATGCTACTCCAACTTATAACAGCGAAAGCATATCTGGATGGGGTTGAATTCTTCCCTCTCCATTTGGTCAGCGCTGATCTTAGCGTTAAACAGCAGGAGTCCCCTTTCTTTGGCCTTCTGAGCCATCTGAGTGTCACTAAATATGACTTTAAATACGTGTTGGTGTTCCTTGTTGTCCCGTTTGTTACGGAACTTTACGACATCCACCACGTTGGCCCACGATTGATTTCGGTTAATCTCTTCCTTAATCTCCTCTTTGCTGTGTTGAACGATTTAGGGGTCGAGCTGCCTGGACACCACGCTGCGGTGTGCCTGGATCTGAGAGGGGAGTGCTGAACTGGAGGTTTATTTCCTTTAACACCTTCTGACCTTCTTTCGTCAGCATCTCCACGTCTGCCTTTTTCTCGCAGACTGCAGAGTAGCCGACTGGGGTGTCTATCAGCCTTGGAATAGCCACGTTAAGCCTACCGAAGATCGTTTGGAACACCGTTTCTTGGTTCGGCTTCGGTTGCCCACCAATTTTCCTCAATGGGACTCTAGTGGCTGGGTGGGACGCCATTTTTGGAGCGTTTGCAGCTCCTCTGACTGGGGGGGTGCAAGTCGTCTTTACCAAGCTGTTATTCTTGGTTTGTAGCACGGCTTGTGATTTTTACGTGTGTGTGTGTATATATATATATATATTTTTTACGTTTTTATTTTTGGTTTTCCTTGGGGATGAAGAGAGACCCCCCCCCCACACACGCTCGTCAGCTGCCTGGATGGAAATGGGAATTGCCTTTAGGATGGATAATACGATGGATGAGATGAATCCGGGTGGGATCTTCTCAGGGGTGTGATTGTATGGCGGACCTATTGACAAGGCCGCGTCCCCCGAGGGTGTTTTAATCGCGACCGCATCCCAACCTACCATAGAGACGGTTGTGTATCCCTCTATGGTCCTGGAAGGGGCCCTCGCTGGGATGAGAAGTGGAGGTAGCAGTCCGTCCCTTATCCGGAAGGTTTCTGGCATTGTTATCTAATGTGGGCTATTCCTCAAACCAGATTCCTCCAATGCCCTCAATTATGGCTATGCTACTGCCTGGCATAGTTGGGACGAAACATGAATGGCAATCCCCTTTCACATCTGACGGCGGTTTACGCAGGGGGTGGGCAGGGGACTTAAGCAGTCATCCGCTTAAGTGGGCCGCTGTAAAAGAAAAGATGGTTAGTAGAGAATGATGATGAGGATGAGTTTGACACCAAGATATACTCTCTCTTTTAAAATCTGGTTCTAAAATTAGAGACCAGATTTTCGGAGGCGTAGGAAAAATGTTCCCAAAACCTTTTCTCATTTAACAGATAGCGAGATGATAAACCGAAGTATTTCTGCCAAGAATTCCGAGCTAGCTTCTGACTAAAAACTTTAAAAAAAAATGGTATATTTGAGAGATGAAAATACTTGTACAAATTAGCGTTACAAAAAAATAGTTAATAGTGGTGAAAAAAAGGGCTAGCAGAGAAAAGAAAGTTACACAAGTACTAGTAAGAAAAGAAATGGGTTCTCTAGGTACTACCGGAGGTCATATTTTTTGTATATTTACTCAGTTATTTTAATCTTTTATATTAAATTGAGTTTAGTTCTACAAGACATACTGTAGGTCAAATATTTGACATTTTACAATCAGGAAATTTTTTCATGACAGAATTATATCTCAGAAATTACATTCAATTTTAATATATTGTTGTCTTTTGTACAAATTTCACGAAATCCTTGTGCTTACTACCAAAAAATGTTCATTTTTAACCACGGTTTATTAGATGTTTTTATTATTAATATTCTTAATCGCTAAACTTTGTTATTAACCACTAAATATTGTGTTCATTATTAACCACTGAACTATTATTCTCAATTACTAATTATTCAATATTGATTACTGTTTATTTACTGCTTTTATTATTTCACGAAGTCCTTATGCTTATTGCTAAGTATTCATTATTATTCACTGTTTATTATTTGCTACTAAGTATTATATTCATTATTAACCACTGAATTATTAACTACTAAATATTCAGTATTGATCACTGTTTATTTAATGTTATTATTAATTTGCTTAATCGCTTAACTTTGTTATTCTTACTAGCCATTAAATATTATGTTCTTTATTAACCACTGTTTTTATTCACTTAACCACTGTCTATTGAATGTTTTTATTATTAATCGCTTTAACCTTGAATTTTAGTATTATGAATTTTAGTATTATTATACACTTTTTCCATTTTCTTTTTAACCACTGTTTATTAAATTAATTCACTTAATCGATGGATTTACTACTATTAACACTAAATATTATATTCATTTTTAATCACTGCTTATTATTCTCAATTGATTATTATCTACCGTTTATTAAATGTTTTTATTTTTCCTTCGTTTAATCACTGAATTTTATAATTGCTAACTATCATTCACTTTTACATATTTTTTCACTAATCGATATCGGACGTTTTTTGACCACTTTTGATTTTTTTATAGGTTGACATGTTCACGGTGTGTACACACGAGTCTGGGATGTAGATGGCTCTTTCTTCCAACATTCCTCCTATTTCTTTCGGCGACCATGGTCCTTCGAAGGTCCATTTGTATTCCCCGCGAAGAATTCCATCGATCGCCCTGATCGATGGAATTCTTACAGACTACAGCGCCGAATACCTTGAGACCCACGTCAGCGGCGTTAAAGAAGAACCCGCGTAATAGGATGTTTCTTTCCTCCGCGAGGGGTATTCCGGGATAGGCCAGAATGTCGTCGTCCTCGTCTTCTTCCCCGTGAAGTGTATATTCTTGTTTTTCTGTCTCTTCTTCCTTTCGGTGTTTTGTCTTCTTCTTTTTTGGGGGCTTTTTTTGACGGCTTTCGCGTTTTGTTTCTTCTCCTTCTGTAGTTATTTCTTATTCTGTGGGTTTCAGTTGTTGTTGAATGTCGGCAGGTTCTTTTACTTTTTCTTGGGTAGTTTCTTTTTGTTGTGGCTCGTCCACAAATTGTATTTTTAGCACTTCTTGTGAAAGGGGATTGGGAGGAAACCAATGTTTTTTCTTGATACCGTTCTTCTTTAGTAGCTGGTTAAATTCTTCGGAAAAAGTGCCGGGGTTGGCTAGGTTTGCCAAGTGTGCGTAGATGGCCATAGTCACTATTTCTTTACATTCACTTGGCATCTCCAGCTTATTTCTGTGGCTGTTGTTTTTGTTGCCGCTGCTGCTTCTGCGAAGTTCTTTGGTTTTGCCTCCTTTTCCTTTTTGGACTTTTCAAGTTTGGCTATTATTGCCTCTTTGCGGACGGGACACCTCATGGCCAAGGCCCTGTGGTCCCCTCCGCACTTTGTACAGCGTGATTTTTCAGAGGCACACTCCTTCCATCCGTGACCTTGTTTAGAATAGATGGAGCATGTAACCTCGGTAGCTCGATATTCACTTGTCGGGTGTTTTTCCACTGACATGCATTTGAAGCAGGTTTCTAGCTGAGCGAATTCCTCCGCTTCTATTTGTTCAGGGGCAACGCGAAGGTAGTACCCCAGGAGTCCCTCCTTTATAGCCCTTTGTGCCATTTGCCAAACTTATCCACTTTCGCAATTCTCGCCCATTTTTGGTGTCTAGAAAACTCCTCCTTGATTTCTTCACAGCTGTTGTCCGTGAAGAAGGGGTTGAGCTTTCTGAGGATGACTGATCGACGCACCATGATTTCGTGGGGGATAGTAGCTTCGAGTCCAATCTTCCGAAGGGGCTCTTAAGCTTCGTCTGACACGATTTTTTTTGACGCCCTCGGGAGTCCAACATAATGCTGCCCATCCGTTGGGCATCTCAATTATTCTTAGAAGGGCGACATTGACCGGGCCAAAGATAGTCTCCACGACCGTTTGCCGGCTTGGCTTTGTCGCCCCACTGATGGTACGGAGGGGGATCCGTTTGACGTCCATGGCGGGTGGCACCATGGCCCCCTTCTCATAACGATGCTCCTCTTTATTTCTGGTATTAGTGTAGTATTCTTCATTTTTGCGGAGAACTGTCCTGAAATTAGGTGGAATATGCGAGAGGTCATTAATGATTAACGAGATCACTGGTTCGCTTGACTGCTTCACTTTAGAAACTAGGCTAGTCTGGTTATCAATTAGGACACCACGAGCACAGTCTACAAAGAGGTTAAAATGAGCAAGAAAATCGGCTCCTAATAATGGCGACGAAATATCTGCTACTACGAACGTCCATCTAAATGAACGTCGCAGGGTAGGGATGCCTATTTCCAGTTGGACTTTACCATGCACTCTTATCTTCCCTCCATTAGCCGTCGCGATGTTAATACACAATTTGCGCATTACACATAATTGCACTAAATTAAATCGAATTAAAGATACGCTCGCGCCAGTGTCTATCAGAAATTCGCAGATCCTCTCATTAATACGTGCAGCAACAGTGGGAAGAGTCGGCACGCCGGTCGTCGCATTTACAGTGGCCTGCCGATTTAGTTTTCCGAGTGGGTTGGGGAAGACGGTCTAGACAATGGCTTCTGACTAGCTTCTTTTTATTTTATTTTTATAGAAAGTTGTGAAAAAGAGGGGGTGAATAGTTAATAAAAGAGGGGGGAGGGAAAAAGGTGTAGAAATTAAAGAAGCATAAGGTTATTAGTTTAGTTGCCTGGTGTACGGGCCATCTCCATTATTTTGATTCTTAAGTATGTTCATGAACTATACTTTTTTTCTTCTTTTTTTTACACATATAGAAAATTATTTAGGTGTATACGTGTATATATATATATATATATATATATATATATATATATATATATATATATATATATATATTAGTTCATCCACTTAAATCTTGGCGTTGGCTCTGCTCTTTTGATGTTTGGGAGGTAGTTCTTATATTTTCCCTCCTCAGGATCAAGGATGTAGAGTGTTTAGTTGGGGAGAATGCTTTCCAGCCTCTCCCAGATGTATTTTCCTCTTTTGAAGAGATACAGGTTCAAAAGCTCAATTTCTGTTTGTTCGTGTAGGCTCTTCGAGGTCCGGAAGTGGAATCACTTGGTACCAGTAATGAATCGAAGTCCTTGGTTCTGCACTCTTTGAAGCATCGACATGTTTTTGTTAGATGCAGCGTTAACTGGTATACTGGGGTACACCAGTTTGGACCTAACCAAATTGATGTATAGCTTTTTCTTGTTAGCTATTGAGGTTTCTGAATCGGTGAAGTTTGTCTAGTTCAGTTTTTGCATATCCAATCCTAGTGCTCACGTGTTTGCTCATTCCGGAACTGGAGAGTCCGAATCCGTGAATAGACGCGTGAGGAGAGTATTTGATGTCGGTGTTTCCTATATTGAAAGGGACGGTACGATGTCTCCCTATTGCAGTTGCAGAGAACTTAGACACATTTGTTTGTATTTTCTAGCGTCTTTCGAAGTTGGAAATTTTCTCGGCTTCTGCTGCCGTGGGTCTGGCCATCAGCCTTGCCGAATTTGTCCTCGGCACTGCAACTTGGGTTGCGTATTGAATGTTCAGTGTTTTCCCGTCGATTGGTTTAGGGATTTCTCTCGTGTAGATGGTGAAGAGAGTGAGGCTAAGGCATCCTCCTTGTGGAACACCGGAGACGAGGTCAAAGGCTTCCCCTGTATACCCTTCGAAGGCTATCAACGTTCGACTATTGGTTAAATAGCTACAGAGGATTTTTTCGAAGTGGGGAGTGAGTTTCAGCCTTGAGATTTTGTATTTCAGGCCTTCGATCCAGACTCTATCGAAGTCTTTCTTTACGTCTCTGCAGACGACTTCAATCCAGCAACCTCTAGCTCGCTTTGCTGCCGCGTGTTGCAGCATATGGGCTCTTGCTGTCTCAGTGCCTTGGTGCTCTCTAAATCCATTCTGTTCTTCGTTCAGTAGGTTCTTTTCTGCTAGGTATTTTGCCAGTCTGCTGTTGAGATTTTTTTTAAAAACCTTCCCAACGGTCTCCAGCAGTGAGATGGGTCTATAATTCATGACCTTGTTAGATGGTTTTTCCCGGTTAGGGTATGATGATCATTTTGGAGGTCTTCAGGCCATCTAGGAAGTATCCCATTGCTAGAGACGCATTGAACAGGTTCAGCAGCCTGGTCCTAAGTTTCTCCGGAGCTTCTTTTAAATGCCTGATGGTAATTTGGCTGAGCATCGGGGCTTTAGAGTTGAATGACGAAATAGAATTCGATAGTTCCTCCATTGATATTCTCTTTCCGTCCTGAGAGTTACCTTGAAACCGATGGAAGCATGTAGTTCTATAAGGGTTAAACCTCCCTTATCTCCTCTCCATATACTCGAGAACCTGGTCCTCGAAGCCTAGGTGAGAGTCTTCCTCTTCTTCCTCTGATATTTTGAAGACATTTTCCAAAACTCCGCGGAACAGTTTCTCTTTATAATTGGGAGTGACCGCCTTAGTTCCTCCATGCTTGATTTCAGATTAGCCTGAGGTGCAAGCGTTCCCCTTTAATTTGTTGATGGTTGTCCAAAAGGCCTTCGGGTTCCTCTCAGTGTCTAATTTTTTTGTATTAGACTATTCCATTTGTCTCTGATTTCTGTTCCTAGCGTGGAGTTCAGCTGACTTCTAAGAAACTGAACGAAGCGAAAGTCCATTGGTCTGGTATAGCCCAAGTTGAGGATGGTCTCGTAGACTCTGGAGAATCGTTGCTGTAGCACCACTCTCTCTTGTGTAGGTTTTGTGGGCATGATAATTTCATGTGATTTTATAGGGATAGCTATAGCGTCGGCGTTAGAGATGCAGTCGCTAATAGAAGTTAGCTCTTCATCCAGATCTTCTTTGGATGCACCCTTCAAATCAGGGATGCCCTCTGGGAATGACCTCCGGTATTCTTCCCACTTTGCATTCCAGAAGTCTTTTCTTGGGACAACTGGGACTGGGATAGGGGCAGTTGCTATAGTGATCGGCAGGCAAATGATCACTTGATGTTAGAGGCCCTGGAGTGATAAGTCGGTAAAAAGGGAAGTTAGGGTTCGTAAGCACGACGTCAGGTTTTGTGGCTGACCCTGGGTAGAAAAACGTGGGAAAGTCTGGTCCAATACACTCTGCAACGCCCCTTCTAGTTAAGAGATCTAGTAGTCTACCTCTTGTGTTTGTAGATGAGTATCCCGCTGCTCTATTTATGGCGTTAAGGTCCCCAGCGAATACTACTGGATGCTCTTTTGTGAAAAGGGTGTATAGGTCATGATAGGGCAGATATGACCGGCAATGGGGCTGGTACCACGCGCTTAGTTCTATGTCACCCATAGAGCACCTTAAGATGATCGACAGAGTCGATTCATCCATAGGGTTACCTTATCTGAATTGTAACTCTTTTTTCACTTCTATTAGCGCACCATCAAATCTTTATCTTGTGCAGTTCTTTTGTAGAACATTATATCCAAAGATCTTCTGTTTGTCTTCGTCTTTGATGCTGGTTTCAGACAGCAGAAGAACATCTGGATATAGTTCTCTGTAGACATTGAATAATTTGTTTTTGTTGGGTTCCCATCCTTGCACATTGTGTGCCAAGATGGTTAGCCGGTTTCTATATGTTATCCCGTTGGTCTGCATTATTCTTTGGCCGTTTGACGGCCAGATTTTAATTTCTTGTACAATTCTGGGTCATAGAGCCTAAAGTTCTCGTTGTGAAGCTTGGTTTTACAGGCGAGTACAGATGCTCTGATTGTCTGCCCGGTAACTGGCGAGCTATAGCACCACTTGATCTGACCTTTTCTGACTCCTGCTGCCACATCCCCTGTGGAAATCTCTTTTTTATGGATGTTTTTTGAGTTTAGAGCTAAGGTGAGTCTGATTTCTCTACCGTCTAACTCGAGCTCATCCTCTTATTGTTCAGTGTCTGTTTCCTGAACCTTTGGTTCTACTTTGTTTTTTTCTGTTTTTTTCTGCTTGGGCGTCGGTTTGTTGATGTTGAGCCGTTGTCAATGTAATTTCTTGGGTTTTTCCTGTATCCGGACTATCCGCTGTCTGTGCTGGTTTTGTCTTTGGGCACGATGCCGAGAGGACTTTTTCGTCTTGTGGATTGTCCGGCAATTTAATTGTTTCCATGTTGTTTGCCGCCAGCATCTTGTTCCTTTCGGTGTTGAATGAACCAGGACAAGCTAGGTTTATCACATGTGCATGCAAAATGCATGCCAACATTTTGGTAAGGGTAGCGTTGCTCAATTGTAATACAATCTGTGGTTAAGTCGGCGTGACGTTCTGATGTGTTTGGATTTTTGCGGTTGCGGCGTAAGATTGCTTTGGTCTGTCCGCAGCCTCTCTTTTCTTTTTAAGCTTTTATTTCCTGACTGGGCACTGCATTCTCAGGGTGCGGTGATTCCGCGCACAGTTAATGCAGATTTTCGTGTCGCTCACGCAGTGCATCCAGTCATGTCCTATCTGCGAGCACTCGGAGCAGACCTTTGCCTTCCCAGAGTCGGGGCAGGCGCTGGTTGAGTATTCTTCGACCTTGTAGCAATTGAAGCAGGTTAGATGTTCGAAAAATCTTTCCCGCTCAACTTGATCTGTGGAAATTACCATAGAAAACAGTTTTAGGCATGTCTTCTTAGCTTTGGCTGCCATTTCCATGTTCTTGAATATCACTTTGAATACATGAGAGAGGTTACGGAACTTGACTACGTCTGTCACTTCCGCCCATTGATGGTTCCTCTCTATCTCTGCCTTAATTTCTTCAACCGATCTTTCTCCTACCCAGGAGTCTACTCTTCTGCAAATTATTGCCTTTCTTGCTGCCAGTGCTGGGGTTGGCCGTGGTTTTAGGCCAATCTTGCCCAGTTCTAGCGCGCCTTCCGCTGTAGTTATTTTCTCTAGGTCATCTTACGTGTGCAAATGACTGTGTAACCTCTGTTAGTCTCGTTAGTCGTTTGAGGCTTATTCCGAGTTTGTCAAATATGACTTCGAATACCTCCGCCTTTTCCGGTTTTTTGTTACCAATTAGTTTTAGTGAGACTTGAAAGTCAAGCGTCTCCCCCCTCCCGTTCATGGAGAGGGTGACTTCTCATTAATTTGGAGACCTTCACTTATCTAGTCGTGACAGAAACAGGAGAAATCTCCAATCAGTCTGGCACTCCTTATTAGATATGTGAGGCAGAGAAGTACGGGTTCGGAAAACCCGAGACCGCCACTACTACAACCCCGGTAGAAACAGGGGGTATCTCCAATCAGTCCACCAGGGTTTTGCCCCGTTCTCGAGTGGTAGCAGAAACAGGAGAATCTCCAATTAGTCCACCGCCTCTTAGCTGGGGAATAGTGTGTTAGTCAACGAGGGGTGCCTCGATGTAGATGCTTGGGGTGGAGTACTGCCAGTTCTAGTTATATTGGTGTGATAAGCTGATCAAGCTTGTTTGATAGCCAGTTTTGGAAAAGTTTCGGGGAAGAGGAAACTGTCCCAAAACTTTACCTCCTTTACCGGGTTGAAGATTCACCGACGATGATATTTCTTCTCTCTCTTCTCTGATCTGGTCGAGATGCTTGCTGACTAATGATGATGATATATTTATTGAAAAGAGTACAAGACATTATTATAAAATAATTTATACAATGTTATAGTAATAGTGTTGAAAGAGTAAAAAATATCGCTGAGAAGGGGAAGGATTTAGTAGAAGGCATAGGTACATATAGTGGGTTCTCCTGGAGCATGTCACGCAGGAGTTCAGCTTTTTACAAAGAAAAATTTGTTAACATTTTATTTTTACCCACTAATAGGGTTTTGTTTATAAATTATTACATTAGTTTGCTATGAAAATGTTTGGTTGATTTTTGTTCATTATTTCGCACTTTAATTTCTGTTACGTATGCTATTTTTAATTGTTTTTGTCTAATACGCTTACAAATATCATTGCTTATTTATCCATTCTTATTTATTTACTTGTATCTACTATATTATTATATTACACTTGTTCTTAATTATTACTATATATTTACACTTTTAGTACACTTGTTCTTAATTATTACTATATAATTACTCTTTTAGTTATCGCAACTTAATAATTAGTTTTTGCTCACTTGTTTATATTTTTGCTACTAATTAGTTGTTATGCACTGGTTTTTACTATTATTATTTATTATTCACATTAATATAACTTAGTTATTTATGTATTTATATTTATGCACTGGTTTTTACTATTATTATTTATTATTCACATTAATATAACTTAGTTATTTATGTATTTATATTTATGCACTGGTTTTTACTATTAATATTTATTATTCACATTAATATTAATACTTATTATTTATGTATTTATATTTATGCACTCGTTTTTACTATTAATATTTATTATTCACATTAATATTAATACTTATTATTTATGTATTTATATTTATGCACTCGTTTTTACTATTATTATTTATTATTCACATTAATATAACTTCTTATTATTTATGTATTTATATGTATTCTTCCGAATTTCACTTGTAATTTTAATTATTTAACACTTTTTAACGACTAGATTATTTCCGATGTTCTCATCCCGCACTTTATGCTCTTGTAAGTCCACCCGTTCACTGTGTGTAAGCTTGAATCAGGTATATACATGGTTCCGCTGCACAAGAGACTTTCGATTTCCTTTGGGGACCACGGCCCCTCAAAGGTCCACTTGAAGTTCCCGTTTCGGATTCCCTGAACTAACTTCACGTGGTTGTTCTTTTCTGGACGACGTCCGATACTTCCGAAGATTTTCAGGTTGACCTCTTCCCCGTCGAAAAAGTGTCCCTTTTCAAGGACTTTGATTTTGTCGGTGAGAAGCACTCCTGGATAACTATCGTCATCCTCCGAGCAGTCGTCTGATTCTGTTTGTTTCTCTTCTTCCTCTAATTTCGCTGCTGCTCTGGTGTTCCTTTGCTTTTGTTACGTTTTTTCTTCGGGCTATTTCTGGTGGTTGCTGGGTTTTCTTTACTATCTTCTCTTTCTTTTTTTTCATTTCCTGGCTAACGTCTTCTTTGGTGCTCTCTGGTTGTTGTTGCTCTTCGTTTTGTTTTGGCATTTTCTTTGGGTTTACAGTCGGATCTTCCACGAATCTGATGTTTAGCACATCCTGAGACGCTGGGTTCGGCGGGAACCACAGCTTCTTTTTGACACCATTATCTTGGAGCATATTGTTTAGCTCCTTCGAGAAGCTGCCGGGGCGTGCAAGGTTCTCCAAGTGGGCGACAATGACCATGGTCATGATTTCCTTGCACTCAACCGGCATGACGAGTTTCGGAGAAGCTCTTTCCGTCGTTGTTGTGGTTGATGGTGCAGATGCTGCTGTGGCGTAAGACCCTGCGCTGGACTTTGCCTCCTTTTCCTTTTTTAGTTTTTGTCTCTTCTCGAATCATTTCTTTGCGCAGGGGACATCTCATGGCCAGAGCCTGATGTTCCCCTCCGCAATTTGCGCATCTCTCTTTTCCTTCTCTGCATTCTCTCCAACCGTGGCCGGTTCGAGAGCATGCCGCACAAGTCTGTTCTTTCTTTGGACAGTCCCTTGTTGCATGGCTTTCAAGAGCGAGGCAGTTTTGGCAGTTTTCTAAAAAGATATATTCTTCTGCCTCAATCTGCTCTGGAGCTACCCGTAGGTAGAACCCCATAAGGCCGCCCCTCATTGCTCTTTGCGCCATTTCGCTTCTGGTGAAAATAATCTTGATGAGCGACTAATCTTGATGAGCTGACTAACTTTTACAGAAAAATACACCTTTGACTTTGACTTTGTGTGTAAGTGCGAGTGCACGTGAGGGGAGACGATAGGGTGTGGGGGGGGACAGAGAAAATAGACAAGTGGAGAAGAGAGAAAAAAAGTGTGGAAGAGGTGCAAAGAGATGCCTAGGGTCTGGTGATCAGACTTCGCCAAGTATAAGGAACATTATTGAAGACTTAAAGGATTATCAATAGAAGAACAGATAACAGGAAGTAAAGCGGCCCAAGGGGCCCCCCCCCCGAGGGGAAAATGGAGCCTAATGGGACGACAAAGATCCCGCTACGCATCATCAGTGGTAGCGTTAGGCCAACAAGGGAGAAGGTGTTTGAGGTGGTCTTCGGGAAACTGAAGATCGCCATGCTCCGCCTGCTCGAAGTCCCCACTGGTTATGTGGCGGTCTGCGAAAAGGAGAAAGACGTTAAGGGAATCACAAAGGAGGAAGCAGTGGAAACACTGCGTGAAATAGGCCTTCAGCCTGCAATTCCTCCTCAAATTCAAACCCATAGAAGCGTGGTGTGTAGGAAGCTGGACCCGTGGATAGGTCAGCATACCAAAGATGAAATTAAAGAAGAAATAGCCAAAAACCAGTCTTGGGCTAAAGTGGCTTAAGTAATCAAGTTCTGGAACAAGAAAGAAAATACTGAATACA
This sequence comes from Ceratothoa steindachneri, assembly GCA_963969495.1. Classification (NCBI taxonomy): domain Eukaryota; kingdom Metazoa; phylum Arthropoda; class Malacostraca; order Isopoda; family Cymothoidae; genus Ceratothoa; species Ceratothoa steindachneri. The sequence continues at coordinate 89,198,158 of OZ018321.1, forward strand.
CACATGTATTTAAAATCATATTTACGGACACTGCAATGGCACAAAAAGCTAAGGAGAGCGGGCTTCTGCTCTTCAACGCTAAAATCAGCGGAGAGCAAATTGAAAGGGAGGAATTCACTCCCGTTCAATTCTGCTTCCGCTGTTACAAGATGGAGAGCCACGCCACGAAAGACTGCCCAGAACCGCAGGAACTGTGTTCGAGGTGCAGCGAGGCGGGGCACCATTGGAAAAGCTGTAATAGCCCGAGGGAAAAGTGTGCCAATTGTGGCCTGGGACATCGTTCCATGGCTATGGCCTGCCCTCTGAAAAAAGAAATAATAAAGAACAAGGTCCAGCAGAAGAAGGAAGATCAAGACAGGAGGAAAAACACTACTTATGCCCAGGCGGCGAAAGCAGTCCTCACTGAAACGGAGGCAAGAAAAACTTACTTGAGAATCGAGAACGAAAACTCGACAAAGATTCTGACATGCATTCTGTATGCACATGTCAGAAATCTAACCAATCCCGGGACATTTGCCAAGGAATTGAATCAGATGCTGGCAAATAATGGCATGGCTGAGATGTGGTTCCCCGAAAACCCACCATCAGGGGACGTGCTGCAGTTGCAGATGGTCCCAAAAGAACCAAGCAACAACAAAGATGAAGCAGCGAAACAGGCTAACAAAGAGGCAAAAAGGCCGGATCCCAGGATCGAGGCCAAGAAAGAGAGAATGGCTGCCGCCAAGACAGTACAGCAAAAGGCACAGAGCGCAGAGAACCCGAAAGTAGTAGAGACACCCGACACCACGGACTCCTCGGACTCAGAGGGTTCTATCTGCGAAGCTAAAGCCACTAAAACGAAAAAGACTAAAAATAAGAAGATTGATGCAGATAGGATTAACCTATACCTATACGCATCGGAGCAATTCCCATTCCCGAAGGATGGGGATACAAACAAGATCAACGTGGGTATAAAGAAAAAAATTTACAAATGGGACTATGATGCCCAATGCGAAGAGGAAACGGTGGAAGAAGCCTTACATAGTCAATGTATTGCCTTCCATCGTGAAACCTTCGTGGAATTATCTCAGGCCGAGTTTAAGAGAAAGAGGAACGGGAAAAGGAAGTTAACCACCCGTAAGCACTAAAGACATCCACACAAGCCAGAACAGAGAATGGAAAACCAAAACAACAGGTTAAGGATATTAACACTCAACAGTAATGGATGGGAGGGGAAAGCCACGGCGTACGGAAACATATTCCGTGTGCTAGATCCCGACATCATACTGATTACTGAGCATGGTATCGATACGACCAGTAAGCAGTTGAAGATACCAGGCTACAGAGTAATATCAAAGAACCATTCTCAAGAGAAGTATGACGGTGTTGCCATCGCCGTCAGGAGGAACTTGTCGTTCAAACGTCTGCCAGACATGGACGAATCCTTCGTGGCGGTAGAGCTGCATACGTTAGTAGGCAAGCTCATAATAGCGGCGGCATACCAACCACCTCGACGCAGATACCTCCCTCTGACGAACTTCTACACCCTGTTTGGCCACGGCAGAATGGTATTCCTTGGGGGAGACCTCAACCCAGATGCCGAACGGCTGGCTACGGGAACACAAACGAAAGAGGTCACAACTTGGAAATGATTATGAGAAGGAAGAACATTCAGCGTATAGGACCGGATTTTCCAACCTATTTCACCGTAAGGTCCTCTACGAAACCTGACATAATCATGACAAGTGATGGCTTCCCTTTCAATCACCGTAGTGAGCCGGGCCCGACAATACCCAGTGATCACATACCGATCTTGACGACCATTTCTCTTGCACCAATTCAACTCCCGATACCACTTCGGAAAAGCTATGCTTCGGCCAACTGGGAACGCTACAAGGAAAACCTTGCCAGCTATGTACCAGTGGGCCTCGACGGAGCGAGTCTGGAGAGGATCGACGAGGAGTTGGAAGCGATTACTGCCCGCATCATCGAAGCAGATCGCGAGAGTGTACCAATGAAAGGGTACAAAACTCTCCCCCAACCCAGATGGTCTGAGGAAATGAGAGAGATCGCTAGAGTGCACAGGGAGGTGTATGAGGAAACGAGGAGAGAGGGTGTTAATCGGGAAAGAACAACGCTACTAAGACGCCTGAGTGAACAACTTAAGCAGGCTATCAACCAGCAACAGGCTGAAGTCTGGGACAGCCTGATTGAGAAAGTTGACAGCGAAGTTCGACCCGATGTGTTCTGGCGACTTGTGAACAAGTTGAAAGGTCTGACAAGTAGAGAAAAGACCCGCATTAAGGAGGGCGATGACTACTTAGAAGACCCGGCGGAATTGGAGGATAGATTCCGCAACTTCTGGCAAAATATCTTCAGGATAACACCAGAGGAAAATGCGGAATTCGACCAGGAATTCGAAGGCCAACTGATGGAAGAACTAAATCAGAATGTGCATCGAACTATACCACATGCCTATGTCGACGAAGGGAGGAATATGGTAGACCATGGCCGGCCAACTACACCGGAAGAGGTCATGGCGGTCATTAAATCCTTCAAACAGAAGGCACCAGGCTGGACGGGCATCACCAGGAATAATTTGGTACATGCCCCCCGGCAGATCATTCAGGGAATTACTAACATCTACAATGCTTCCCTGAATACGGGCTACTTCCCAGATGGGCTGAAGATAGCTAAAATTATCTTTATACCCAAAGGGAGGAAGCCTGATCAACTGGTGGACTACAGACCAATATCCCTCCTGGAGATAATAGGTAAAGTCTACGAGAAGCTTCTAGCTAACAGGTTACAAGACCAACTAACCGAGCTAGAAGCCCACAGCTCTCAGCAACACGGGTTTCGCAAGAGAAGGGGGACGGATACTGCCCTTGCCCTTCTCACTGAAAAGCTTGCCCGATGTAAGGCCGAGAAGAAATACGTAGACGTGGTGATGCGAGATGTGCAAAAGGCCTTCGATAAGGTTTGGCTACGAGGCTTACAACACAAGATCCTAAGCCTCCAGCTGAACCCTAAACCTGGAAAGGGTCCTCTGCAACTACATCATGAGTAGAAAAGCCCGAATTTCCATCGAGGGCTACAGAGGACCTGAATTTCAACTTGAGGCGGGTGTTCCACAGGGTGGCTGTCTGAGTCCGCTGCTGTACCTTCTGTACACACTGGATTTACCTGATCCGGTAGGGGAGGATGTGATGTACCTGCAGTTTGCAGATGACATCACGCAAATCGTCCCCAGCTATTACAAGCACGCCGGATATCAAGCAAGGCAGACAGCCACCGAAATCGAAAACATCAATCGATATGAACGTATGTGGAAAATCAAGACCAACCGCCAAAAGTTCCAGATCCTACCAATTAACCGCCGCAAACGTGTGGATGTCAGAGTAAATGGCGAAGTTTACCCATATGGTAACAAAGGAAAAGTCCTGGGTCTTCAATTTACCTCCAAAGGGTACATTGGTCACATCAATGACAGAATCTCCCTAGCCAAAATACAGCTTGGCAAACTGTATAGGTTTAAAAACCTAAGCTCCAAAAACCTTAAAAAGCTATACACTGCTCTGGTGCGCTCAACATTAGTGTACCCGGCGGTGGTCATGCAGGCTGTGAGTTCCACCTCTCTCAGAAAAATGCAGAGAGTGCAGAACAAAGCAGCCCTGCTTATAGCTGGAGCAAAAAGGACGGACTACATTCAGCAGACAGTCCTGCATGCAAGAGCAGGATTAACCCCTCTGAATGTAGAACTCCAAAGGCTAGGGAGTAAGACCTGGGACAAAATCGAAGAAGAAATACTCCCGAATATGAATCAAAACATAGATATACCGAGAGCAGTAAGAGAACGGGTTAGTAGAAAATCCCTCTTCCCGAGTGGAAGGAACTGCTCCAGAGATCGAATAGTTGGTCTCTATACGTAACCAAAAGATTGATTTCAACAAAAATCACGGAAGATGAAGAAAGCGAAGAGTAGAGAGGCGTAGTGCCCATCGAACCCAAATGTGACAAAACAATATTCAGAAACAAAACCCCCGGCAAGACAGATACAATTTGTTAAATTACAAAAAGTAACATAAAATTGCAAGAGCAAACAAAAAACTTGAAAGGCTTGAAAGCCACGACGGAGGAAATAGTATAGATATTTATTTTACCTAATTATAGTAAAAAAAAATAAATAAAAAAAAAAATAAAATAATAATAATAAAAAAAAAAATAAATAAATAAATAAATAAATAAATATATAAATAAGTATATAAAAAAGAATATATATATTAACACAAACTCATATAAATAAATAGAGAAGAAAAAGATTAAGACAAGTAACAAACGAATAAGGAGAAGAGATAGATAGTACAAGAAATGGACAAACCGGTGAGGAGCCCTCTACACCAAGGCAATTCTCAACCCATCTTTTTATCTTTATATACCTACTACACTTTTTCATGCTTCTTACATCAACTTCAACTTCAACTTTCCGAAGAGAAGGCAGCAGAATTTCATTTCAAAAGTCGACGCTGAGAAGATCTCATTTTTGGTAAAGGAGGAAAAGCCAAAGTCAAGGGAGGCTCAAAACGCCAAGTTTTTGTTGCCTCATCAACCTTACGGGGAGAATTCTTTTACGAATTTTATACCGGCACTAAGAAGATTTGATGTCGTGCTAACCCCCCCCCCTCCCACTACGGAGTCGCGAAGCTGAAATGAACTGATCTGCCACTCATCTAGTCTCGCCACAACTATGTCGGTCCACTTTGATAGACATAATTGGGGACGTAAAGGAAAGCAGGTTTGAGGATTAGCCCACTGTGGAACTCTACGGAAGAGACCACCCGGTTACGAGGCGATGCTGAAAGCTTTGGGGAAGAGTTCGCTCTAATCTCTAAGGGTAGCTTCCGGCCAAGACCACAGGGGGACATACAACCGTCCCTGTGTAAGTTGGAAACAGCATCGATATCCAAACCCCAGATGGGGCGGCACCCCCGGGGGGTGGTAGTTGATTCTATCACCACCCATCATCAAGTCCGCCACTCATCACCCATCTGAGGGGCCTCGCCCGGGTCCACCTTCCATCATTCATCCCCCCCATTTGGCAGTTCAGTTCACGTAAGCTTAGTGATGAAGTAGCGGGAGTCACCAACTACCCCAATTAACAATCCAAGAAGAGAAGGAGCACCAATCTGTAGAAACACCAATCACCCACATCGAGAGCAAACGAAGACAAGCTATTAACTGGACTGAAGGGCCACTCTTGTGAAGAGATGGCCCAGGACCACACGACCAGGATTCCTCTGCGGGTTGTCGACGGACAACCCAAACCCAGCAGAGAATCCACTTTTGAGGCCGTGTATGGAGCACTGGGCATAGCTATGGTTAGGCTGCTGGATATCCCCTCAGGTTATATCGCCATTTGCGAGAGGGAAAAGGATATCGAGGAGATAACCAAAGAAAAGGCAGTAGAAGCGCTGCGAGCCATTGGACTACAGCCAGCAGTACCCCCCCAGATTCTGGCCCATAGGAGCGTGGTGTGTCGTAGAATCGACCCATGGATTGGGCAGCATACCGCGGAGGAGATCCGAGAGGAGATTGAGCTTCGGCAAGCCTGGGCCAAGGTAGCCGAGGTAATTAAGTTTCTGAATAGAAGGGACGGCGGTGAATACACGCATGTGTTCAAGGTGGTCTTCACGGAGACTACCATGGCACATAAGGCAAAGGAACAAGGACTACTAATGTTCAATGCCAAGATCAGCGGCGAACAGGTGGAAAAGGGGGAATACACCCCAGTACAGTTCTGCTTCAAGTGCTTCCAGATGGAATCTCACCCCACCAAAGACTGTAAGGAGCCCCAAGAATCCTGTTCCAAATGCAGTCAGAAGGGCCACAATTGGCGCAACTGTGACAGTAACACGGTGAAGTGTATAAGCTGTGGGCAAGGTCATAGGACTATGGCCATGTCATGCCCCGCCAAAAAAGAAATTATGAGAAGAAAGCAGGAAGCCAAGAAGAACGAGGAGACGGGTAGAGCGAACACGTCCTACGCCCAGGCGGCTAAGGCGGCCATCTCCGAGGTGGACGCCAAGAAGACGTGTCTGAAAATAGAAAACGAGGGCTCCACCAAAATCATGACATGCATCCTCCATGCACACGTTATGAACTTGGCCCGCCCGGGCACATTTGCAACAGTCCTGAACCAAATGTTGGCAAAGAACGGTATGGAACAAATGTGGTTCCCGGACAACCCACCCTCGGGGGACGTGCTGCATCTGCAGATGGCCCCGAAGGAACAGAATTCTGCAACCACGACTCTTACGGACACAATCAAGAAATCTAATAATAAAGCACGGAAAGTAGCAGTCGAGGCGACAACTCCTGCTCCCACCCATGGTAAACAAAAATCGGCAAAAAATATCAACTCAGATAATAGCAGTTCTTCGGAATCCTCAGATTCCTCAGACACTGACACACCCAAACCCCAGGATAAGAAAGAACAGAAGAAGAAAGTGAAGAAGATAAGGGCGAACTACATCAACCTAAGGATATACGCCTGTGAGCACGGAAAGTAGCAGTCGAGGCGACAACTCCTGCTCCCACCCATGGTAAACAAAAATCGGCAAAAAATATCAACTCAGATAATAGCAGTTCTTCGGAATCCTCAGATTCCTCAGACACTGACACACCCAAACCCCAGGATAAGAAAGAACAGAAGAAGAGAGTGAAGAAGATAAGGGCGAACTACATCAACCTAAGGATATACGCCTGTGAGCAATTCCCCTTCCCGGAGGAGATGGAAACCAGGAGCATATTCCAGGGCATAAGGTCTAAGATCTACAAATGGGAATATGACTCAGAAGTAGATCCCGAGACTGTGGAGGAGGCCCTGCTCGCGCAAAATGTGATTCTACATCACAGCACATGCGAGCAGATCTCAAACGCTGAGTTTAGGAAGAAGAGAAACGGGAGAAAAAAGAACATCACCCAGAAGCACTAAGTGACAAATAGATGGAGAGAGTAAGCAACAGAATGAGGATTCTGACACTCAACGTGAATGGATGGGAGGAGAAAGCCACGGCATATGGTAACATATTCCGTGTGCACGACCCTGACATCATTCTCATCACGGAGCACGGTATCGACACTACAGCTGGTCGCATTAAAATACCGGGCTACAGAGTGATCATGAAGAACCATTCCCAGGAAAGATTTGATGGTGCTGCAATAGCTGTCAAGAGGAACATCTCCTTCAAACAACTACCAGAACTCGATGAGTCCTTTGTGGCAATCGAGGTACACACCCTGGTCGGAGACCTCGTGATAGCTGCAGCATATCAACCCCCTCGACGAGCATATCTCCCGTTATGCAACTTCTACACACTGTTCGGGCACCGCAGAATGGCATTCTTAGGGGGAGACCTCAATGCCAGATGCCGTGCGGCAGGCTATGGTAGCACCAACGATAGAGGCCGAAACTTGGAATTGATTATGGGAAGAAAGAACATTCAAAGGATAGGGCCGGATTTTCCGACCTATATCAATTCCCGGTCAGCAACTAAGCCTGACATAATCTTAACAAGTGAAGGCTTTCCTTTCAACTACCATAGTGAGCCAGGCCCGGCAGTCCCTAGTGATCACATAGCGATTCTCACTACAATATCTCTCGCACCAATCCAGCTCCCAGCCCCTCTCCGGAAAAATTACGCCATGGCCAACTGGGATCGTTACAAGCAACGACTCAGTGACTATGCGCCAGCTGACCTCAGCACGGCGTCGTTAGAGGAGATCGACAGGGAGTTGGAGAGGATAACAACGTCCATACTAAACGCGGACCGCGAGAGCATACCCGTTACAGGGTATAAAACACCTCCTCAGCCCAGATGGACAAAGGAGATGAGAGATATTGCTCGCGTTCACAGGGAAGTGTTCGAAGAAGTAAGACGGGAGGGTCCCAGCCGGGAAAGGAGCTTGCTGCTCCGACGCCTAAGCTCAGAGCTTAGAGAGGCTATCAACCTCCAACAGGGGGAAATATGGAACAACTTGATAGCCAAAGTCGACAGCGAACTTAGCCCGGCCAAGTTCTGGCGCCAAGTCAGGAACTTAAAGGGACTTACACCAAGACCCAAGACTCGGATAAAGGAGAACGGAAACTACATTGAGAACCCGGTGGTTCTCGAGGATATGTTCAGGAACTTCTGGAAAAACGTTTTCAGGATTACACCCGAGGAAAACGTTGAGTTCGACCAGGAATTCGAAGGCCAACTGATTGAACAACTTAATCAGGAAACGCATCGCACACACCCACTACAGCAAGTCAACGAAGGCAGGGAGATGGCGGGTCACGGACGTCCCATAACATCAGAGGACGTCAAGGCCACTGTAAAAGCCTTTCGACAAAAGGCACCAGGCTGGACGGGTATTACCAGAAACAACTTGGTTAACGCCCCACAGCAGATCATTCAGGGTATCGTTAATATCTACAACGCTTCCCTGAACACGGGCTACTTCCCGGAAGGTCTCAAGATTGCGAAGATGATCTTCATACCCAAGGGAGGTAAACCCCCTGATCAACTGGTAAACTACAGGCCAATCGCCCTGCTGGAGTTCATTGCAAAAGTCTACGAGAGACTCCTAGCTGACAGGCTTCAACAACAACTTGCCGAGCTGGGAGCCCACAACCCTCAGCAGCACAGGTTCCGCAAGGGTCGAGGAACGGAAACAGCCCTCGACCTTCTTGCGGAGAAACTCGCTTGCAGTAAAGCTGAGAGGCGGTACGTAGACGTGGTGCTGCGTGATGTTAAGAAGGCCTTCGATAAGGTTTGGCTGAGAGGATTACAGTACAAGATCCTCAACCTCCAGCTTAACCCACTCCTGGAAAGGATCCTTTGCAATTACATCTCTGATAGGAGAGCCCAAATTTCAATCGAGGGCTGCAAAGGACCCGAATTCGAACTAGAAGCGGGAGTTCCACAAGGCAGCTGTCTCAGCCCTCTGCTTTACCTCGTGTACACAATAGACCTGCCTGCTCCAGTGAGGTACGATTCGATGTATCTGCAATATGCAGACGACATCACCCAAATCGTCCTGAGTCCATTCAGGAACTCTGGAAGCCAGGCGAGGGCGACAGCTGTCGAAATAGAAAATATCAATAGATATGAAAGAAAGTGGAAAATAAATACCAACCGCCAGAAGTTCACGATCGTTCCAATGAACCGCCGAAAAACTGATGACGTTGTCGTCAATAATGAACACTATCCGTACTCCAATGAGGGTAATGTCCTGGGCTTACGACTCTTTAAATCTGGATATAAGACCCACATAAATACCAGAGTCTCCCTAGTCAAACGAGAGCTGAAGAAACTTTACCGCTTCAGAGGCCTCAGCGTGCCTAACATCAAGAAGATGTATATGGCCCTGGTACGCTCAGTCCTGGTGTACCCGGCCGTGATCACGCAGATGGCAAGCTGTACCTCTCTCAGAATGATGCAGAGAGTGCAGAATAAAGCCACGCTGCTGATTACAGGCACGCGAAGGATCGACCGTATTCGGCAATCGACTCTTCACCAGAGAATCGGTCTAAAGCCGATCAATACGGAGATCCAAAGGCTAGGGAGAAAGACATGGGACAAGATAGATCAAACAATACTCCCGATTTTGAACCTAAACTTAAACATTCGTGCAAACCGGAGACGCGCTATAGGTAGAACTGCTTTGTTCCCAAGCAGTAGAACCTGCGCGAGAGAAGTGGGACTACCTATATTTACGTAGTATCAGTCCACTTCTCTAAAATTATGTGACCCTAAGATACCAAGACTAAAAAGTTTGATGATTAGACAACCAAGTTGACAAATTTTAAGAAACATATTGAAAAAAGAGGCGTAGTGCCCATGTTAAAAGTCCCCTCCCCCCCAAATATATATAAATATAGTAAAAAATTAATAAAATTAAAACTAAATTTAAATATAAAAGAGGCGAAGTGCCCAAACATAATAATAATCAAAAGTCAAGAATAAAAAGAGGCGAAGTGCCCAACTCCCAATACCCAACTGATAATAAGTAAACTAAAAGTCAACAAAATTCAAACTAAGAAAAGAGGCTAAATGCCCATATTAAGTGACTACAAAGCAATCAACACTGAGAATCATTCAGCAAGAAAGTCAACCTTGAAAGGCTTGAATGCTTCGAAGGTGGAAATACCTAAAAAGAAATATAAATATTATTACGGAGGAAACTGGCTGTCAATGACAGCCAGCTACTTTTTGACGGAGGAATAAAATTTTTTTAAATACACAACATGAAGAATGCTAGTGATGCCCTAACACCAGGGCAAACTAGAAAACTTATTCACACCTTTATATACCTACCACACAATTTCACCACTTTAACCTAATTTGTAATTTGTAAATTTTTCCGAAGAAGGCAGAAGAATTCACTTAAAAAAACTACCCTAAATCTACATCTCTTACTCGATGAAGGAGGAAAAGGTTGAGGGAAGGCAGCTTCAAAACGTCAGGATTGACTTTTTTATCCAGCTCCTAGTCGACTTAATGTCGACCTAACTCCCCCCCCCCTCCCTCGACGGAGTTGCGAAGCTGAAATGAACTGAACTGCCATTGATCTAGTCTCGCTCCATCTATGTCGGTCCACTTTGATAGACATAATTGGGGACGTAAAGGAAAGCAGGTTTGAGGATTAGCCCACTGTGGAACTCTACGGAAGAGACCGCCCGGTTACGAGGCGGTGCTGTAAGCTTTGGGGAAGAGTTCGCTCTAATCTTTAAGGGTAGCTTCCGGCCAAGACCGCAGGGGGGCATGCAACCGTCCCTGTGTAAGTTGGAAACAGATAACCAAACCCCAGATGGGGCGGCACCTCCGGATGGTGGTAGTTGATTCTATCACCACCCATCATTAAGTCCGCCACACTTCACCCATCTGAGGGGCCTCCCCGGGTTCACCCATCATCATTCATCCCCTCATTTGGCCGTTCACGTTCATGAAAACTTAGCAACAAAGTATAGGGAGTCGTCAATAAATAAACAAGGAAACAGCATCATAAGAAGAAATGGAACACGAAATTGACTAAAATCAAGTCACCGATAATAAGAGACTTGGGAGGAAAAGTAAACCCAGTGCAGAGGGGCCACTCTCTCGAAGAGATGGCCCAAAACCACACAACACGAATATCTCTGCGGGTAGTCGACGGGCAGCCCAAGCCTAGCAGAGAGAGCGTATTCGAGGCTGTGTATGGCAAGTTGAGTATTGCCATGGAGAGCATGCTGGACATAGCCTCGGGTTACATCGCAATCTGCGAAAAGGAAAAGGATATAGAAGATATTACCAAGGAAAAGGCCGTTGGGGTCCTTCGGGGCATTGGGCTGCAGCCAGCAGTAAACACCACAGATCCTGGCCCACAGGAGCGTGGTATGCCGGCGAATCGATCCGTGGATTGGACAACACTCCATGGGTAAAATCATGGAGGAAATCCAGCTTCGGCAAACCTGGGCCAAGGTAGCCGAAGTGATAAAATTTAAAAATAGAAGAGATGGAAGCGAATACACCCATGTCTTTAAGGTGGTCTTCGCAGAAAAACCATGGCCCAAAAGACAAAGGAACAAGGCCTACTGATGTTTAACGATAAAATTAGCGGGGAACAGATTGAGAATGGAGAATACACTCCAGTCCAATTCTGTTTCAGATGCTATAATATGGAAACACACGCCACTAAAGACTGCAAAGAGCCTCAAGAAACGAGCTCTAAATGCAGCGAGAAAGGCCACAATTGGAGCTCATGCAATAGTAACATTGAAAAGTGCGTAAACTGCGGCCAGGGACACAGAACAATGGCCATGTCATGTCTCGTTAAAAAAGAAATTAGGAAGAACAAACAAGAAGCGAAGAAAAATGAAGAAACGCGTAGAACGAACACTTCCTACGCCCAAGCGGCAAAGGTGGCCACCTCGGAAGTAGATAATAAGAAGACATATCTTAAACTACAAAGCGAGAATTCGATGAACATTATGACGTGCATCTTTCACGCGCACGTCATGAACCTCACTCGCCCTGGCACGTTCGCAACTGAGCTAAACCAGATGTTAGACAAAAACGGGATGGAACAAATGTGGTTCCCAGACCCCCTCCCCCTCCCTCCAGAGGTGTACTGCAACTGAAGATGGTTCCAAACCAGCAAACAAACGGGCAAGACAACACTAATAAAGTAACCAACAAAAAAGAAAAGAAACGAGCAGTCGAAGTGAAAACTCCTGCACCTAAACAGAGCCAAGTAACCACAAAAGAGAAAGAAAGCACCGACACCAACAGTTCCTCGGAATCCTCAGATTCCTCGGACACCGAAGCGCCACAAACCCAGAAAGCCAAGGGAAAGAAAAGGAAAAACAAAAGATTGCGGGCAGATAACATCAATCTAAAAATCTACGCCTGCGATCAGTTTCCCTTTCCCGAGGAAATGGAGGCCAGGGATATTTTCCATGGAATAAAAACGAAAATGTACAAATGGGAATACGACTACGAGGTCGACCATGAATCGGTGGAAGAAGCTCTTCTCAGCCAGAATGTGACCCTGCATCACAGCCCCTGCGAGCAGATCTCAAACGCTGAATTCAGGAAAAAGAGAAGTGGGAGGAAGAAGAACATCACCATAAAAAGCTAAAGAAACAACTCTGAGAGAGTAAGCAATAGAATGAGGATTCTGACACTCAACGTAAATGGATGGGAGGGGAAAGCTCGGCATATGGAAACATATTACGAGTGCTTAACCCCGACATCATTCTTATAACGGAGCACGGTATTGACACCACAGCTGGTCGAATTAAAATATCGGGCTACAGAGTGGTCATCAAGAATCATTCTCAGGAAAGGTATGATGGGGCTGAAATAGCTATCAAGGGGAACATCTCGTTCAAACATCTTCCAGAACTTAATGAATCCTTTGTAGCGATCGAGCTCCACACACTAGTAGGAGACATCGTGATAGCTGCAGCCTATCGGCCCCCTCGTCGAGCCAATCTCCCGTTAAATAACTTCTACACACTGTTCGGGCACTGCAGAATGGCAAATTTGGGGGAAGACCTCAATGCCAGATGCCGTGCGGCGGGCTATAGTAGTACTAACGAAAGAGGCCGAAACTTGGAACTGATTATGGGAAGAAAAAACATTCAGGGAATAGCGCTGGATTTTTCGACCTATATCACTTCCAAATCAGCAACCAAACATGACATAATCTTAACAAGTGAAGGCTTCCCATTCAACTACCATAGTGAGCCATGCCCAACAGTCCCAAGTGATCACATAGCGATACTCACCACAGTATCTCTCGCTCCAATCCTGCTCTCAGTCCCTCTCCGGCAAAACTACGCCTTGGCCAACTGGGATCGTTACAAGAGACGACTCAGTCAATACGCGCCAGCTGACCTAAGCTAGGCGACATTGGAGGAGATAGACTGGGAACTGGAGAGGATAACAACATCCATACTAGAAGCGGACCGCGAGAGCATACCCAAAACCGGGTATAAAACACCTCATCAGCCTAGATGGACAGAGGAGATGAGAGAGATCGCTCACGTTCACAGGGAAGTGTACGAAGAAATAAGACGGGAAGTTCCTAAGCGGGAAAGAAGCTCGCTCCTTCGACGCCTAAGCACAGAGCTTAGAGAGGCTATCAACCTCCAACAGGAGGAAATTTGGAACAACCTGATAGCCAAAGTCCATAGCGAACTCAACCCGGCTAAGTTCTGGCGTCAAGTCAAGAACTTAAAGGGACTAACAGCAAGACCAAAGGCTCGAATAAAAGAGAACGGAGACTATATAGAGGACCCGGCGGTTCTGGAAGACAGGGTCAGAAATTTAGGAAAAAACGTCTTCAGGATCACCCCTGAAGAAAACGATGAGTTCGACCAGGAATTCGAAGGCCAACTGATCGAAGAACTGAATCAGGTTATGCACCGCACGCACCCACAACATCGAGTCAACGAAGGCAGGGAGATGGCGGACCACGGCCGTCCCATAACACCAGAGGAGGTCATGGCTACTGTAAGAGCCTTCCAATAAAAGGCACCAGGCTGGACGGGCATCACCAGAAACAACTTGGTAAATGCCCCACAGCAGATTATTCAGGGAATTGCAAACATTTACAACGCTTCCCTGAATACGGGTAACATCCCGGAAAGTTTTAAGAGTGCTAAAGTAATCTTCATACCCAAGGGAGGTAAACCCCCTGATCAACTGGTAAATTACAGGCCAATCGCCCTGCTGGAAATCGTTGCGAAAGTCTACGAGAAGCTCCTAGCTGACAGGCTTCAAGAACAACTAGCCGAGCTAGGAGCTCACAACCCTCAGCAACACGGGTTCCGCAAGGGACGAGGAACGGAAACAGCCCTCGCCCTTCTAACGGAAAAACTCGCTTGCAGTAAAGCTGAGAGAAGGTACGTAGTCGTGGTGCTGCGGGATTTAAAGAAGCCTTCGATAAGGAATGGCTGAGAGGGCTACAATTCAAGATCCTCGACCTCCAGCTAAACCCACTCCTGGAAAGGGTCCTTTGTAACTATGTCACGGATAGGAGAGCCCAAATCGCGATCGAGGGCTGCAAAGGACCTGAATTTGAACTCGAGGCGGGAGTTTCACCAGGCAGCTGTCTCAGTCCTTTGCTGTACCTCGTGTACACAATATACCTCCATGCTCTAGTGATGGACGATTTGATGTATCTGCCAATACGCAGATGACATCACACAAATCGTTTCAAGTCCATTCAGGAACGCTGGAGTTCAAGCAAAGGCGACCAATATGTACTTAGTAGTATACAAAAGAAAATGAACATGACCTTAATGAACTCGACTCATAATAAAACACTAAACAAAAAAGAAAAATTAACCTTAACAAAAAGAGGCGAAGTGCCCAAATTTATAATTAAAAAATTATAATAAAAAGAGGTAAAGTGCTCAAACTCATTAAATCTAAAATAACTAAATTTACCAAAAAGAGACCAAGTGCCCATATTAAAAATTAAAAATAGAAAAGAGGCGAAGTGCCCAAAATGAAAATAATAAATGAAAAGATTAATAAAATTCAAATAGAGATATTTAGAATAACAAAAAACTTTTAAAGGCTCGAATGCTACGACGGTGGAATATATTAAACATATATATATATATATATATATATATATATATATATATATATATATATATATATATATATATATATATATATATATATATATATATATATATATATATATATATGCAGTTAAGGTAATGGCAAAATTAGACAACTGCTCTGCTTCAGGTCCAGCAGGTGATCCTATCCTCCTTGAACTGGAAGACAACCCTTAGGCATGACCCATCCATCCGCCCAAAAAAGCTGATTTCAAAGACACGCCTTTATGTCGTCTCGTTTACCGTCACAGAAAACTGTTATTATTAATATATTAACAGCGTTGACTGAGCCAAAACGCTTTATAAACCTACCACACAATTCATCACTTTCATTAATTAATTAATTAATTTTCCGAATTTTTAGACTTGGAAGAAATCTACAAGAAAATTGAGCTCACCGAAAAGTTCACAGCCGGCCAAGGAGGAAAGAAATCGAGGGAAAGTCACCTCAAGAAAACGCCATCGATTTTTACATTTTCTCCACGGGACTTCAAGAACAAGATTTATTTTGTACGGAGCCACGTATGGCCGACCCATGATATCGTACTGCATACTGGGGAGTTTAGCTTCCTGTTTATGAAGGAGAAAGACTACAAGGCGGGAAGTTTATCTTCCTATTTACAAAAGAGAGATACTAAAGTGGGAAGTTTATCTTCCTATTTACAAAAAAGAGTTACTAAAAGCGGGAAGTTTATCTTCCTATTTATGGGGTTCAATGTGTGAACTGTTTAAAATTTTCAAACAAATGTTTACTAGGTTCGACCCCCACAGTACTACGGCCCGAGAAAACGGAGTGTTTAATACATAATTCGTATCTACGTCTTACAATTATAAACAAATATATACAAATATATTTTTATATGTTCTGGTTTACTGTGAACCAAGTGTAGAATTTCCTAAGACTTCAAAATGCTCATCTTTGAAGTATTTTTGAGTCATATTCGATTCTATAATATAGTTTCAGCACGACAGGAATTCATTGCAAGACCATGGAGTAGGTTTAATACATAAATAATATCTAGGCCTCACAATTATAAACATATACATATGAGGAGCGGTCAATAAGTTTTGCAATTCGGATATAAGGAAATGAGATATGAGGAAAAGTGGATTATTATTTTTCAATATAACTACCCTTGATTTCAATGCACTTGCGCCACTTGTCCCTGATGCTTCGAATTCCTGACAACCAGAAATCTCCCGACTGCTGTTCAATCCACTCCTGGACGGCGAGTTTGACATCTTCATCGTCCCCAAACCGGCGTCCACACAGTGCAGCCTTGAGCTGGCGGAATAAAAAGTAGTCGCTAGGATCCAAATCTGGACTCTACGGGGGGGGTTGAGCTCCTCGAATCTGCACTCGCGCAGGGCAGCTCGTGCGACTCTGGCCTTGTGGACAGGCGTACTGTCGTGGAGGAACAGGACACAGCGTGTCAACTTGCCGCGCCGCTTCTGACGGATGCACTTCTTAAACCCATCCAGTTCCTCGGCGTAATATTGACCTGTGATGGTCCTTCCACGAAGCGTATAGTCCACCATGAACACTCCCTCAGAATCCCAGAAGATGGTGGCCATGATCTTCCAGGCTGAGGGTTGGATCCGGAACTTGATGGGGGTCGGAGAAACCCTGTGCTTCCAGGCCATGCTATAGAGCTTGGTCTCGGGATCCCAGTGATCGATCCACGTTTCATCACCTGTCACTATGCGTGGGGTCTTGGTTGTACAAGAGCAGCAGCTCCTCTGAACTTTGACGACGTTGAAGTCGATCATGGGGCATGAGGTTTCTAGGGACCCAACGGGCAGAGACCTTGGTCATTGCCAAATTTTCGTGGATAAAGTTGATAACACTTCCAAGTGATATTCCAAGTTCTCGCTTGATATCTTCGACTCTACCCCGTCTATTTTCTAGGATCATCCTCTCCACACGGGCCACATTGGTTTCGTTGGTCACGTCTGACGGGCGACCTGGACGGTAGTCATCTTCAAGGGACTCACGACCATGGCGGAACTCCCTATTCCAGCGAGCAATGATTGTATAGGAAGAGGCGATGTCGGTGTACACTGCAACCATGTGTTCATGGATCTCTTTTGCATACTTGGCTTCCTTGGTCAAAATTTGATCACTGCGCGGTGCTCAACCTTCTCCATTGTTGAAAATTTGTGACTGACGATCTGCGATAAGCTACTGCTTCTTAAATATGCGAGGCAGGAGCGTGCGGCTGCAGGTCCTGACTTGTCATAACTTGTCGTAACACCCCCTCAAACAGCCATCCCCCTTCTTCTGTTTTGCCCCACCCCTTTAGCGTGGCGAAGATGGGGGCGATGTTTGGAGGGAAAGACTGGATGAACTTGTGTCTCACCAATTCCTCCCTCATTCCAACTTGCAGAACTATCCACCGTAGCTCTTCAAGATTCACTGAAGTTCGTCCGGTCTGCGGAGAAGACGCGATTAACTTCTCGAAGAGCTCAGGTTTCGTCCTCTCAAAAAGTCCCACGATTTCTGTTCGTAGGAGCGAGTAATTCTGCGACGAGAGTACTGCAGCTGGGAGACGATCGACCGTCTCGGCTGGTAACGCAGCCAAGATATGGTAAAATTTTGTTTCCTCTCGTTGTATTCTTGAGATGTGAGATTACGCCTCCACAATTTTTAACCATCCTGCG
Source organism: Ceratothoa steindachneri (assembly GCA_963969495.1). Classification (NCBI taxonomy): domain Eukaryota; kingdom Metazoa; phylum Arthropoda; class Malacostraca; order Isopoda; family Cymothoidae; genus Ceratothoa; species Ceratothoa steindachneri. The sequence goes on from OZ018321.1 coordinate 89,215,961, forward strand.
ACTGCTGTTTCATTAAAAACAAGAGGTCTGATTGAGATCGCATTCGCGATTTCCACTTCTTGGCGTGGAAGAAAAGGAGCAGCTTGTTGATATCCTAATGCGTCGCCTTTTTCTAGGGAAAGTTGTGAAAAAGAGGGGCTGAATAGTTAATATAAGAGGGGGGAGGGAAAATAGTGCGAAAATGAAAGAAGCATTGGTTTTTTAGTTTAGTTGCCCGGTGTTCGGGCCATCTCCATTCGTTTTGATTCTTAAGTTTTTTCGTGAACTTTTTTATATTCAAAATTATATATATATATATATATATATATATATATATATATATATATATATATATATATATATATATATATATATATATATATATATATATATTCATTCACTTAAATCTTAGGGTTGGCTCGGCTCTTTTGGTGTTTGCGAGGTAATTCTTATATTCTCTCCTCTTTTGTAGAGATACAGGTTCAAAAGCTCAATTCCTGTTTGCTCGTGCAGGCTTCTCGAGGTCCGGAAGTGGAATCACTTGGTACCAGTAATGAAACGAAGTCCTTAGGTCTGCACTCTTTGAAGCATCGACATGTTTTTGTTAGGTGCTTCGTTAAGTGGTATACTGGGGTACACCAGTTTGGATCTAACCCAACTGATGTATAGCTTTTTCTTGTTCGCTATTGTGGAGTTTCTAAACCGGTGAAGTTTGTCTAGTTCAGTTTTTGCATATCCAATTCTAGTGCTCACATGTTTGCTCATTCCGGTACTGGAGAGTCTGTATCCAAGAATAGACGCGTGAGGAGAGTATTCAATGTTGGTGACTCCTATTTGGAAAGGAACGGGACGATGCCTCCCTATTGCAGTTGCAGATAATTTAGACACATTTGTTTAGATTTTCCAGCGTCTTTCAAAGTCGGAGATTTTTTCTGCTTAGCTTGCCGTGGCTCAGGCCATCAGCCTTGCCGACTTTGCCCTCTGCACTGCAACTTGGGTGACATCATCCGCGTATTGTATATTTAGTGTTTTCCCGTCGACTGGTTTAGGGATGTCTCATGTGTAGATGGTGAAGAGAGTGGGGCTAAAGCATCCTCCTTGTGGAACACCGGAGGCGAGGTCAAAGGCTTTCCCTGTATGCCCTTCTAAGGCTATCACCGCTTGCCTATTGGTTAAATAGCTGCAGAGGATCTTTTCGAAGTGGAGAGTGAGTTTCAGTCTTGAGATTTTGTATTTCAGGCCTTCGTCCAAACTTTATCTAAGGCCTTCTTTACGTCCCTGCAGACGACGTCAACCCAGCAACCTCTAGCTGGTCATGCTGCCGCGTGTTGCAGCATATGTGCTATTGCTGTCTAGGTGCCTTGGTGCTATCTAAATCCGTGTTTTTCTTCGTTCAGTAGGCTCTTTTCTGCTAGGTGTTTTGCCAGTCTGCTGGTGAGAATTTTTTCAAAAACCTTCCCAACGGTCTCCAGCAGTGAGATGGGTCTATAATTCATGACCTGGTTAGATGGTTTTCCCGGTTTAGGTATAAAAATTATTTTGGAGGTCTTCAGGCCATCTGGGAAGTAGCCCATTGCTAGAGACGCGTTGAATAGGTTCAACAGCCTAGTCCTAAGTTTCTCCGGAGCTTCTTTTAATTGCCTGATGGTAATTTGGCTGAGCCCCGGAGCTTTAGACTTGAATGAAGAAATTACATTTGATAGTTCATTCATTGTTAGTCTCCTTCCTTCCTGAGAGTTAGCTTGAAACTGATGGAAGCATGTGGTTCTATAAGGGCCAAACCTGCCTTCTCTCCTTTCCATATACTCGAGAACCTGGTCCTCGTAGCCTAGATCAAAGTCTTCTTCTTCGTCGTCTGATATTTTGAAGACATTTTCGCAGACTCCGCGGAACAGCTCCTCTTTCTCGCTTGGAGTGACTGCCGTAGTTCCTTCATGCTTGATTTCAGATTTGCCTAGGGTGCGAGCGTTTCCCTTTAATTTGTTGATGGTCGTCCAAAAAGCCTTCGGGTTCATCTCAGTGTCTATTTTTTTCTATAAGACTATTCCATTTGTCTCTGATTTCTATTCCTAGCGAGGAGTTCAGCTGACTTTTGAGAAACTGAACGAAGCGAAAGTCCATTGGTCTGGTATAGCCCAAGTTGAGGATGGTCTTGCAGACTCTGGAGAATCGTTGCTGTAGCACCACTCTCTCTTGCGTGGGTTTTGTGGGCATTGTAATTTTGTGTGATGTTATAGGGATAGCTATAGCGTCGGCGTTAGAGATGCAGTCGCTAATAGCAGTTAGCTCTTCATTCAGATCTTCTTCGGATGCGCCCTTCAAATCAGGGATATCCTCTGGGAATTATCTCTTGTATACTTCCCAATTGGCATTCCAGAAGTCTTTTCTTGGGATAACTGGGATTAGGATGGGCAAATTATCACTTGATGTTAGTGGCCCTGGAGTGATGAGTTGGTGAAAAAGGAAGTTAGGATTCGTGAGCACGGCGTCAGGTTTGGTGGCTGACCCTGGCTAAAAAAACGTGGGAAAGTCCGGTCCAATGCGCTCTGCAACGCCCCTTCTAGTTAAGAAATCTAGTAGTCTACCTCTTGTGCTTGTAGACGAGTATCCCGCTGCTCTATTCCTTGCGTTAAGGTCCCCAGCGAATACTACTGGGTGCTCTTTTGTGAAAAGGGTGTATAAGTCATGATTGGGCAGATATGACCGGCGAGGGGGCTGGTAGCCCGCGTTTAGTTCTATGTCACCCCTAGAGCACCTTATGATGATCGACAGTGTCGATTCATCCATAGGGTTACCTTGTCTGAATTGTAACTCCTTTTTTACTGCTATTAGCGCACCGTCAAATCTCTTTCCTGTGCATTTCTTTTGTATAACATTATATCCAAAGATCTTCTGTTTGTCTTCGTCCTTGATGCTAGTTTCTGATAGCAGAACATCTGGATCCAGTTCTCTTTAGACATTGAATAATTTGTTTTTATTGGGTTTCCCATCCTTGCACGTTGTGTGCCGAGTCATAGCACCACTTGATTTGCCCTTTCCTGTCTCTTGCTGCAACATCATCTGTGGAGATCTCTTTTTTATGAATGTTTTGTGAATTTAGAGCTAAGGTGAGTCTGATTTCTCTGCCGTCTAACTCGAGATCATCTTCTGTTTGTCCTGTGTCAGCTTCCTGGACCTTTGGTTCTACCCTGTTTTGGGTTTTTTTCTGCCTAGGCGAGCTAGGTGGAAGTGCTATGGCGCCGGCTTGTTAATGTTGAGCCGTTGTTAATGTTATTTCATGGGCTTTTCCTGTATCCGGGCTTTCTGCTGTTTATGATATTTTTGTCTTTGGGTACGTTGCCGAGCGGACTTTTTCGGATTGTGGATTGCTCGGAAATTTGATCGTTTCTATGTTGTTCGCCGCCAGCATCTTGTTCATTTCAGTGTTGAATGGACCAGGACATGCTAGGTTTATCATATGTGCATGCAGAATGCATGCCAGCATTTTAGTAGGGGAAGCGTCGCTCAGTTGTAATACAATCTGAGGTTGTGTCGGTTTGGCGTTCTGATGTGTTTGGATTTTAGCGGTTGCGGCGTAGGACTGTTTTTGTCTGTTCACTGCCTCTCTCTTCTTGGTTAGCTCCCATTTCTTGACTGAACACTGCATGCTCAGGGTGCGGTGATTCCCCGCACAGTAAATGCAGATTTTTGTGTCGCTAACGCAGTGCATCCAGTCGTGTCCTGTCTGCGCGCACTTGGAGCAGATCTTTGCTTTCGCAGAGTCGGGGCAGGAGCTGGCTTAGTGATATTCGACCTTGTAGCAATTAAAGCAAGTTAGAAGTTCGAAAAATCTTCCCCGCTCAGCTTGCTCTGTGGAAATTACCATAGAAAACAGTTTTAGACCTTTTTCCTTAGCTTTGGCTGCCATTTCCATGTTCGTGAATATAACTTTGAATACATGAAAGAGGTTCGAGAACTTGACTACTTCTGTCACTTCCGCCCATTGATGGTTCCTCTCGATCTCTTCATTAATGTCTTCAGCTGATCTTTCTCCCACCCAGAGGTCTACTCTTCTGCATATGATTGCCTTCCTTGCCACCAGTGCTGGAGATGGCCGTGGTTCAAGTCCAATCTTGCCCAGCTCTTTCGTGCCTTCCGCTGTGGTTAGTTTCTCTAGGTCACCTTGCGTGTGGCACATGACTGTGTATCCTCTGCTTGGTCCGATTAGCCGTTTAAGGCCAATTCCAAGTTTGTCGAAGATGGCTACAAATACCTCCGCCTTTTCTGGTTTTTCGTTACAAATGAGTCTCAGTGGGATTCGAAAGTCCAGCGGCTTCCCCCTCCCGTTCATGGCGAGGGTGTCTTCTCATTAATTTGGGGGCCTTGACTGATCTAGTCGTGACAGAAACAGGAAAAAATCTTCTATCAGTCCGCCCCGACTGAGGAGTGCCAGGAACAGGAGAAATCTCCAATCAGTCCGGCTCTCCTTATTATCTCTGTGAGGCAGAGAAGTACGGGCTCAGGGGTCCCTAGACTGTCACTCCTACGGCCCCGGTAGAAACAGGAGATATCTCCAATCACTCCATCATGGTCTTCCCTGCTCTCGAGTGGCAGCAGGAACAGGAGGAATTAGCATTCAGTCCGCCGCCTCTCAGCTGAGGAATAGTGTGACAGTCAACAGGGGGTGCCTCGGGGTAGACGCTTGAGGCTGAGTTCTGTCAGTTCTAGGTATATTGGTGTGTTAAGCTTATTAAGTTTGTTAGATAGCCAGGTTTGGAAAACTCTAGGGGTAGGGGAAATTCCCAATACTTTTCCTCCTTTACTGGATTGAAGATTCTCCGAGGGTGATGTTTCTTCGCTTTCTTCTCCTAAAGACCTCCTCTGATCTAGTCGAGATGTTTATTCACTCTCACCTCTTGAACACCTCCATTGATCTAGTCGATACAGAAACAGGAGGAATCTCCAATCAGTCCGTCTCTCCTTATTAGATCTCTGAGGCAGGGTGGTACAGGCTCAGGGGTGCCGAGATTGCCGCCACTACGGCCCCGGTAGAAACAGGAGTTATCTCCAATCAGTCCACCAGGGTCTTATCCCATCGCCGAGGCCCCGGTAGAAACAGGAGTTATCTCCAATCAGTCCACCAGGGTCTTATCCCATCGCCGAGAGCAGCAGAAACAGGAGAAATCTCCAATCAAACCACCGCCTCTCACCTGGAGAATAGTGTGACAGTCTACAAGGGGTCCCTTGAGATAGACGCTTAAGGTTGAGTTCTGCCAGTTCTAGGTATACTGGTGTGTTAAGCTGATCAGATTTGTTCGATAGCCAGTTTTGGAAAACGCTCCGGGTTGGAAAATCTTTCCTCGAAACCTTTCCTTCTTTACCCGGTTGAAGATTCTGCGACTTCCATTAAAAGGTCTGACTAAATTTTCTGGTGTACTCAATAGTTGAAGAATTTAGATAGTGGGGGATGATAGATGGTGAAAGTGAGGTAGGGTTGCCCTTGTTTGAGGGGCATCGCAGGCGTTTGTATTCTTTAGTTATTTATTTTTCCTTTTTGTTTTGTTGTTGTTGTCTGTTATTTGACTTTGTGTTCGTTCTTCTTTTGTGTTCTTCTCTGTATTTGTCTTTTTTATTAAATTCTAGTATTGGCGCGATGTTGAGCATTCGAGCCTTTATTAGTGCTCAAAGTTAGTTCGTCACTTCGCGTTTTTGTTCTGTTGTGTTTGTTTTTTCGTATTTACTTGTAGATTTGCTATCTGTCTCGTAGTTGTGAGTTTTGTGTTCAGTGATTTTCATGTTTATGTGTATATTGGTGCTATATTCTCCTCGGAGCAGTGTCTAGTACTTGGGAAGCGCCAATTTCGAGCGACCTTCCCGCATAATCTGGCAGGGATGTTAATACTGCCACCAGTTCCGGGATGATATCATTGGCCATTGTAGACTAGACTTTTTTGGCCAGTTTCTGCGTAGCGAAACTGCAGGGTATATGAGCTTAGCCCGGATGAACATCGGGTATAATTTCCTGATGTTCACCGAGCTAAGATTACGGAACCTATACAGCTTGGGGATTTCTCTCCTAGCCATATTCTGTCTCTCCTTGTAGTGACTCGAGTATCCGTGGTTGAAGATTTTTAGGCCTGGGATGGTGCCTTCGGCGGAGTAGCCATATCTCGTCCCATTTATTATAATGGGCCACGTTAACATGCGGCTCAGTGGGAAGATCTTAAATTTCTCCCTGTTTGTCCGGATTTTTCACTTCTTCTCATATTGGTTGATGTTATAGATCTCTGCAATTGTGTTGATCGCCTGATCCCTCGTTTTCCTAACCCTACAGTGGACGATCTGCGTGACGTCGTCTGCGTATTGCAGATACATCGTGTCCAGGTGTATTGGAGTAGGGATGTCGATGGTGAAAACAGGTAAAGCAAAGGACTCTGGCAGTTCCCCTGGGAAACACCCGCTTTGAGCTCGAATTCTGGTCCTTCGTGCTCTTCGATCATGATACGCGCCCTTCTGTCCGTGATAAAGTCACAAAGGATCGTTTACAGGACCGGGTTTACCTGGAGACCTAGGATCTTGTATTGTAGTCCACTCAGCCAAATCTTGTCGAAGGCCTTCTGCACGTCTCTCATCGCGATGTCAACATATTGACCCTTCGCTCGGCAGTGCGTGATATTTTCAGTTAGGAGCGCCAGGGCCGTCTCCGTGCCCCTTTTAGGTCTGAACCCATGTTGTTGTGAAGTCTGGCTAACTGGACATCGTACATAAAAAGTGGTGAAATTTAGGTAGAGTTAGAGAGAAAGTGGTTAAAAGGGTGAATTTAAAGAATAGAGAATGTGTGGGAGAGAGAATAAAAAGGTCCCTGGTGAAAGGGTAGCTCTGTTGTTTTGCTTTTGTATGGATTTTGTTAGTTTTTTTTTTGTTTTTCTTATTTAATAAACTATAAATTTATAGTTTATTTAAATAAATTTATCGAGTTAATTTAATTTTTAGTTTTTAAGATCTTAATGATCTTTTGGCATCCAAGCCTTTATTTGAAACGGGGTTTTTATTCCCACTGTGGGTACTTGAACAAATTTTATTATAGTTTTATTTGAGTTTGAATTTTTAGCAAAGTTTGAATTGAATTTATTTTGAAATGAATTTTCACTAAAGAAAAAACTTGCGCATTACACTAGTCATTTACTGTCTATTGTCGATTTTGTCATGTGTATTTGGGAGTCACGTCACCGTCAGACTGTATTTTGCTGCTTTTTAATGGTCTTATTTGTCGGTCGACTTCGATGTCTAGGTGTGTACGAGAGAATTCAGGGGTCAAGCGGGAACCAATGGCTTGCTATATCCTCTTAGCTCTCTTGTGGAGCGCCACGTTGATCGAAGATAATCCAACCGAGTCGTGGAGCTCCCTCTGTTGTTTATGTTCTCTTCTTCAGGTGTTTGTAATAAGTAGAACCGCTTTGTTCTGGATGACTTGAAGTTTCGTAATGTGGGTCTTGGCACTCGCGTTCAACGGCACCGGGGGGTACAAGAGTTTCGAGCGAATACACGCTTTGAATATCTTCAGTTTATTTGAGCGAGTTAGGTCAATGAACCTATAAAACTCCCTCAAATCTCTCTTGCTATTCGCGACTGTCCGCCCGATATGACTCTTGTATCCCCCTGTGGTGATTTTAAGCCCCAGAACCGTCCCTTCTGAGCAGTAGGGTATTCTCTCCCCCTCTACCCGTATATCGTTGAAGGTCTTGCGAAACATGGAAATTATATTGAACTTTTGGGCTTTGGTTGATATCTTCCATTTCCTCTCGTAAGAGTTGATGTTAGATATCTCCCTAGCCGTATTTCTCGCCATAAATCCCCTGTGAACATAAGCGGCTGTACAAATTTGCGATATATCGTCAGCGAACTGAACGTATATCGTACCCTCGGAGAGAGGTTGTGGTAGGTCGCGTGTATATATGTTGTATAAAAGGGAGACTGAGACAGCCCCCTTGTGGGACCCCTGCTTCGAGCTCGAATTCGGGGCCTTTGTATCCTCTGGTATGTATATATGCTCTCCTATCCATTATGTAGTCGCATAGAATCCTCTCAATAATGGGGTTGAGGCCTACTTGAAGGATCTTAAATTGTAGTCCTCTCTTCCAAACCTTATCAAAAGCTTTTTTGACATCGCGGAGCACCAAGTCGGCATGCCTTTTGTCTGCTTTGATCTTAGCAAGCTTTTCGGTGATAACGGCTAGTGCTGTATCAGTCCCTCTTTTCCTTCTGAAGGCGTGTTGCTGCTCGTTATGCAAATTAGCTTCGTCGAGAAAAGAGTTGACTCTATTAGCCAATATCTTCTCGAAGACTTTGCTAGCAAATTCTAGGAGAGATATCGGCCGAAAGCTGGCAGGGCAGTCCGGGGGCTTTCCCGATTTGGGGATGAAAATCATCTTGGCCACTTTCCACTGATCGGGAAAGTAGCCCGTGTTCAGAGCGGCGTTCATGATGTTAAGTAACCCACTCCAAACGTTAGGCGGGGCCTTGATGAAATTCTCTCTGGTCAGCCCCGTGGTACCCGGTGCTCTTTGACGAAAGGATTTTAGAGCAACGGAGAGTTCTAAGGCAATTATTTTACTACCATAGCCCTCCATCACTCTTTCCTGCGACACACAATGATTAGGATAGGTTCTGTGTATTTGTGTGTTTAGCTGTTGGATTATGTCAGTCTTGAATTAGAGGTTGTAATTGTCATTTTCTTCTGGGGCAATTAGGAAGATTAAGGACCAGAAAATCCTAAACATTTCCTCAATCTCCTCAGTCTCGTCAATTTCTTTACCCTCGTTTATGAGTGTAATTTTTTATGTGGAGGTCTTCCTTTTAAACGTTTAAATGTCTGCCAGAATGTGTGTGAGTCTCTTTCTATGTCGAGTCTTTCCATCACTCTGTCCCATATGAGTACTTGTTGATCCGTAATTAGTCTCTGGAGTTCGTCTTTAATCTGTTTCATTCTTCTGTGGGCATTGTGGTTAGGGCCTACTACGAGGGGCGGTCAATAAGTTTTGCAATTCGGATATAAGGAAATGGGATATGAGGAAAAGTGTACTATTATTTTTCAATATAAGTACCGTCGACTTCAATGCACTTGCGCCACTTGTCCCTGATGCTTCGAATTCCCGACAACCAGAAATCTCCCGAATCCTGTTCAATCCACTCCTGGACGGCCAGCTTGACATCTTCATCGTCCCTAAACCGGCGTCCGCAGCCTTGAGCTGGCGGGATAAAAAGTAGTCGCTAGGGGCCAGATCTGGACTCTAGGGGGATCGTTGAGCTCCTCGAATCTGCACTCGCGCAGGGCAGCTTGTGCAACTCTGGCCTTGTGGACAGGGGCATTGTCGTGGAGGAGCAGGTAACCGCGTGTCAACTTGCTGCGCCGCTTTTGACAAATGCACTTCTTAAACCCAACCAGTTCCTCGGCGTAATATTGGCCTGTGATGGTCCTTTCACGAGGCGCATAGTCCACCATCTACACTCTCTCAGAATCCCAGAAGATGGTGGCCATGATCTTCCAGGCTGAGAGATGGCTCCGGAACTTGATGGGGGTCGAAGAAACCCTGTGCTTCCAGGCCATGCTTTCGAGCTTGGTCTCAGGATCCCAGTGATGGACCCACGTTTCATCACCTGTCACTATGCGTGACTCGAATCCCGCTGGATCTTGGTTGTACAGGAGCAGCAGCCCCTCCGAACTTTGACGACATTGAAGTCGATCATGGGGCGTGAGGTTTCTAGGGACCCAACGGGCCATGACCTTGGTCATGGCCAAATTGTCGTGGATGATGTTGATAACTTTTCCAAGTGATATTCCAAATTCTCGCTCGATTTCTTCGACCTTCACCCGTCGATTTTCGAGGATCATCCTCTCCACACGGGCCACATTGTCCTCGTTGGTCACGTCTGACGGGCGTCCTGGACGGGGGTCATCTTCAAGGGACTCACGACCATGGTGGAACTCCTTATTCTAGCGAGCAATGGTTGCATAGGAAGGGCGGTGTCGGTGTACACTGCAATTATGCGTTCATGGATCTCTTTTGCATTCTTGCCTTCCTTGGTCAAAAATTTGATCACTGCGCGGTGCTCAACCTTCACTATTGTTGAAAAATTTGTGACTGACGATCTGTGATCAGATACTGCTTCTTAAATACACGAGGCAGGAGCGTGCGGCTGCAGGTCCTGACTTGTCATAACTTGTCCTAACACCCCCACAAACAGCCACCCCCCTTCCTCTGTTTTGCCCTACCGATTCGCAAAACCTATTGACTGCCCCTCGTACATTGGACAAGTCCTTATATTCTTGGGCCAGGGCTTTCATGGGAGGGGTCCATTGGGGAGCTGGAAGGGTTTATATTTAATATGGGGAATACTATTTTCATCGGCTTTAATTAGGTAGTCAGTGATTCTATCCAACTCTTTATCTATTTCTTCTAAATTGGCATCAAATAAAGGGTCTAGGGTATAATTTAGAAGGTAATTTCTGTAGCTTTTCCAGTTTGCCTGCTTATAGCTTTTGCGTTCTGGGGTTGCTATTTGAATGGGATTTATTCCTACTGTAATTTTGATAGCCTTGTGGTCACTCAGAATGATGGGGCCCGGTTCAATGTAGTAGTTGTATGGAAACCTGATACTAGATAGGACTATATCAGGTTTCATTACTGCTATTCCCGTTATGTAGGTCAGGAATTCTGGTCCGATCCTTGTCACGTATTGTCTGTCAAGTAGTACTTCGATGTTTCTCCCTGCATTGTTGTAGGAGGTATACCCTGCCGCTGCACACCTTGCATTCAGATCTCCAGCAAAAATTACATTTTTCTTATTGCTGAAAATCTGCAGAAGGTTGTGCATGGGCACATAGCCGCGTCTTTGGGGGTGGTACCCCGTAGCCACGACCAGGCCCCCCAGGGTAGTGCCTACCTCAATGGCAAGGTATGATTCATCTAAGTCACTTAGTTTTCTGTATTTTAGTCCTTTTTTGACGGCTATTGCGCAGCCGTCATACCGTTCCTGGCTATGATTCTTGCTAATGACGTCGTATTGAAATATTTTTAATTGTTTTTTGCGCGGTCAGTCCGTGTTCGGAGATAAGTATAACGTCAGGGTCACTTTGTCGCATAATGTTGCCATAGATGGAACCTTTTCCGTCCAACCATCGACATTCATTTGTACAATCGTAAGTCTGTGGGGCATTTTGTGTAATGTTGGGGGATGGGGGGTTGTGTGTGTGAGATTAAAGTAGACGCTTATTCGCGATCTACTTTAGCCCCATGAGGTGTACTGGGCGGGGTGCGCTCCCTGCCGTTTCGTTTTTTCTGCATTATGTGTCCGTGATCGTGTGGAAGCAGTCAGTGGTCAATTTAATCATATTTTGGGCGAGAGCCTCCTCAACCTGCCGCTCCGGAACCTCATCAGAGCATTCCCACTTGTATCTTCCGGTCCTAAGACGCTCCGATACTTCGCAGGAATCGATTTCGGTTGGTAAGGGCGCCGATTCGGGGTCATATAGCTTGAGATTAAAACCTCTCGCATGATATTTGAGTTGGTGTTCCCTGCCTCGTGATGAGGAGGTTGACCTTGAGCCACGAGTTTTTGAAGTTTTTCTAGACCGTGGAGACCTGGTCTCTTTTGGTCGCACTGCTTCTTTGTTTGGTGTCTGGGTTTGTGTTTTTGTTGTAAGGGTAGTATCTTTTGGGGGTGTAAGTGCCTCTTGTTTTGCTCTTTGTGTTGTTGGTTTGGGTTTTTTCAAACGTGGATCGCGTGTGGTGGCTGTGTTTTTCGGTGTGGGTACTTTTTGGCACGGTTATTGGCACTGAAGGGCTACGCTTATTTGCATAACCTCCTCTGAAGTAGGGTTGTCCGGGAACCACATCTCCTGCAGGCCGTTCTTTACGAGCATGCGGTTAACCTCGGTGGCAAAAGTACCTGGTCGTGTGATGTTGGCTATGTGTGCATAATAAATGCAGCACATTATTTTCCTAGAGTGTTTATTTTTAATGTGAAGGAATGTCTTTTGGCTGTCTGTCTCGGCAATCGCGGCTTTGGCTACTTTTGCATAAGTGTAATTGGCCTTCTTTTCCTGCATTTCACGTTGTAACTGGGTTTGTTTTTGGATTTCTTGTTTCCCGATCTGACATGCCATGGACATATTCCGGTGGGGGCCTTAACAGTTTAGGCATTTTGGAGAGGTACTCTTACAATCACGCCAAAAATGGTCACGACCGGCACAGATCGAGCATAACGTAATGTCCTTCTCAGGGCAGCTTGAAGTGGTGTGTTTGCCGTACTTGTAGCACCAAAAGCACATTTGCAAGTCGACAAATTCTTAACGTTCAATCTGCTCTGGGCAGACTCTTACGTTAAAAAGAATCAAACCAATATCTTTAGCCTTTTGAGCCATTGCCGTGTCCTCGAAAACAACCTTGAAAACGTGCGTGTAGTTTATAAATTTAATTACCTCCGCTACTTTTGCCCAAGGGTGGTTCCTTTCCATCTCATCCTTAATGTCTTCTGCCGAGTGGCTCCAGACCCAGGAGTCGAGGGGCCTGCAGATTACACTACGGTGTGTTTTAATTTGTGGTGGTGTGTGGGGTTTCAGATTGATTGCCTTCAGGCATTCAACTGCTTTGCTTAAGGTCAAGGCTTCACAGTCAACCTCCCTCGCGTAAATAGCAGAGTATTCATTTTGTATGTCGATTAGTCTGACCAGTGCAATTCCTAAGTTACCGTAAATTTGTTCGAATACATTCCCTCTGTTCGGTTTTGGGCCCTCGAAGACGACCAGAAGAGTGATGCGGAGAGTCTCCCTCATTTTTCCTGCATCCTATCGTACGTTAGGGGATGAATTTTAATAAATGTAAGTATGTATTACATTTATTGAAAAATAAAAGAAAAGGGGGGGGAGAGAGAGAGAACTAAGGGCCAATGTCCAAGTACTTTGATAAAAACTTTACTTTAATATTTCTCTTTGCTTCCGGCATGCGAGTGGGCCAATTGAGGCTTCAGTCCTTCTCTCCACGAAGGAGTGAAGATTCGTATTTCACCTTCTTTAATCGAAGAAGGCCAGTGGTCCACTTTTCGAACGTGTCGAGCTTTTTCGCTTTACCCAGTTTTTATTATCACTACTCAAAACGAGTCACAATTTGACAATGGACAATGGATATAAAAAGTAGCGAAAGGAAAATTCATACACACATATGGCCGTGTACCCAAAAGGTGTGTCAATAAGTCTAACGAGAGCCACATCTAGCTCCCCGTAGACAATAGAGAAGACGTCCCGCCGATCAGGCTTTGTCCTTCCTGGGCGAGTCTTCAGACTGATCCTGAGTACTTCGCTCGTCATTTTTGCGTCATTGTCGTTTAGTAAGAGGTGTAGGAAAAGTGGAAGGTCAGAATACAGAGAAATAGATAGAAGTTCCAAAGTCCAATCAGCACTTTACTTTACCTTTTGAAGAGCAGAATCTGTGTCCGGTAACTTGCTGTAATCCAGGATTTGTGGTACCACACTCACTGTTTATATTTTGCAGATACGTAGGGTTTACACATATAGAAAACACAATTTGAAAAAATCTTCGGAAGCGTTTAGATAACCGTCACGATCGGTTATCTCCTTTTGCGAATGTCACATACCGAGAGAAACGTAATTTGTTGCGAAAATCTTAGCAGTCGAGTCACAATTGATGGTATATTCACTCTTTGGAAATATTTGGATTGTGATAGATAATAGATGGTGAAAGAGGGGTAGGGTTGCCCTTGTTTAAGGGGCATCGCAGGCATTCTTTATTTTTTTATGCTTATCTTTCCTTTTTATGTTATTTATTTTGTCGCGTGTTTTTCTTTGTGTGTGTTCTTCTTAATGTTTTTTTGTTTATTTTTTCTCCTTGTCTCATTTATTCTGTATTCGTGTATTGATATTGTTAAGCTTTCAAGCTTTTGTTAGTGTACAATTTTTGTGTTTTTACCTCGTGTGTACTCTTGTTGTTTGTTTATCATGATTTTACTATTGTTTTGTAGGTTGTTGTGTCATTCTCTATGTTGTTGGTGTTTAAGTGTAGATTGGTTGTATGTTTTCCTCGGAACAGACTTTGGTGCTTGGGAATCGCCGGCTACGATCGACCTTCCCGTGCAGCCTGGCAGGGATGTTAATCCTGCCTCCAGATCTTCTTAATTCTGGGATGATATCATTGGCCATTGTAGACCAGACTTTTATGGCTAGTTTCTGGGTTGCGACGTTTACTGGCTCCAGTTTGTGCCTGCGGTGCAGGTCCCTCTGCCTAAGTTGCTCTCTTCGTCTGCTTTTGTTTGTGCAAAGGGATGCAGAGTTCTGCACTCGTTGGGGCCTCCTCATAGCGGTCTTGCTGGCCGCTTGAGTCACTACTGCAGGGTAGATAAGCTTAACCCGGATAAACGACAGGTATAATTTTCTGATATTCGCCGAGCTAAGATTACTGAACCTATATAGCTTAGAGATTTCTCTCTTCGCAATATTCTGCCTCACCGTGTAGTGACTCGAGTATCCGTAGTCGGAGATTTTTAGGCTTGGGATGGTGCCTTCGGCGGAGTAGCCGTATCTCCTCCCATCAATTACAATGGGCCACGTGAACTGACGGCAGAGCGGGGGGATTTTGAATTTCTCCCTGTTTGTCCGGGTTTTCCACTTTCTCTCGAATTCGTTGATGTTCGAGATCTCCGCGTCGGTGTTGATAGCCTGATCCCTTGCTTTCCTAACCCTACTGGGGACGATCTGTGTGATGTCATCTGCGTATTGCGATACATCGTATCCCTGTGTATTGGAGTAGGGAGGTCGATGGTGAAGACCAGGTAAAGCAGGGGACGCAGGCAGCTCTCCTGGGGAACGCCCGCTTTGAGTTCGAATTCAGGACCTTTGTGTTCTTCGTTCATGATACGCGCCCTTCTGGCAATGATGAAGTCACAAAGAATCCTTCTCAGGACTGGGTTTAGCTGGAGATCTAGGATCTTGTATTGTAGTCCTCTCAGCCAAACCTTGTCGAAGGCCTTATGCACGTCCCTCATCACGATGTCTACATATTGCCCCTTCGCCCGGCAGTGTGCGATATTTTCTATTAGGAGCGCCAGGGCCATTTCAGTGCCCCTTTTTTGTTTGAGCCCATGTTGTTGTTGGTTGTGCGCTCCCAACTCGTCGAGTTGATTTTGTAGCCTGTTGGCTATAATTTTCTCGAAGATCTTGCCGGGTATTTCTAGGAGAGAGATTGGGCAATAGTTAGCCACTTGGTCTGGGGGCTTATTCCCTTTCGGGATAAAGATGATTTTTGCCACTTTATACCCGTCTGGGAAGTAACTTGTATTCAGGGATGCATTCATGATGTTCACCATGTTTTGAATAATTTGCCGTGGGGCATTCACTAGGTTGTTCCTAGTGTTCTTAGTTGTTCTTAGGCTTTTGCAGCCCCTCTGACTAGGGGGTGCAAGTCGCCTTTACCAGTGCTGCTTCTTGTTTTATTGCACGGCTTACGTTTCTTATGTGTGTGTGTGAATATTTATGTTATATTTTACGTTATAAATTATTTTTCTTTTCTTTGGGATGAAGAGAGACCCCTTCACCCCTCGCTCGCCTGCCGCCTGGATGGAAATGGGAATTGCCTTTAGGATGGATGATACGATGGATGAGATGAATCCGGGTGGGATCCTCTCAGGGGTGTGATTGTATGGCGGACTTATTGACAACGCCGCCCACCCTCTCCCCGAGGGTGTTTTAATCGCGACTGCATCCCAACATACCATAGAGACGGTTGTGTGTCCCTCTATGGTCCTGGAAGGGGCCCCCGCTGGGATGAACAGCGGAGGTTGCAGTCCGTCCCTTATCCGGAAAGGTTTGTGACATTGTTATCTAATGTGGGCTATTCCTCAAACCAGAATCCTCCAATGCCCCAAATTATAGCTATGCTACTGCCTAGCATAGTTGGGACGAAACATGAATAACAATCCCCTTTCACATCTGACGGCAGTTTACGCATGGAGGTGGGCCGGGGACTTAAGCAGTCATATGCTTAAGTGGGCCTCTGTAAAAGAAAGATGATTGGTTAGTGGTGAGTGAATGGTGATGAGGGTGAGATGACACCAGGGTATTATTCTCTTTTATGATATTTGGTCCTAAAAAATTAGAGACCAAATTTTGGGAGGCGTAGGCAAAAACTCCCCTAAAACTTTTCCTCCTTTACCAGTTGGTAAGATGCTTGATCCGAGGTATTTCTGCAAAGAATTCCGAGCTAGTGAGTCACAATTTCTTCTTCTTCTTCTTCTTCTTCTTCTTCTTCTTCTTCTTCTTCTTCTTCTTCTTCTTCTTCTTTGTAGAAAGTTGGGAAAAAGAGGGGGTGAATAGTGAATAAAAAGGAAGGGGGAGGTGTGGAAATGAAAGAAGCATTAGGTTATTAGTGTAGTTGCCCGGTGTACGGGCCATCTATATTGTTCTGATTCTTAAGTGGATTCCCATTCGTAAACGCTTTTTTTTAACACATATGTTAAATTATTTATATGTATATGCGTATATATATATATATATATATATATATATATATATATATATATATATATATATATATATATATATATATATATATATATATATATATTATTATTTTTTCTTAGTTCATTCACTTGAATCTTGGTGCTGGTTCTGCTCTTTTGGTGTTGGGGAGGTAGTTTTTATATTCTCACCCCGCAGGATCGAGGGAGTCGAGTGTTTCGTTGGGGAGAATACCATCTAGTTTCTCCCAGATTTTTTTTCCACTTTTGTAGAAGTACAGGTTAATTGGTTCAATTCCTGTTTGTGCATGCCGGCTCCTCGAGGTCTGGAAGTCAAACCACTTGGAGCCATTGATGAATTTAAGTCCTTGGTTCTGCACTCGTTGAAGCATCGACATGTTCTTGTTAGATGCAACGTTGAATGGTATGCTGGGGTACACCAGTTTGGATCTAACCAAACTGATGTATAGCTTTTTTTGTTAGCTTCTGTGAGGTTTCTAAAACGATGGAGTTTGTCAAGTTCGGTTTTTGCATGTCTAATCCTAGTGCTCACGTGCTTGATCATTCCCGAACTGAAGAGTCCGAAACCGAGAATAGACGTGCGAGGAGAATAGTCAATGTTAGTGTTTCCTATATTGAAAGGGACGGTGCGATGTCTTCCTATTGCAGTTGCGGAGAACTTAGCCACATTCGTTTGTATCTTCCAGCCGAGGCTCTAGCCGTCAGTCTTGCCGACTTTGTCCTCCGTACAACAACTTGGGTGACATCATCCGCGTATTGTATATTTAGTGTTTTCCCATCGACTGGTTTAGGGGTGGTCTCATGTGTAGATGGTGAAGAGAGTGGGGCTAAGGCATCATCCTCGAGGAACACCAGAGGCGAGGTCAAAGGCTTCCCCTGTGTGCCCTTCGAAGGCTATTGCCGCTCGCCTATTGGTTAGAGATGTTGTATTTCAGGCCTTCGATCCAGACTTTGTCGAAGGCCTTTTTTACGTCTCTGCAGACGACGTCAATCCAACAACCTCTAGCTCACCATGCTGCCGCGTGTTGCAGCATATGGGCTATTGCTGTCTCAGTGGCTCGGTGCTATCTAAATCTGTGCTGTTCTTTGTTCAGAATGTTCTTTTCTGCTAGGTGTTTAGCCAGTCTGCTGTTGAGATTTTTTTCCAAAACCTTCCCAACGGTCTCCAGCAGTGAGATGGGTCTATAAATCATGACCTGGTTAGATGGTGTTTCCGGTTTGGGTATGAAGATCATTTTGGAGGTCTTCAGGCCATCTGGGAAGTATTCCATTGCTAGAGACGCATTGAACAGGTTCAGCAGCCTGGTCTTAAGTCTCTCCGGAGCTTCTTTTAAATGCCTGATGGTAATTTGGCTGAGCCCCGGGGCTTTAGACTTGAATGAGGAAATGGAATTCAATAGTTGCTCCATTGATATTCTCTTTCCGTCCTGAGAGTTGCCTTGAAACCGATGGAAGCATGTAGTTCTATAAGGGTCAAACCTCCCTTCTCTCCTCTTCATATACTCGAGAACCTGATCCTCGAAGCCTAGGTCAAAGTCTTCCTCTTCTTCCTCTGATATCTTGAAGACATTTTCCCAAACTCCGCGGAACAGCTTCTCTTTCTACTTGGGAATGACCGCCTTAGTTCCTTCATGCTTGATTTCAGTTTGGCCTGGAGTGCGAGCGTTCCCCTTTAATTTGTTGATGGTCGTCCAAAAGGCCTTCGGGTGCCTCTCAGTGTCTAACTTTTCTATTAGACTATTCCATTTGTTTCAGACTTCGGTTCTTAGCATGGAAATTAGCTGACTTCTGAGAAACTGCACAAATTGAAAATCCACGGGTCTGGTATAGCCCAAGTTGAGGATGGTCTCGTAGACTCTGGAGAATCGATGCTGTAGCACCACTCTCTCTTGCGTGGGTTTTTGGCATGATAATTTTGTGTGACGTTATTGGGATAGCTATAGCGTCGGCGTTAGAGATGCAGTCGTTAATCGCAGTTAGTTCTTCATCCATATCTTCTTCGCATGCGTCCTTTAAATCAGGGATATCTTCTGGGAATGCTCTCCTGTAATCTTCTCACTTTGAATTCCAGAAGTCTTTTCTTGGGATAACTGGGACTGGGATAGGGGCAGTTACAATGGTGATCAGCATGGGTAGATGATCACTTGATGTTGAAGGCCCTGGAGAGATAAGTTGGTGGAAAGGGAAGTTAGGGTTCGTGAGCACGACGTCAGGTTTTGTGGCTGACCCTGGGTAGAAAAAAGTAGGAAAGTCCGGTCCAATGCGCTCTGCAACTCCCGTTCTAGTCAAGATATCTAGTAGTCTACCTTTTGTGTTTGTAGATGAGTATCCCTCTGCTCTATTCCAGGCGTTAAGGTCCCCAGCGAATATTACTGGGTGTTCTTTTGTGAAAAGGGTGTATAGATCATGATAAGGAAGATATGACCTGCGAGGGGGCTGGTACCACGCGCTTAGTTCTATGTCACCCATAGAGCACCTTAAAATGATCGACAGAGTCGATTCATTCATAGGGTTACCTTGTCTGAACTGTAACTCCTTTTTCACTGCTATTAACGCACCGTCAAATCTTTCTCCTGTGCAGTTCTTTTGTAGAACATTATATCCAAAGATCTTCTGTTTGTCTTCGTCTTTGACGATGGTTTCAGACAGCAGAAGAACATCTGGGTCTAGTTCTCTGTAGACATTAAATAATTTGTTTTTGTTATGTTCCCATCCTTGCACATTGTGTGCTAAGATGGTTAGCCTATTTCTATATGTTATCCCGTTAGTCTTTATTATTATTTGGTCGTTCAACGGCCAGATTTTAATTTTTTGTACAATTCTGGGTCATAGAGCCTAAAGTTTTTGTTGTAAAGCTTGGTTTTACAGGCGAGTAAGGAAGCTTTGATTGTCTTCCCGGTAACTGGTGAGTCATAGCACCACTTCATCTGTCCTTTTCTGATTCCTGCTGCAACATCCTCTGTGAAGATCTCTTTTTTATGGATGTTTTGAGAGTTTAGAGCCAGGGTGAGTCTGATTTATCTGCCGTCTAACTCGAGCTCATCCTCTTTTTGTTCAGTGTCTGTATCTTGAACCTTTGGTTCTACTTTATTTTTCTTGGTTTTTTTCTGCTTGGGCGAGCTAGGTGGAGGTGCTGGGGCGTCGGTTTGTTGATGTTGAGCTGTTATCAGCGTAATATCTTGGGGTTTACCTGTATCCGGACTATCCCCTGTTTGTGCTGGTTTTGTATTAGGGTACGATGCCGAGAGGAACTTTTCGGATTGAGGATTGTCTGGAAATTTAATTGTTTCTATGTTGTTAGGCGCCAGCATCTTGTTCATTTCTGTGTTAAATGAACCATGACAAGCTAAGTTTATCACATGTGCATTCAGAATGCATGCCAGCATTTTTGTAGGGGTAGTGTCGCTTAGTTTACTTTACTTTCACAGAAATAGTTATTTTTTCTACACTTAACACTATAACAATTTAACCAAATCAGGAACCATGGTTGATTTAAAATGTTACTATCGTTCCAACCGTTTACACATAAACACAGCCGAAATCAGTTTTCCGAATTTTTTCGAGCCTCGGCCGCTGTTAGAACTCTATATTCATTTATAAATCTACGTGAAAGCAACAAAAAGAAGATCTACAATGGATAGAATGTAGCCGAACAGGTGAAAGCTCTTACTTTGATAGAACCCTTCCGGTCCTGTCGCTAATTCTCACATGAGAGCGCACCATACTTCCTATGTAATTCCCCAAATTGCATCCGGGGCAATTTATTTTAGCTATTTGTTTAACCTTGACCTAGAGCTCCAAGAATATAAAAATAGATATTTCACTGATAATCCTCACTGACAAAATAATTACAATAATGATAGGGAAGACCTGTTAACCTATTCCTTTTTGGCATATTCGATACTTTCATCAATTTCTTTCTGAGAAGAAATATATTTAATTTTTCTGTCTCCTATTAGTGTAGGAAAATTCATGTCAGTTAATATATGATGTCCTGGCACTGCATATAATTTTGATGGACAATGATATGCGTTTGCTCCTGATGCCCCAAATGGATGTAAAAAGTTCACTGTGTAATCATCAAACTCCTCACAATATTCCTCCACAATTCCATACCAAACTTGCCCGTCATAAATGCAACTAACATACTTTCCTGGTTTGAAACATTTTAGGTTATCAACCATTGCAGGTTCATTAGTAATATGATTTTTCCTTATTCTTTTCCTTTCTCCAATGCTACTTGAAATGAGATATACCATCAGTTCTTCCTTGTTTATGGGAACAAATCTATGATATTTCTGAGTTTCCAGAATAGCCCTACTGTCCTTGAATTGATGTTCTAACCGTTTTTCTGCATCTTACAAATCAGATGTAGTTACAAAAAAAAATTATTGCCTTGCTCAAGTTTTCTTCACAAAACTGAAACATATCTTCTGGTGTAAGAATTTGCCTCTCTGTAGTTCTCTGCAAACTGGCATAAGCAGTAGCTCTCTTTACTGTTCCCTCAATCATATCACATGCATTTTTGCCATGGGATGTAGCAAAGAAGTGACATTCACAAGACAAACCAAAATCCTCTTGATAGTAACAGATTTGTGAAGTTGTATCTGTTCTTATATTGGCTAGCACATCCATCCGAAAAATAGTACACCTTCTTCAGTCGTGGGCATCTGAATTTAACATAGTTCATAAACTTTATTATAAATGAGTAAACCATTAGAGTGTTTTGTTTTAGTGATGGGGATAAGAGGCAGACATTAAAATGGTTAGGTTCTTGGTCTGCAGATGATCTATAATAGATGACAAAAGGGTGAACTGTACATTGTGTTGTGAAATGTCCTAGTGTAATCCTTGGGGAGCATCTTGGACAATGAAAGAATAATTTTCAGAGAAATCACCTAATATAACTGCCTCGCTTTGAGGTGGTAGTGTTTCTTTCAACTGTTTTAAGTAGTGTGATTGCTGCTGTGCAACAAAATGATGACGAACCATGCATGATATTTTCAACCTTAATGATGATAAAAATATTTCATTTGGAGCTGATTTTACACTGTCAAGAAAATTCAGCACACCCTCTTCTCTTGGGCAATCTTTGGAAAGTTGCATCATGCAAACCTCTCTCTCTGTACTGCAGACACTGTAATCCATAAGATCTTTGCATGACAGACCTTTTTCTCTCAATGCGACCAGCTGTAATTTTGGGTTTTGATGATATGTGCGGATACAGACAGAATGAGTCTCACCACTACCGGCAAACACACAATATGACGGCCGTAATTTAACAAATGTGGAAAATCCTATTTTGGGATTCTTTTTATAATTTTTATATAGTTCAAATAACTCCTAAATTTCCAAGGACCAGTCGTTTTTACACCTTCAGCAGTGATGACTTTCACACAATCCTTTTTGCCAGGACACATACGACTAAGCTCATTTGACTCATAGAATCTTCTAACTATATCTTTGTGTTCTTCAGATATCACTTTTCCTTTTCTCATTATTGGAAGTCTTTCGAAGGATTCAAAATTATGATTTTAGTCAAACACTTTTTTTTCACGATATATGTTGTAGTTTGAAAGAAACGCAGTTTTTTTCAATTCTGTATGGGGATAGAGTCAATATATGTAGTTTGTTATTATGACATTTGCTCTCCAGGAATTACTGTTTCAATTCATTCATTAATGTTTCTAGATGTGTTTAAGATTCTGTTTCAGGTTTTGAAGCATCACTTACCGCCTCGCTAATACGAACACCATAACTGATTTTTAAGCTCTTCTTCGAGCGCTTCTGGGCATCTGATAGCTAATTGATTGGAAATTAGCGAATGTACTGCCAATTTTTAAAAATGGAAGTAGAGTGGACCCGAATAACTTTAGGCTGGTAAGCATAACTTCTATCGTTTGTAAAATTAGTGTGGTAGGTTAATAAATGATGCTCAACATGGGCTTAGAAGAGGTACTGTATATCGTTTTTAACAAATTTACTAGATTTTATGGATTATGTTACGAAAAAATTAGATAAGGGAGAGAATTTTGATATGATTTACTTAAATTTTGGCAAAGCTTTTGATAAGGTTCCATATAGGAGACTAATTTACAAATTAAAAATGTATGGGATATGTGATCAAGTTTTGAATTGGATAACTGAATGTCTGAAAGACAGGAAACAGAGAGTTGTGCTAAATGGAGTGAGGGAACGTTTTGACTCATTTTTTACAGATTTAGAGAGGAAGGAAGTAAACAAACATAGGCTTCGGAGGAAGGAACGAAGAAAATAGCGCCTAGGCGCTCGACTAGCATTAGGATGGGGGATCACCCCCCCTCTAGGGAAAGGAGGCAGCCTGGAATGCCTACGAGTACCTCTACGGACAATTGACCAGGAGAGTTAACCGGACAAAGGAAAACTCTGCGAGACATTATTTGGACAGATAAAAGTAACCCTTATGAAAATTATCGACATCCCAAATAGCTACGTGGTAATTACAAGTAAGGAAAAAGGATTATAAAAATTAGTGTCCCAGGAAGGAAGATACACTAAAGGAATAAGACTAACGCCCAAAATCCCGCCCCAGATAACTGCAAACAGAAGCATCATATGCAGGAAAGTCGACGTTTGGTTGGGTTCCCATGACAAACAGGAAATGAAAGAAGAAATAGAAAAAAATCATGAAGGCATAAAAATAAATTAAATAATTAAATTTGGCCACCACACACGTCTTTAAAATTGTGTGTGCAACAACAGATATGGCAGCAAAGATATTTAAACGAGGACTGCTAATGTTTAACATGAGAATTCCACCAGAGAACATGGAGCGCGAGAAACATTAATATTCAAATGTGCTTCCGCTGCTATAAGATGGAGGACCACTTGACGCGTGACTGCACTGAGAAAGATACAGTATGTTCTGAGTGCGGACAGAAGAACCACGAATGGAGACAGTGCAAGTAAAGTACTAATAATGCGTCAAGTGTCATGGGCCACATAGGACTATGACAATGGCCTGCCCCAAAAGAAGGAAGATACGAGTAATAGAACGAAAGGAAAGAGAAGAGAGAAACGAAGAAGAAATGCAACATACGCAGGAGTGGCTAGAACAACTGTGAAGCAAATGCAGCAAGCACATGCCCATTTAACTGTGCCATAAGGGGCATCAACTGAAGTGCTCACATGCATACTCTATGACCATGTGATGAATATTGGGAAACCGGGCACCTTCGCTACGACACTCAATACAATGCTAGAAAAAAATGGAATGAAGAAGATGTGTTTCCCTGACAACCACGCCGCATCTGGAATCCTTAACATCATCGTCACCTCAGCGTCGGCACCAACGAACAACGAGGAACATACTACTGAAGAGAACGTAATTTCAAACATGTCAGTGCAAAGTAATGAAGGAGACAAAATAGTACGCATGAAAGCACCATATCAAATAAAACTTAAAGTCTACAGCGATGAATGCTCCCCCCTCCCGAGATGTAAGAAACAGGACGACATCACTAAGGCAATTGAAGAAGGAAAATGTAAATGGGCATTCAAAGGAAAGACAGGAGAAGAAGACGAGGGAGAAGTACAAAAATTCTTAAAGGAAGATAAAATTTGAATCTACCCTGGCGACTGCGTTACTTTCTTCCATTCTACATTTCAAAGTATGAAGAATGGTAGGTTTAAAGGCAATGAAGCAGAACCCAACACGAGATTGACCCACCAGAAGTTCAGAGATCTCTAGATGACCAAACTTAATAAACAATGGAACCAGAAGAGAGAAGAAAGCTCAGCATTCGCAAATCAACACTCAAAGATGGATCGGTAAAACATCGACATTAGGAAATAACTTCAGAGAGATCGATGCAGACATAATATTAATATCAGAACACGGAGTGAATCCAGAAGAAAAAGCAATGAAATTGTTCGATTACACCGTCATAAATGCGAACCCTTCAGGCGAGCGCCATGACGGGGTGGCCATAGCAATAAGAAGAGGGCTGAAGTTCAAAGAAGTTAATAATTTAGATGAGGCATACTTGTCCGTAAAAAGTGAAACGGAATTAACGCCAATAATAGTAGCCACGGGATATCAAGCACCAAGAAAAAATTACCTTCTCCTGCACAACCTATTTAAAATCTTTCGCACTGGTTTCTCAACCATCTTTATGGGAGAACTCAATGCCAGGTGTAATAAAAATGGATACCGCTTCAGAAAAACCAAAGGAGCCAACTTAGAAATGATGTTGGAAAGAAACATTTTCAAGAGAATAGGGCCAGACTTTCCAACATATGTCACAGGCAATGCAGCTACAAAACCAAATGTTGTGCTATGTAGCTTCAATATGCCATACAACAGCCACATGTAACCAGTTACCTTTGCATTTAGCGACCATGTTGGAACACATTTGCTCATAAATCAATACCCGATACAGGTACCGGTACCGGCGAAGAAGGATTACAAGAGAGCAAACTGGGCAGGTTACACACAAGATCTTAGTAACTTCGTTCAAAAGGGTCTCATTGACGCCAACCTGGAAGATATTGATGAGGAGAACTCAAGATTAACAAGAACGATCATTGAGGCGGACGGAAGATATATACCAAAGACAAGATACCGTACTCTTCTACATTCTCGATGGACAGATGAAATGAAGAGAAAAAATAGGCAACTAAGTGGAATACTAGACCAAATAATTCTCCATGGACCAAATTGAGATCGATACGAAGAAATCAGAAGACGGAGAGAAGAACTGAGGCATCTCATAGAAGAACAGCAAAGCCACATATGGGATAGCCTAATAGAGAAAATACATGAAGAAAGAAGACCAAAAGAGAACTAGAGACTAATAAATAGACATAAAGGCAGACCCCTGAAAGAAAAATAACAATTAAGAATGAACGGGGAGAATAGATCCAATAAGAGAGGACCACAGAAGAAATTTTTCGTAATCACTGAAAATCAGTGTTCTCCATAACACCAGAGGAGGACGAAGACTTCAATCCAGAGATAGACGAAATGGTCCACACAGTCTTATGAGAAAACATAAACAAGATCACTCTAGCACCAAGTGTTGGGCGAGAAAGGGGGAAAATTCTGGGTACAGGGGCCTACATAACAACGGAAGAGATCAAATGCTTAATACAATAATTCAAACAGAAAGCGCCAGGCCCCTCAGGAATAATCAGAATTAATCTTACCAAGGCACCTAACATAATCATCAGAACATTAAAGAATATTTTTAACGCGTGCTTAAACACTGGTTACTTCCCTGATAGCTATAAACTAGCGGAAATTATATTCGTCCCAAAGCCAGGAAAACCACCAAACCAGCTCAGGAGTTACCGGCCAATATAGCTATTGAACTTCATGGGCAAAGTCTTCGAGAAAATCCTTAACAGAAGACTAAAAGAATATCTTGAAGAAAATGACCTTTATAATGATTACAGTGGGGAACAATCTATTTGGTGAATTGACAAAAGTACATTTTCCTACCTAATTCGAGCATACTCAATTCAAATCTGAAATCAGATTCTCTCTATATGCTATAGATTTTTCGTGATATCAATAACTAATATTATACAATAATTTTTATTTTATCACGCCTATCATCATGCCCTGAAGTAATTTTGAATCATCCTTTTGCGTTATTTATAGTAAAGCAGGTTTTTTTGCACAGAAATTTTATTGCATATGAGAAGAAACTTGAATTACACATTAGGATTACAAATACTGTAATCAAATAGATGCTAATTTATTAATGACCGTACATCAGGCTGGTGGACCTCTTCTTGATTTTAATCGGGCAAAAATTGCGTTTGTAACTCTTTCTCTTGTAAGTCTTCTCTGGCTGATCTCTTCTAATCGTCGAGCAATAGTCCGCCATCATGTATCTATCCCAGTGACCTTGGTAGCGCTCTTCCATCGTCATCAAATCCTGATGGAAGCGTTCCCCTTGTTCGTCTCTCACGGCTCCCAGATTCTCTGGGAATCGGTCGAGGTGACTATTTAGGAAATGCAGCTTCACACCCATGTTGCATCCCATATCACGATATGCTAAAAACATATTAGTAACCAGATCATCGTAGTTATGCGCTTTTTTGTTTCCCAAGAAGTTACGAACAACGGCAGAAAATGAGAGCCAGGCTGCCTTCTCCTTTTTATTCATAGTGGTCACGAATCTAGAATCACTCAGAAGTCTTCGTATTTTAGGACCATAAAATACTCCTAGTTTTATTTTTTCGTATAACAAAGCAGAAAACGCCGATATTATTTACTGAAAACAATCATTATCAGTGCTCAACGCCTTGACATACTGCTTCATCAACTCCAGTTTGAGATGAAGTGGAGGGAAAACGATCTTCTCTCGACCATCTTAAGGTCTAAACATATGATCCAATTGTGTTCATGGCACTTAAGTAAATCCATGACCATTCTTATGTCATCGTGAGTTTCTCGCAGATGGACAGAGTGACCGAGAGTAACTGCACCAAAGTCATTGCCATTATGAAAAAGGACACACTTGAGGCTACGCTTGGAGCTATCCAAAAAAAGTCTCCACTCAGCAAGGCTATGGGTGCCAAGTCCCAACTCGGTAAACAGACCAAGAACATAGTGGCAGTATAAAAATTGTTTGTCCTCAGAGAAATACTTAACAAATGTACTTTCCCTTGTTCGGTAATATGATAGCCGTACCGACCTGTCAAGCATATGTCTTTCACTCAACCTGGAGGCTAAAAGTTCGGCAGCTTTCTTGGAGACGCCAAACCACGTATCAAGTCATTTAAATCCTCTTGATTGAAACAGTGAGGAGCTAATGGCTGTTCAGCATCTGATGGTGAATCTGCAGACTCTGAATCCATTCCGTGGACGTCAATATCAGGTACATCATTTTCATCCTCGGAGGAAGCATATCCACTGAAAATCGGAACTGGTAAAGACTCAGAATGAGCTACTGGCCGAATCGCCGAGAGAATGTTGAGGCAGTCGTTCTTGTGCCGATTTTTTTTGCCAATCCCTTCAGTATTCACCAGACATAAATAGCAGCCCGATACATGATCCTTTGGCTCTCGTCACACCATGTGGATTCCAAAAGGAAGAAGATTTTTCCTTCCTTTCACCACTCACGAAGATGTTCCACACAATTATGGCAAACAGCATGTGGGGCTTACTTCTTATCTTGATCGCCAAGAGGAACATCAAAATATGCCTTATAATTGCGGATCACATAGTTTGATATATTGCGCCTTTGACAAACTAGCATGTAACAGCTAAATATGTAGCAGAAGGTGTCGGAAAAAAAACGCAATTTCCTCTGGACGAAGCCATCACTCTAACATAAGACCTGAAAAAAGAAACAATAATGTCAATATTTTGCACAATAACACTTATTACTATCTTACTACTATGTACTGTGAAGTATTTGCTTTCTAAAGCACCCTCTCTGTCCGTCCAGAGGGCAGTTTTCGGGGAAATGAGAAAATAAAAATTACAGAATGACTATAGCATGTAGGTAAAAATGGATTATATATTTGAAATCAGCATGGAAAAACGAATTAAAATTGGCAGATAAATCTAAGTCACCAGAAAATGTGATTAAAATTGGTTCCCTGCCTTATCAGTTCGGATTCAGAAGAGTCAGAGACACCACAATGGCACTTGGCAGAATAACAGAGAAAATAGCAAAGGTCAAAGCAGAGAATAATTACATCGATCTGGTCCTGAGAGATGTAGAAAAAGCATTCGACAAAGTTTGGGTCAGAGGAATGCAATATAAGATCTTAAATCTCCAGATGAATAGCAATCTGGAGAGAATTATCTGCGATTATGTAACAGAAAAAAGAGCATATGTGAAGATCAATGGTTATTCAGGACCAGAATTCGAATTGGAAGCTGGACTTCCGCAGGGGGGCTTTCTTATCCCCACGCTGTATTCAAAATACACAGCAGACCTGCCACCACCAATAATGCCTGGTTGCCTAAACATACAGTTCGCGGACGACATAAGCCAACTTGTCGTCACTCCGTACAGGAACGTACGCTTTCAGGCAAGGAAAACAGCTTTAGAAATCAGTAACATCAACAACTTCGAAAGAGATTGGAAGATAAGGACGAACAAGAGGAAATTTACAATAATCCCAATCTCCAGGAACAAAACAATTATAGTTGAAGATCAGAACTACATATATCATAGTGAGGGTAAAGTGCTAGGACTCAGAATGACAAAAAAGAGAGGAAGAACAAGGCGATTCCGATGCTTAACCTACTGTAAAATATAAGACGGTTAAGCATGCAAAATAAAAGAAAAATCTATCTTGCACTAGAAAGAGAGGTACTACTATACCCGCCAACCACTATCAACGGTGAAACAAGGGCCAAAAAATTGGAACTCTAGAGAGATAGGAGAAGACTACAGGATCTACACCAAGAAGCAGGATTAAAAACGCTCAACATCAACATCAGGAACAGAGCGGAGAAAATATGGAGGAAGATAGACGATCTACCTCCGATATTTGCACAGCACACGAACACCAGAGCTGGAGTCCCCTTCAACACTCAATTTCCCAGCGGAAGACAACACCTGAGAATCGAGGAAGTACCCATATTTACTTAAGTAGAAATTCAAAAAGAGAGAAGGAACAAGCATAACGATAAAGATATTTACCCGACTATATACAAACCCAAACAGAACTCAAACGAACATAGTAAACTAAAAGTGTAATAAGCGAACTATAGTATTGAAAAGTTTAACAAAAATGATAGTGAAGTGAAAGTTAATAGTAAAACAAGTGTACAAAGTGAAACTAAAGTGAAAAAGTGATAACAACAAGAGAAAGTGAAACAAAGTAAGGAAAGTAAAAACAAGTAACATAACAATACATAAACAAAGCTCAGAGCTAAGATAACTCAAAACGGCATGAAGGCTACAATAAGCACATAAATGAAAGATGAAGAGAATAAGGGAACAGAGATTAGGCGGTCCTCCCATTTCTGTATGAGGAACATAGGTGCTAAAAGTGTGAAAAAGGAAGTAAGAATGACAAGTAAATGCATGACGGTGGTTCGGAATCCACGTTAATCAGCAGGTCCCCCTTGTCCCTCGGGCAAGTGTATTCCACCCTTTCCACCTTTGACTACCGAGGTTGATCAATCTGCCTCCTCACCAGATTGAGCAAAACTTTCCGTCTCCCACTATAAACCCTCTTCTAAAACTTGTTCCGGACTTCCCATTAAGCACTTCACTATCGGTTCACTTGAACTGAGAGTCAGAAGTATGGGAAGTTTCTACAGGAGCAAGTCGGCCACGGTCCTCCTCCTCTTCTGTGCCCCCTTCCCACCTCAATCGTGGGAGGGGTACAGAAGAGGAGGAGTAACCGCGAGCCGTACCTTTTCTCCCCTAAAAAAAAAAGAAAAAAGTCTAACTATTTGTTGCTCCGATCTAGTTCTCTGGCAAAGGAGGAAAAGGAAAATGAAGTTTGAAAACATGCTTCTTTAACGGCGGTCAACTCGGAGACGCCAAGATATCGGGAGTATGGTTTCCGGCTGAAGTTGCACGTTAATTGCCGGTTTCTTTATTTGAATAATGACTGTTTGGGCCATCCGCAATCTTCTGCGGTTTTGGAGTCTCAAGATGATGGAGATTTCCTGATTCAGTTTTTCACGGGTTAGGGTAGCGCCATGAGAGTGGGCATGTTTTTTAATCGCGCTATCTTGAAGGTGAGCTGTCAGTCGCCTTAGCATGGTTGTAAAGGTTACGCCAATGTACTTTGAATTGCGATGTTCGCAGTCACCGAATTGGCACGATTATTCGTACACAACGTTAGTTTCCTGGAGTTCGCTCGTTGAAGGGTGGACAGCTGTTCTTCATGATGCAACTACTTGTTTTCTTGGTCTTGTAATTATATACTACATCTAATTATATACTGACCTGGGAGACGCTAATATCGAAGAGATTGATGAGAAGATAAACAAGATCACCAATCTCCTCATACAAGCCGACGATAGATGCGTCCCCAGAATCTCCTATAAATTGCTCTCACAACCTAGGTGGACGGACGAGATGAGAGAAATCACTAGGGAACATAGAGAAATCTATGAAGAGATCGGCACGACAGGAACCAATAGGGAAAGGACAGCCAGAATTAGGCATCTAAGTGAGGAACTAAAAAACATAATAATTGAAAAACAAAGAACAATCTGGAATGACATCATTTGGAGGCTGGACATGGAGAACGATCCTGTAAGGTTTTGGAGTAACATCCGAAGAATTAAGGGATTGCCTCCCGGACCCAGAACCCAAATCTAAGATGGAAACGACATCATTGAGGACCCAGAGTCTCTCGAGAGAAAATTTAATGCTCACTGGAAAGAGATTTTCGCTATATCACCTGAGGAAAACGACACCTTCGACCAGGACTTCGAAGACCAATTGCTCGATGACCTAAGCACAGTGATGCATAGAACCCTCCCACACCCGCAAGTATCTCAGGAAAGAGTAATAGTTGACCACGGATGCCAAATAACTGTCGAAGAGACCTTGAACACCATAAGGTCCTTCAAGCAGAGGGCTCCAGGCTGGTCTGGGATTACGAAGAATAACCTCGTAAATGCCCCAAGGCAAATTATTCAGGGTTTGGCGAACACAATGAACGCTGACCTAAATACGGGATACTTCCCTGACGGGTACAAGATGGCCAAAATTATCTTCATTCCAAAGGGAAACAAGCCCTCAGACCAGGTGGCTAACTATCGCCCGATCTCTCTTCTTGAGATACAGAGAAAAATCTTCGAGAAGATTTTAGCAAATAAGCTACAAGCTCAACTGAGCGAGTTAAGAGCGCAGAACCCCCAACAACATGGCTTCCGCAGAAAAGGGGGCACAGATACTGCCCTGGCGTTCCTAACAGAGAAATAAACTTACACCCAAGCGAACAGGTTCTATATAGACATTGTGTTAAGGGACGTGCAAAAGGCCCTCGATAAAGTATGGCTGGAAGGACTTAAATACAAGATCCTGAACCTCCAGCTAGACCTAATCCTGGAAAGGATCCTCTGTGACTTCGTCATGGACAGAAGGGCCTGTCTCATGATTGAAGGGTACAGAGGTCTTGAATTCGAACTGAATGCGGGCGTTCCTCAGTGAAGCTGCCTGAGTCCTCTGCTTTACTTGGTCTTCACAATCAACCTCCCAACTCCGGCGCACAGGGACACGATGTATCTGCAATTCGCAGATGACATTACTCAAATTGTCCCATGCCCGGAGAGGAAAGCAAGGGCACAGGTGGTTTGCACAATAGTAGAAATCAACAACATCAGTCAGTACGAGAGACGATGGAAGATCAGGACCAACAAGGACAAATTCAAGATCGTCCCACTGAGCCACGAGTTGACATGGCCCATCATCATAGATAGGAGGAGATACAGTTACTCCGCGAAGGCACCGTCCTGGGCCTTAGAATCACCGACCATGATACTCGAGACACCCCACGGAGAGGCGGAACTTGGCAATGAGAGAAATCTCCAAGCTATACAGGTTTAAAGATCTTAGCTCGGCCAACATCAGGAAAATATATCTGATCTTTGTTCGGGCTAAGCTCATCTACCTCGCAGTGGTTTTTCAAGCGGCCAACAAAACCTCGGTGAAAAGGCTACATCGTGTCCAGAACTCTGCTCCTCTGCTTATCAACAAAGCCAGAAGGCGTGATCACCTTAGGCAAAGAGATTTGCACAGGAGGAAACGTTTGGAGCCTATCAATGTCGTCACCCCAAAACTTGGAAAAAAGGTCTGGTCTACTTTAATGAATGGTGTCATTCCTGAACTACAGGGACCAAGCGGCAGGCTTAATATACCTGCAAGGCTACGGGTGAAAGTCTCACGCTAACGTCGGTTCTCGAGCACAAAATTATGCACACAAAAAGTCATTACACTAATTTATACATAGACAAAACACAATACAACATATAAAAACATTACATCCATGCATATATAAATGAAAACAGTGAACAATACAATTATTACAACACAAGAAACACGAGGTAAATTGTTGTCAATTAGAGCTAACAAAGGCTTCAAAACTGAAGATTTGCAACAAAAATAAGTACAACTAATCATTTGAGAACAAACAATAAGTAAAAGACTAAAGCTCATGAAATTACACAAACATAGGATAAAAAGTTCAAACAGACAACAAAAACAAAAGCATAGGTAAAAATAAATAAAAAATAAAGCGATGCCCTCCCTACTAGGGTAAAATATCCTCCCCGCTTTAATTTTCACCTACTATATATTCCACTATCCCAATTTCTACTAAAAAACTGAGTCTATCATCCAATAATTCCATTGAATACAAAATAAAGTTCTCTACATAATCACCAACACACGTAGGAGAGAGAGGAGAAGATTACAGGATCTACACCAAGAAGCAGGATTAAAAACGCTCAACATCAACATCAAGAACAGAGCGGAGAAAATATAGAGGAAGATAGACGATCTACCTCCGATATTTGCAGAGCACACAAACACCAGATATGGAGTCCTCTTTAACACTCGATTTACCAGCGGCAGACAACACCTGAGAATCGAGGAAGTGCCCATATTTACTTAAGTAGAAATTCAAAAAGAGAGAAGGAACAAGCATAACGATAAAGATATTTATCCGACTATATACAAACCCAACTAACCAAGAATCCAGATTGATACCCTAATAAGACGACTGAATTTAAACAACCTAAATAGGAAGAAACAACCGACTAAGAAGACAATACAAATCAAAAGTGTAAACAGAAATAATGCGAACAAAATTAACTAAAAGTGTAATAAGTGGACTATATTAAAAGGTTTAACAAAAATGATAGTGAAGTGAAAGTTAAGAATAAAACAGAAATAAAACGAACATAGTAAACTAAAAGTGTAATAAGTGAACTATATTATTAGAAAATTTAACAAAAATGATAGTGAAGTGAAAGTTAATAGTAAAACAAGTGAACAAAGTGAAACTAAAGTGAAAAAGTGATAACAACAAGAGAAAGTGAAACAAAGTAAGGAAAGTAAAAACAAGTAACATAACAATACATAAACAAAGCTCAGAGCTAAGATAACTCAAAACGGCATGAATGCTACAATAAACACATGAATGAAAGATGAAGAGAATAAGGGAACAGAGATTAGGCGGTCCTCCCATTTCTGTATGAGGAACATAGGTGCTAAAGTGTGAGAAAGGAAGTAAGAATGATGAATGATGAGTAAATGCATGACGGTGGTTCAGAATCCACGTTAATCAGCAGGCCTCCTTTGTCCGTCAGGGCAAGGGTATTCCATCCTTTCCACCTTTGACTGCCGAGGTTGCTCAATCTGCCTCCTCACCAATCTGTCCTCTTTTAACTCAAAACTTTCCGTCTCCCACAGCTATAAGCCCTCTTCTAAAGCTTGTTCCGGGCTTCTCACTTAGCACTTCCCTATTGGTTCTCTAAAACATGTCATTATCGGATGTTTTTTTCTCGCCTCGAACACCCCGTTAAAAAACTTGTAAGAAATATTAAGAAGATACAAGTTAAAATTAATAACGCTGCCATAGCTGTGGACTTCAATAGAACATGCATATATATATATATATATATATATATATATATATATATATATATATATATATATATATATATATATATATATATATATATATATATATATGTGTGTGTACCATCTTCAGACATCCACACATAAATATCTCAAACGGGTCTGGGGGAGTAATTCTAAGGTAGGTCATAATATATATGTTTTAAGAATACAATTTTGGCCAAAGGGGTCTATTTTAATTACCAGTCCGAAAAGTTAAAGTTCGAAAATTTTCGATTTAAAGTAGATTTATTTAGTTATTTATTTTTACGAAAATCATTACAAGTGGATCATCTGGAACCGAGCTTAATCAATTACATGGTATAAAATTATTATGTAATTTAAGTTACTCGTTGCAGTACTGCCTCTTCTGACATCACCTTTATGTTCATTTAACCTTTTTTCTTCTACAAATCTTCCCATCTCTCGTACATAGAAGGAGTTTCAATTATTACATTCGAAATGAATTTAATATTCGTCTGTCTCACTCCTTTTCTCATTGGGTTTTGTGGAAGGGAAAGATTTCAGGATGGTAGAAGGGTCAATATTTATAGATGTGTTATTGCCCTGGAGCAGAGCGTATCCCAGGCATGTTTCTTTTTTCCTGTTTTTTTTCCTTCCTCCATTTTCGTTGGGTCAGCGTTAGCTAACCTTCCTGTAGTAGTTGACTACTCTTGCCTTGTTTTTTTGTTTTTACCTTTCCTTATATATATATATATATATATATATATATATATATATATATATATATATATATATATATATATATATATATATATATATATATATATATATCTGTATAAATAATCTCTCTATATATAGCTTTTTCCTCCGTCGTTGTGTTAGGCATTCAAGCCTTTCAAATGTACTTCTGCTAACTCGTAGCTTTACTTTATTCATTTTTGAGTTTTATTTAGTTTCGCCTTTGCGGGCATTTCGCCCCATTTACTTGCCTTGTTTTATTTACTTTCTTTTTTATTGTGTTTAGTTGGGCACTACGCCTCTTTTTGTTTAAATTTTGATTCAATTTATTTTTACGTTTTGGGCACTTCGCCTCTTTTTTTTCTTTTTTTATTCTTAATTTGGAGTTTGGGGCACTTCGCCTCTTTTTTTTCTTTTTTTATTCTTAATTTGGAGTTTGGGGCACTTCGCCTCTTTTTTTTATTTTTTTATTCTTAATTTGGAGTTTGGGGCACTTTGCCTCTTTTGTCTTCTTACTTGTCTTCATTTAGTTCTTCGGGATTGGGCACTACTCCTCTTTTTTTATCTTTGATGTGTTTAAAATCTGTGTTTAAAATCTGTGGTTGGCACTTCGCCTCTTTTATATTGTCTTTTACCTAGCTTGGGTTGTTTGTGGAGTCAATTCGAGTAGTGGTCTTACAAACTGATTCTTGCGTCAGGTTATGTAAGTATTTCTCGCTATCTGAACAAGACTACTCGGTTTTGCTGTGAGCACATTCTTCTACTGGGGAATAGTGCTCTCCTTGTAGCTCGTCCAATAGCTTGCCTCGGTATTTCGAGGTCCGCATTTATCTGTGGGAGGATATCGCGTTCGACTTTTTGTCAGGTCTTTCTCCCTAGCCTCTGGAGAACTATATTCAGTGGCTTGAGTCCTGATATTGCGTGCAGTTCCGTCTGCCGATTATAGTCCAATCTCCTCGCGCCGGTTATAAGCAGGGTAGCCTTGTTCTGGACTCTCTGCATAAGTTTGAGAGAGGAATGAACTGGTTGCCTGCATAACCACCGCGGGGTACACCAAAACTGGTCGCACCAGAATGTTGTACAGTTTCCTGATGTTTTTGGAACTGAGATTTATGAACCTGTACAGTTTTCCAAGTTATCTTTTGGCTAGGGAGACTCGGCTGTTGATATGCGCCTTATACCTTGTTGAGGTGAGGCGCAGACCCAGGACTTTACCCTCGTTGGAGTAGGGGTAAAGATCGTCTCTGACGATGACGTCGTCCCTTTTCCGGCGGTTCATTGGGAGGATTTGAAACTTTCGGCGGTTTGTTTTTATTTTCTACATTCTTTCGAATCGGTTGATGTTTTCGATTTCGGTAGCTGTCTTCCTTGCTTGAACTCCAGCGTTCCTATAGGAACCAGGGATGATTTGAGTGATGTTGTCTGCAAACTGAAGATACATCACATCCTCCCCGACTGGAGTAGGTAAGTCCAACATGTACACAAGGTACAGCAGCGGACTCAGACAGCTACCTTGTGGAACACCCGCCTTTAGCTCGAATATGGGTCCTCTATTGCCCCTGATCGAGATTCGGGCTTTCCTCTCCATGATGTAGTCACAGAGGACCCTTTCCAGGATCGGGTTAAGCTGGAGGCCTAAGATCTTGAATTGTAGACCTCTTAGCCAAACCTTGTCGAAGGCCTTCTGTAAATCACGCAACACCACGTCTACGTACTTCCCATCAGCTTTGCAGCGGGCTAGCTTTTCAGTTAGGAGGGCAAGGGCTTTATCAGTCCCCCGCCTCCTGCGAAACCCGTGTTGCTGAAGGTTGTGAGCTTCCAGCTCGGTCAGCTGATCTTGTAGCCTATTGGCTAGAAGCTTCTCGTAGATTTTGCCTACAAACTCTAGGAGGGATATTGGCCTGTAGTCCACCAGTTGATCTAAGGGTTTGTTCCCTTTAGGGATAAAAAGAATTTTAGCCATTTTTAGCCCATCGGGGAAGTAACCCGTATTCAGGGAAGCGTTGAAGATGTTAGTGATTCCCTGAATGATCTGCCGGGCGGCATGCACCAGATTGTTCTTAGTGATGCCCGCCAGCCTGGCGCCTTTTGTTTAAAGGTTTTTATGACTTCCATGACCTCTACCGTTGTTATTGGTCGGCCATGGTCCACCATTTCCCTCCCTTCGTCGACGTAGGCTTGCGGGGGCGTTCGATGTATGATCTAGTTGAGCTCTTCAATCAGATGGTCTTCGAATTCCTGGTCAAATTCCGCCTCGTCCTCTGGCGTTATTGAGAAGATTTCCTTCCAGAACGTGCGGAATCTTTCCTCTAGGACCACCGGATCCTCCAAGTAGTCATCACCCTCCTTAATGCGGGTCTTTCCTCTACTTGGTAGGCCTTTTAGCTTTTTCACCAGGCGCCAGAATTTATCGGGGGCCATCTCGCTATCCAACCTGGCTATTAGGCTGTTCCAGATCTCAGCCTGTTGTTGGTTAATAGCCAGCTTTAGCTCGGCGACGGAGTAGCGAGCTTCGCTCCCGATTTGTACCCACTCTTCTTATCTCCTCATACACCTCACTGTGCTCCCTGGAGATCTCTTTCATCTTTTCGGTCCAACGAGGTTGTGGAAGAGTCTTGTACCCTGTTATGGGTACGCACTCGCGATCAGCCTCGATGATGAGAGCTGTTATCCTCTCCAGCTCCCCGTCAATCTCCTCTAATGTGGCCTCGCCTAGGTCGGCTGGTTCGTAAACGCCTAGGATTTCTCCGTAGCGTTCCCAGTCGGCCGAGGCGTAGCTCTTGCGGAGAGGGACCAGAATCTGGATCGGAGCGAGTGAGATGGTCATTAAGATCACCATATGGTCGCTGGGCACTGCTGATCCCGACTCGCTATAGTAATTGAATGGGAAGCCATCGCTTGTCATGATTATGTCGGGCTTGGTTGTTGCCCGTGAGGTGATATAGGTCGGAAATTCCGGTCCTATATTCTGGATGTTTTTGCGTCTCATAATAATTTCCAAGTTATGGCCTCTGTTATTCGTGTTACCATAGCCAGCCGTTCGGCATCTGGCGTTGAGGTCGCCCCCAAGGAATACCATTCTGCCGTGACCGAACAAGGTGTAAAAGTTGTTGAGGGGCAGGTACGCTCTACGAGGGGGTTGATACGCCGCCGCGATCACGAGGTTGCCCACTAATGTAGGCATCTCAATCGCCACGAATGACTCGTCTAGTTCTGGAAGGTGCCTGAACGAGAAATTCTTTTTGATTGCAATCGCGGTGCCGTCAAACCTCTCCTGAGAATGGTTCTTAGCAACTACTCTGTAGCCTGGTATCTTTATTTGGTACGATGTTGTGTCGATACCGTGCTCCGAAATTAATATGATGTTGGGGTCTAGCACACGGAATATGTTCCTATACGCCGTTGCTTTTCCCTCCCATCCATTAACATTGATTGTTGCAATCTTCAACCTGCTGTTCAGGTTTTCTATTCTCGTTTCTGGCTCCTAGTGTTTCTTGGTGAAGGGACGCTTTTTCCCGTTCCTCTTTTTTTATATTCCGCCGTGGGTATTTCCTCCAGTGTGTCCCTGTAGAGGGTTATATTGTTGTTGTTGAGGGCCTCTTCGACTACCTCTTCGTCACACTGGGCATCGTCGAAGTGCATAATTTTCCCTGTGTATTCCACCTTTGTAGTAATTTCTTGTGCTTTCGCTATTCATCTCTGTTGTATACACATTACTTTAAATAATTATGCACTCATTTATTCCATTTACAACATACTGATCAAGTAATTTAAAATCTTGCTCATTTATATCCTTCCTGACCTCTTTCAATTCATCCATCCCTTCATTCACTTATGGTGGTTGTCGAGAATTTTGAGCTATTTCACCCTATAGCCCTATAATATAATCTGCATCCATTGGATCGCGTAATCAGCCTTTGCCAAGATGTTTACTGAACATTTTATTCTGAATGCAAGATTGTAAGCTTATCTCAAATTTGTCGACAGGATCACAAAAAATAAGCCCCGATAATTCCCACTTCTCAAGAGTATCCCTTGACACATCCCGTAGAAAATTTTCCTTGTGTTTCAAAATTCACATTCGCAGGGTTACTAATTAAAAGATTCTTTGACAAGCGCAAAGCTTGTATAAATTATTGAAAAAAAAGCTAACTTAAACTCGAGCATCTTCTTCAATAGTGAATCGGTGTAAAACAGTCAAACCTGTAGGATCAATTGGTCCGGAAAAATTCAAAATATCAAAATCAACTTCGGTAAATAAGTGTAGATATGAACTTCCCTCTGTTAGGAGTACTTGTCTTTATGTTGTGAAAACGTTAAAAATAATTGCTGTAATATATCTAGGTGTACGATTTTCGCAGTCAAATCCTAAAATGCCCTGACAATGGATCGTGTACAACATTGTAAAGAAATTATTCCGGGTATTTCTTTCATTTTAGGGTAAAATAATATAATGTACCTTAAAACTGTTGAACGGTTGATGGAATTTCGTAAACTGATTCCGCGCCAAATTCCAGATCTCATATTTAAGTACGTTAATATTTTGATTTACGCGCGAAGGTTGTTTCATCTCTTCCACCTTAAATATTAGCAGTTCAACATGGTTCATAAAACGTCTCCCAAAATGTTTGTGCTTAAAAGAGGTATGTAACCTGAATTTAAATATATTTTTAGTCATTTGTTATTAAGTTCATTCAATGTTTATAACATAATTTCATGGATGACAAACACACAAGGGCCTATCAAAGGTTATCCGTATCCATCAAATCCCACCCACATAATGCATCCATAGGATTATGTCCAACCATGCATCTACAATATATAATTTAAAGCCTCCATAGGAGTCTGTCAAAAACAAAATCAAAGTCCCCCAAAATATACAATAAAAAGACTGCATCCACAGGAATAAGGCAAGAAACATATCCACATACCAAAAAGTAAGAAATTAACCCTCCATCCCCATATAATCATCCAATCTGCGCTTGAAAACATTCAAGTTTGGGTTGTCTACAGTCTCAGGTGGCAAACTATTCCAATAATCCACCACTCTGTTAGTGAAAAAATATTTTCTAACATCCAGTCTGCACCTCTGTTTTTTAATCTTTAAGTGGTGGCCTCTAGTTCTATTACTACCTTCTAATTCAAATAACTTGCTGAAATCCAATTTATCCATCCCAGAAAAGATTTTAAAAAGCTCAATCATATCTCCCCTCACACACCTTTCAAATGAAAACATTTAATACCCTCAGTCTATCTTCATATTCAAGGTGCTTCAGGGATGGTATTATTTTTGTTGCCCTCCTTTGTACTGACTAATAAGTTTATATCATGTCTAAACCCCTGGAGAATTTTATACAGTTGTCCAACAAAATATTAAGAAGTTATGATATCCTGATTGATTCATAGTAAATAAATATCTACCTAGTTTGTATCCCCCAGGCTCAACACAAGTCTAGTAGCATGCAGGAATGGTGCTCTGGTATAACAATTTAATGGATGACTAAAGCCACAAGGGCCTATCAGGTCATCCAACTCAACCAATGAGGGGTAGTTTGAGACATAAGAACATAAGAAAAGGAGACTGCAAAGGACCATTCATGGCCTACACTTGGCAGCTCCTGTTCCAGTCAACACAAAAGATTTCTTACATAGAAAAGTCATCAACATTGTCACCCTTTACAGGAGTTTGTCAGATCAAATCTACAATATACATAGAATGCATCCAGAGGATTGTGTCCATTCATGCAACTGCAAAATATAATCTCCCCACTCCTTAGAAAAATATATACATATGTACATAAAAAAAAGTCAGTCCCATCTAGCAGCTTCATCCATATGTTTATCTAATCTATTCTTAAAACTACCCAGAAAGGAGGCTTCTATCTCATGTCTAGTGAGCCTATTCCATTCATCTATCACATGATTTGTAAACCAATTCCTCCCAATCTCCTTCCTAAACCTATACTTATCAAGCTTAAACCCATTGCTATGTGTCCTGTCATGTTCACTAAGTATAAGAACCTTACCCAGATCCCCTTTATTATATCCTTTTACCCATTTAAGACTTCAATCAATTCCCCTCTGACTCTTCTCCTTTCCAATGTATGTAGATTTAGTTTTCTGAGCCTTTCACCATAAGGTAAGTTCCTTAGCCCACCAATCATCTTTGTCATCCTTCTCTGCACAGACTCAAGCAAATCAATATCCTTCCTATAATATGGTGACCAAAATTGTACTGCATAGTCTAGATGAGGCCTAACTAGCGCCAGATAGAGTTTTAGAATGACTTCAGCACTCTTATTGCTTACACTCCTCCTAATGAATCCCAATATCCTATTAGCTTTATTCTTAGCATTTAGACATTGCTTTCTAGGATGAAGGTCTGAACTTACCAAAATACCCAAGTCCCTCTCACAATCAGTCCTCCCTAAAATTCTCCCATTTAATTTATAACTATTCAATGGATTATTTCTACCTATACTAAGTACACTACATTTGTCTATGTTAAACTTCATTTGCCATTTCTCTGCCCAATTGGACAGAATGGTCAATTCCTCTTGCATTACAACAGCATCAGAATCAGCCCTAATGGCTCTACCTAGCCTAGTATAATCAGCAAATTTACTCAGGTCACTACTTATACCTATGTCAAGATCATTAATATAAATTAAGAATAGCAAGGGCCTCAAAACAGATCCTTGCGGAACTCCACTGCTAACACACCCCCACTCAGATTTAACTCCATCTATACTAACTCTTTGCTGTCTGTCACCAAGCCATGACTGAATCTACCTAAATATACTGCCATCGATCCTGTGTGCTTTAACTTTGCTCAGAAGTCGTAAGTGTGGCACTCGATCAAAAGCCTTACTAAAGTCCAAGTATAAAATATCAGTTTTCATCATTATCTGCTGCTTCATACACCTTACTATAAAAAGACAGCAAATTAGTCAGACAGGATTTACCCTTACTAAAGCCAT
The DNA here is from genome assembly GCA_963969495.1 of Ceratothoa steindachneri. NCBI lineage: Eukaryota > Metazoa > Arthropoda > Malacostraca > Isopoda > Cymothoidae > Ceratothoa > Ceratothoa steindachneri. The sequence goes on from OZ018321.1 coordinate 89,257,746, forward strand.
GCTGTGATTCTTTTATCAACTTATGCTTATCCAAGTGATCTCTAATATTCGTTGCTATAATAGATTCCATCATTTTCCCTACCACTGATGTCAAACTTACTGGTCTGTAATTAGACATATTTGTTTTATCCCCTTTCTTAAATATAGGTATCACATTGGCTTTCTTCCATGCCACTCTCCAATGATTTTCTTAAGATGCATGCTAGGTGCTCACTTAACACATCCTTACATTCTTTCAAAATTCTAGGAAAGAGCTCATCAGGACCGGGTGCTTTACTACTTTTGATTTTATCAATTTCCTTTGTGATCAAGATATCCTTTAATTTCTCTTCATCATTACCCCGAAAGATCATTGACACCTCAGGTATATTTAGAGTATCCTCCTGTGTAAATACTGAGAGAAAAAAGTCATTTAGCATTCCAGCCATTGAGTCCCTATCACTCGCCAATTCTCCATTGGAATCTATAAGTGGGCCTATTTTATCTCTAACCTTAGTTTTGTATAATTAATAAAAACTTTTAGGATCTTCCTTTGCCCTATTTGCCACTTTAATTTCATAATTTCTCCTTGCTACTCTAACTAACTTTTTAACATCTCTTGCTAATTCATTATATCTCTGCCTTAAGTGATCCTCTCCATTTTTTATTTTCCTATAAATGCCCTTTTTAATGCCAATATAATGCTTAATTTTATCTGTCAGCCATTTTGGATCATTATTTTTAGTCCTAATCTCCTTATATGGAATGTTAATCATCTGACCTGTAATTAATTGCTCAATTATTCTTTCATACTCCTCTTCAATTGTAATCTCTTCCTCCTGGTGATTATTGTCTCCACTAACTGATATCATTGAATCTATTCCTGAATTGATTTCATTGCCTGGTTTCTGTACAACTGCCTCCAGGTAAGTCCTTAGCCCATTATAATTTGCTCTTCTAAAGTCAGGAATTTTAACATTGTTCATGCTACTATCAATACCATTCCATTTCATCTTGAATCTAATTTCACAATGGTCACTATTACCCAAATTTCCTCCAATCTCAGTATCCTTAATAACTTCTTTCCTATTTGTCAGAACTAAATCCAGTATATTATTACCTCCTGTGGGTTCGTTAATAATCTGCCTCAGAAAATTATCTTGGACAACATTAAAAAATTCCTCAGCCTCCTGATCACCCACAAGAGCTTCCCAGTCTATATTTCTGTAATTAAAATCGCCCATTATACACACATGCTTACTTCTACATGCCCGTTCAATCTCCTGCCACAGAAGATTTGAAGCTTCCTTACTAAGATTTGGTGGTCTGTATAATAATCCTATGACAAGCTTGTTTTTACCTTCCTTTACATTTAGCCATAATGACTGTGTTATCATCTAATTTAATTGTACTGTTTACACAACACTGGAGATTATCTTTAATATAAATAATAACCCCTCCTCTCTTCCTATTCCTATCTGTATGGAACATGTTAAAGCCCCCAATCTCAACCTCAGGTTTAAAGTGATTACCTGCCAAATCAAGCCATGACTCTGTTATCGCAATTATATCAAAATTCTCTTCACTCGCTAACGCTCTTAAGAGATCTATCTTATTCCTTATACTCCGACCATTTGTGTAGTATATTTTTAAGGTTGTTTTTTTTTATTCCCATCTTCATTGCATTGTGCTTTTTTATTCCTAGTTATCTGCTCATTCACTTGTGTATTAGTCCCCCTATAACGCATCAGTATGCCCTCTCCCCTAGCTATTCCTCTATCTCTGCATCCCTTCCATTTCCCACACCTGCCCTCTATTCCTGTTATTCCCTTACCTCTAACAGCTTCTAGTTTCCCACCCGTAAGGACCTAATCACACTATCCATTCCCCCCATAGAACCTCAACACCTGCCCGACTAAGATGGAGCCCATCCATCGCATACAACCTCCTATTCCCGTAAAACCCTCCCCAGGCATCTACAAATACCAATCCTAGCTCCTCACACAGTATACAATTTGAACCATGCACAGGAATGTGTCAAACAAAAAGCATCATCATCAAGACTCATCAAAATCCAAATCAATCTTAATATACAATAATAAAAAAGGTAAATATGTAGATTAGTGACTCAAATGATGGGATGTACTATTTCGTCCGTGTTTCAAAATGACTCACATTTTTGGAGTACATTTAAGGGGATGGCTCGTGTCGGGGTAAACACAATGGGGGGACCACACTAGGATGATCCTGAATTTCATTAAATTGGGGGGATCTGGGGGGCACAGCCCCCAGTATATAATCCTAATTGTTTATAGACTAATATGCTAATGTTTACAGAGGTGAATGATTTAACCAAATCATGTCAGTGCCTTTAATCGTTTTGCGAATTATAGTGGGGGTGGGGTCTGACATCAGACTACTCAAATCTGCATGAATATTCTGGTAGGTGAACGAAAATGTTTACAAAAAAATACAACACTTTTTTGGTCGAGTCGCTAATCTACATATTTACCATAAAAAAACTGCATCCATAGGAATGAGTTCAGAATACCCTCCAAAGTTAACCCTCCCTCCCTATATAATTTAATTGCATTTGAATACATTCAGGGTGTCCCCCAAGTCTGGAATTTATAATTGGTCAGGGATAACCTAGAAAGGTCGGAATTTTGACTTAGCTACTGTAAATTTTTTAAATCAGGGTGTGTAACGTACTTTTTTTTCTTTTTTTTTGTGTAAATGTTGTGAGTATGGGCAGATGCAATTCTAGCTTATTTTGAGGGTCGGCTCCTCGGGGGGAGGGATAGGCTTACGATAATCCTAAGATTTCAATCATTGTAAAATCATCAAATCTGTAACACAGGATTTTTGATACCATGCCTGTGAGTGTGACGCTGCACTCTGCCTTGTTCCCCTGCCTCCCTGGTTGCTTAGAGACGTTGGATTATATAACCGGAAATTGCCATAAACTTCATCCACATAGATTCCTTCTCAGAAAAATAGTCCAAACTAAGGTATAACTCGTATCCGGCCATACTCTACACAATTACCCTTTTTTAAAGTGCTACTTTTAAATATGCTAGGGGCAAAACTCACTTTCCTTTCTATTGCAAATCAATTTGAAGGATTTTGCCAAAATTTCAGAAAGATTTCTCATTGATACCATTCCTTTATGAGGAACTTTTTTGTTTACTAAAATACATTGGCAAAATAATTCTGAAACACAAAGTATATGAGGAAAATAGTAATTCTTATAGTGCTTTACTAAAAGCTGATCCTTACAAAGGGGATAATCTTGTACATTTCAACGATATAGATTTGTCATTTACTACAAAAACAGCTATTAGAAACTCCCCAAGATGACCAACTGATGAAGAAAAAAAGTTATTCAGAAAAGATTGCTTGATTTTCTTTCAGAATACCATCTTAAAAATAATAGAACAATCTCCCTTGCGCTTTAGTATAGTTAAAGACTTCAACTCCATTTCTCCAAAGGTCATGTCATCATCTAAAGTAAGCTGTCAAAGACTTGATTTATTGTTAGAAAACCTCATTAAAGTAAATCGCCTAACAGGAATAAAAGCGGATTCCATAAAAGAATCTCATTCTAGATTGATTGAGAATCTGTTTGTTAAAGAAATATGTCATAATTATGACTGAAAAGGATTGATTAGATTCATTGTTCTCAACAATTTTTAAATCACTTAACATTACAAATGATTGTCAAGATTTTGTTAATGTGATACTTGCAATGTTTCATGGCCATGCCTCAGTTGAGGGAAGATTTTCAATAAATAAATATTGCATGGACAGTAATTTACATGATCAGTCATTAGTTGCAAGAAGAACTAACTATATGTGATGAAATCAGAGAGATGGATTGGCACCTGTCTTGTTTTGAAATAGACAAACTGTTGTTAGTAAGCTGTCTTAATGTTTGTGGATATTATAAGGATTACCTCGAGGAACAAAAAAAAAGAGAATATGGAACAAAATAATGCAGCTGCGAATAAAAGAAAAGCAATGGAAGAAATAAGAGAATTTGAAAATAATAGAAGAAAAAGAAAGAAATTCTAATTCTGGAGGACCCAAAAGAAAGTAGAGCATGAATCTTGTACCTTCATAAAATTTCTTATTGCTAAAAAATTGAATTTGGTTTTATTTCCTATTACTATTATATATTAGGATATTTCTTTCATACCAAGTTGGTATGGGGTGTGCCTGGTAGGCTTTATTTTATTTTTATAATTTTAACAAGATTTTGATTCTTTACCAGAATTTCATGTAACTCAGGGAACACCCTGCCCAATCTCCATATCACTAATGCCTTAGTTATTGATTAGAACTAAATCCAATATATTATCACAAGGTTGGTTTATAACCTGTCTTAATTAAGAAGATTATCCTGCAGCATAGTAAAAAAATTCCTTAGCCTCCTGATTGCCTACAATAGCTTCCCAGCCTATGTTTCAATAATTAAAATCTCCCATTATACATATGTTTACTTGTACATTAGGGTGATGACTTTAACAACCTTATATCCCTGGTCATAATTTGATGAGCTTTAATTGAAGATTATATAAAATCCTACTTTCAAGGTGATTTGATAAAAAAAAACACACAAAATGATTTTAAAAATTTTATTTGTCAGCTTTTTGTCCAAGTTTTTGAAGTCACTGGCAGCATATACAAGATTGAACACAAACTTATGAGTCACATATATATAACATTATATAGGGTCATCAAACACAAGGAAGTAAATTAGTTACAATGTCATTGGACAGGATGAATCTCAGTGATAGGTTGTCCTTGTTGATTCAGGACTTGTGTAAGTCTTGCATAACTTTGACCGCACGCTCGCATCACTGGTTGCTTCAGGCAATATTGATTGGAGATTCATCTATTTTCCAGTGAGTTTTCAATCATTTGAGACCTATTTGGTATTCATTCAAAGCTGTAGATGATTCATAAAAATCTTCAGTGCGGAACAAGTGGGTGCTGAACGAATGGTCAGTCAGCCCATGAGTAAGAAATGAATGAACAGATTTTACGCAGCCTGCTCGAGGTGTCAGGCATCAGAATGAACGCTAGAATGGCATGAGAGTTCCAACGTGCATTGCTGATGTTTTGGATCTTTTGAAACTTTACAAAGAGGACCTCATTCATCTCAGTGAAGTGATGGAAGACACGCATGAGGTGTTAGAGAAACTTCATGTCATCTCTCCAGCCGCATGTTTCCTTATTCTCAGTTTTATCGTTGCTGAAGGCTGCTTTCAATTGCTCATCAAATCCTGCACAAAGAAGTACTTGTATGTTTGGTGATTTAGTCGACCCATGGAGCTCATCGTCCATGACAATGTGAAGAATCCGATCCGGGACATGGTGCTGGCCGCTGATGAACTTGGGTTTGGGGTGACCTTTATCTTCGAACATTTGCTGCAGTTGAACAACAATGCCTGTCCTTTTGCCGGTATTCATGCTTGTTTTGTCAGTGACAAGCATAACAATTGATCCCCACAGGTTGAACTCCTCTAACACACCCTGGAGCCCTTTTGCAATTGTTACATCTTTCCCATCCTTCAATTTGAGCGCAGCCAACTTTATTTCTTTCGCTTCATTCTTGAGGACCACAACCTGATATTCAAAGTCCCCAATGCTTTTGCTGTCAAAGTGTAAGCTCCACTTTTGCAGATGAAGCGTGTTCACCAAGTGCTTCTTCACCTGAGCAACTCTCGTGTAGATAGCCTTGTAGATTGCTGACTGACATGGGGTTGGGATTTCAATGCTCTCACCAGAAAGCTGGCGACATACTTTTGCTGCTCTGTGGCCCTATAAGGGGTGCGGCGATTTGCCATGCTGAAGGGACTCAGCACCCCATCCAACCCCAGCTTAGCCTCTCTTCCTTCCTTCAGATAGCCTGTATTTATCCCCTACTTTGTCGCTTTTCATATAACCTCCCCCACAACTTCCTCTGGTCAGCCTCTAATTTCACAGGGTAGATTCTCAGCCAACCGTCCCAGATCGGGGCTGAGGGGAGAGGGGAGAATGTTCCCTAATTCCCTTTGCTCTTCATACTATCAATTTTACGCCACGTTCAAGGTGGAGCTGCCATGTTAATGGACTGCCAGGCCACCAGGTGTCAGGGATGGTCCTGAATGCGGCCACCGTGCTCTGCCAGGCATGTAAGCACCTCTTGCAGTGCGGGCAACTGCAAGAGGTGATGAGCTATTGCTTCCTGGGAAAAAAATAGGGTCACCATGCCCTGCTTGCGCAGGGGACCCTCCATATTTCTTTAACCAGAGGGGGGCTTACTGCTCTCCTAAGCGTACAGGTGTAGGGGACTCCCCCTCACCCCCTTCTGGAGGTGCTTTTGGGCACCTCCCTGCTTCCAGCGGCAGTCCCTCCTTTTCTTTCCAAATAGAATGCCAAGAAAGCCAGCAGGCAGCCCATAGCCAACCGCTCCCCATTGAAGCGGCTCGGTAGGGCAAACCCCCTTAGTGGGGAGAGGGAAGCCAGGCCCCTTCGGTCGCTACCTTCAAAAGACCTGCTGGCAAGAATATTAAACCTTGCTGGGGTCAGGGCCTGTGCCTCCCCACACAAGACTGGTGGTGCTGCCAAGGGGAACTGTGATGTCCTGGGAGGGAATGGCCAACTGGAAGCCCCTCCTGTGATAGACATGGTCCTTGAGGAAACCCAGCCTCAGATGGTAGCGAGTTCAATGGGGGGGGGAATCCGGGCTCGGCACCAAACCCGAATCCGCCCATATGCAAGGTCCTCCTCAAATAGCTGGGGTCTCTGAGGCAGTACAAGGAGGGGAGTGATCTCCTCCAACCAGTGCCCCTGCGACCACCAGGACCTTCTCCATTTCGGAGAAGGACCTGGCTGAGCTGGTCCATCTGGCCTAGGGGCTTGTGCCAGTGGAGGTGAGAAGCAGGTTCACTCCCTGCTCTCCTCCCATAAAAAGAAGAATAAAAAGACTCGGGGCTCCTCTCCATCTGTGGGGACGAATGGGTCTGCTGCCACTTTGGTAGGTGACTAAGCCAAGATCGGCACAATGGGTCCGGAGCCCCTGACTAAGACCAAAAGTGCGCATGGCGGAGCCTTCGATGATGTCAGGGCCCCTGATTCAGAGGTTACCTGGAATTTTCGAGCCCGCTGGCTTCAAATGCTTCCTCGTTATTCGCTCTACTGATGGCAGCATGTTGGCCAAGGGAAACATGATCCATCAGAGGAGAGGATTAGCTAGTGCAATTGGTAGAGAGCCGAAGGTGAACCGCTTCTTGGATGGGAGCCTTCTGGCGAATCCCGCTGAGGCGGCCAAGATATGTGCTCTTCGGACACTTGATGGCACCCCGGTGAGTGTGATGCCGCACTCTACCATGAACTTTGTAAAAGGAGTAGTTTGAAGACGAGAGGAAAAGGGATGTGAGGAAGGTATGGGTGGGGATGAAGCAGGTTGTTAAAAGCCAACCACCCCAGACCGGAGCTCAATCTCTCTAACCACTTGCATGTGCAAGTTGATGGAGAAATTGGTAAATGTTAGATTAGCCTATTTCCTGGACAGCGGAGGCCATCTGTCTTCTGCACAGTGCGGCTTCCGTAAGTTCCACTCCACGTCGGATGCTCTGCTCCGACTGGAAAATGCCGTCTGCGAGGCTTTCCTTCGTAGACAGCACTACACCACGTTCTTTTTCAAAATGGAGAAGGCCTATGATACCGCATGGCGATACGGTATCATGGAGACTCCACACGATGAGGGCGAGGGGACGCCTCCCAATGTTTATAACTGAATTTTTGCGATATCGTCGATTCCGCGTACTTGTGGGGGGAACACCTCTCCGGCCCAAAGGAGCAGGAAGAGGGTGTCCCGAAGGGAAGTGTCCTCAGTTTCACACTCTTTGCCCTGAGCATCAACGGCATCACCTCGGTGCTGCCGGAAGATGTTCTCGCTACGCTCTACGTGGATGACCTTTCGTTCTCTTTTGGCGCGGCCCTGATGCCAACTCTGGAGCGTCGACTCCAACCGGCATTGAACCGCTTCTCTCGCTATGCCGAAGCGCACAGGTTTCGGTTTTCTTTGGCCAAGACTAAGGTGGTGCACCTCTGCCGCCATCCACGGCTTCACCCCGACCCAGATTTGTTTCTTAATGGGGTGCGCCTGGATGTGGTTGAGTCGCACCGTTTCCTTGGTCTTGTATTCGACCGACGCCTCACCTGGGAGGCTCATATTTGAAGCCTTAGGGTCTCTTGTACCCACGCCATGGACATTCTCCGTTCCGTGACGTTCAGCGCTGATAGGGCTACTGCCTTACTTTTTTAGCGGTCCTTTGTTCCCTCGAAGCTCGACTACGGATGCGAGTTTTATGCATCCGCAGCCGAGCGTTTATTGTGGAAGGTGGATGCGATCCACCACACCGGCCTTCGCCTGGAGACCGGTGCCTTCCGCACTTCCCCCATTGAGAGCCTGTTGGTTGATGCTGGGGAGATGCCACTCGCTCTGCTCTGCGTGCAGTGAATCACTCGCCTGTACGCGCGAGCCCGGCGCCTCCCTCAGTCGCCAACAGCTCTCACTGCATCCGCAGCTGATCTCGATGGTGCCTATGCCGTCGGGAGACGCCAGTCATACCCTAAGCCCTTTGGGTTTAGGGCCAGGAAACTCCTTCGAGAGGTAGATATAGCTCTCGGGCCGGTGGCGCCCCTCATTCTGCCCAGGACACCACCCTGGAGGGTACCATATTTGGCTATTTGCCTCTGCTCCCAAAGCTTGTATTGCGTTTGACCTTTTTGGAGCACGCATCGTGTCACACTGGTACCGTACCAGTGTATACGGATGGCTCCAAGTCACAAGAGGGGGTCGGCTTCCACGCCATATCCCCTCTGTTTGAAGTCAGCAGGGAATGAGGGCGCCAAAGAGTCCGCGAGGACTCTGCGACCGGACCAGCGTTTCGCTCTTCGGACTGCTTTGCAAAGAAGATGGGAGACGGTCGAAGGGAACTTAAAATTGCGTGCTATTGCGCCACGACTGTTCCCATGGACCTATCCCCCAATGCCGCAGCAGCTTCAGGTTGCTTTCTGTCGTCTCCGAATCGGGCACACTCGTGTGACGCATCGCTATTTGATGGAGTGCTCGCTTGCGCCCTATTGCAACGACTGCGTCGTCCCTCAGACTGTTTGGCACATTCTTGTTGAATGTCCCAGTCTGGGTGATCTTCGCACACGACACTTGTCCCGGTACCAGGATGGGTGGGGTCCCTACCGCCTGTCCCTTGTACTCGGGACGAGTGCATGCACTTTGACTGGTGGACTTATTGACTTTTTGGGGGAGGCCCGCCTTCTCCCTTTCATTTAACCAGGTTTAACTGTTGTTGTTTTTGTTATTTCTTTTTATTGTTTTTTCCTGTTCAATTTTTTAAAGTAGCCTAGAACTAGGCTGTTTGTTTACGGCGACTTATGCCTAAGTCAGCAGTCGCCAGATAGCCCCTTCAATAAAAAAAAAAAAATTGAAAGCGATAATCTGGTCAATAGTTTCAGACGATAACTGCCTCGCTTTCCTTATAATAAGGCCACAAACACTCCCAAACTACCAAAAAAATGTCATAAAATGGCATCAGTCAGGAGAACACAACAGCACAGTCCTCTCACATGCTGTAGGCTGAGCGGGAAACAAGGATGTAGTGACATCATGCAGATGGCCTAAACTTCTGACTAAATTAAATCACCATCTATACCATCCTTTTTTAGACATAAATTTAGTCCGCCCCACTCACCCGACCTAAACCTTTGTTGAGTACTGTATGTCTCCCCTATTATGACCTGTTACCCACTTGAAGACCAATCAAGTCCCCTTAAACTCCTTTCTAACATATAGCTTTAATCTCCTAAGCATTTCACCATAAGGTAAGCTCCTCAACCCATGAATCATCTTAAGTCTTCCTTTGCACACACACACACAAACACACACGCCAATCAATCAATATCCATCTTATAATGCATTGACCAAAATTATACTCATAGTCAATATGAGACATAACTAATGCTCAGTATGGCTTCAGAATATCAGCAATCCTATTACTTACACCTCCCAATAAACCCCAATACCCTATTTGCTCTATTCCTAGTCCTTTGCACAACTTTCTAGGATGGAGGTCAGAATTCACATAGAGCCTTAGTCTCTCACATTCTGACTTTCCTCCATCTACCCATTCCTTGGTCTTGTTTTTGACACGCCTCACCTGGGAGGTTCATATTTGCACCATAGTCATTCTTCATTCTGTGACATTCAGCATCTTGGGTGCTGATAGGGTTACTGCTTTGCTTTTCTACAGACCTTTGTTGATTTGAAGCTTGACTACGGATGCAAGTTTTATGCATCTGCAGCTGAGTGTGTATTGCAGAAGTTAGACTTGTTCCACCACACTGGCTGCCTGCTGACCAGTGCCTTCCAGACATCTCCCATTGAGAGCCTGCTTGTGAATCAATGCTGTGCACAGAGCATTGTGAACCAGACACCAATACCTCTCACTGCATCTGCAGCTGTTCTCAATGGTGCCTCTGCTGCCAAGAGATGCCAGTCATACCCTAACCCTTTGGGTTTAGGGCTAGGAAATTCCTTCAAGAGATCGTTGTAGCTTTTGGGCCAGTGGAGTTTCCAGTTTTAACCAGGATACCACCCAGGAGGGTACCACCTTTGCCTATTTGTTGCCATACATCTCCCAAAGCTTCTACAGTGCTGAGAGTATTGTGTTGAGCCTTTTTGGTGCACAGTTTCATGCTGGATCTGTACCAAGTTAAATAGATGGTTCTAAGTCCCAGGAGGGGGTCATTTTCCTGTGTATCCCCTCTGTTTGAAGTGAGTGGGGCTCTATTAGGAATCTGTCTTCATGGCCAAGCTGGTTGCACTGCACTGCTCAGTATGGGAGATAACATGCAGTGCGCGGTTCAGAGACTGGTTTGTCCTCTTTAGTGACTTACAAAGCTCCCTGAGTCCTCTTGGGGCATTATAATCTCCACACCTCCTGGCTTGTGGATGTTGAGATTATCCTGGGTTCCTGGACATGTGTGAATTGCAGGGAATGATATGTCATTGAGGGTGACAGAGTGTGAGCACTGTCCTACCAGACCATCATTTGTCTCGTCCTCACCCAGACTACATGTCTGGTATCTGGACACACCCCTCCCAGTTGCTTGGCAAATAAGATGGGAGACAGCTGAGAGAAACTTAGTGGTGTGCCATTGCATCGCCACTGTTCTCGTGTACCTACCATCCCAATCCCCCAATGGCTTCAGGTTGTTTTGTTAGAATTGGGCACACTCATGGGATGCACTGCTATTTGATGGAGCACTAAACTCCACTTTATTACGATGATTGCATTGTCACCCAAGTAACATGTGATCTTCACATGTTACCTGTCCTACTATCAGGGTGAATGGGGTCTCTACCACTTGTCCTGTGTACTTGGGATAGGTTCGTGTATAGACTAAAAAAAATCGTGTATAGACTTGTGCACTATCTGACTTTTTAGAGGAAGTTGGCCTCCATTTTATTACTCTTTGTTCTATGTTGCATGCCCCCGAGGTGGGCCTCCCCCTTCTGCCCAAATGTGCTTCCTTCTTTTGATTTTATGTGAATGTTAGAATAGGTTACTACTAGGCTAGAATTTTAATTATGATGACTTATGCCCTTGAAGGCAGTCACCAGATAGGCAAATTAAAAATAAAATAAAATTGAGGGTTTTCCCCCCCCCCTTTGACTGTTCCCATTGATCTCACTTGTTATTCCCCAAACAACACTAGGTGCCTCCTCAGACCATTATAGTCTGCTCTTCTTAAGCCTGAAATTTCATTTAGAATATTGGAAAACCTAAAAAGTCATACTCATTATTGCATGTTGAAGACTTCCGCCCTTTACTAGATCAGTATTTTGTTGCCTTGAAAATACATTGGCAACAATTCAGCAAATTTAACATCAAATTTCCTTGTGACATTTTCACTAAACTTATTACTTGGTAGCATACCTTTAAAAAGAATTTGTTCAATCTGGATAATGTGACAGAAGCTTACTGGCCATAAGAGGATTTGAATTATGATACTATTTTGCTTGGATTCCATGTTAAACTGCAGCTACCAATTAAGATGAAAATAATGGTAATAAGTTTAGTATTCATCATGGTGAGAAGCTTAATACAAGTTATGAAAATATTTGAATATACAAATGACCTTTACAAAATAGTAATAATTCTTTAATTTAAAGTGTGCCCCTGCATTAATCTAAAAAAAAAAGTGCAATTCAGCTGGTTATTTTTGCATTCCCAATTAAAGCCTTGCTCTCATCTTGATGCTTGTAATCTGGAAAATCAAGAAAGGTAATCTGTTATAACAGTTTTCAGGTTCAATTTTTTTTTTTAAGTACTTGTGCCCTTTTCTGTAATTCAGCATTTTCCTACCTTCAAAATCAATTTTTCTCTGGCAAAAACATTAGTTTTGCATATTCAATATAGAGGATGGCATTTTATTAGGGTATTAGTAATTTTAAGAGGTAAACCTTTATTTTTAAGGACTTGAATTGATGATAATCCAAAATATTTTTCAGATGGAAGAAAGGAGCCAGTCATGTTTGATAAGATCACTTCTAGAATTCATAAGCTGTGCTTTGGTTTAAATATGGACTATATTGATCCAGTAAGTTTGACATGAAATTGAAATTTTTAAACTATTTATTATACATGTATAGAAATATAACCGCATCTCTTTAATTAATCAACAATAAATTAGGAAAAATGAAGATTACTGGCTTAGAAGTTGTAAACCTAAATATATGATAGGGTTGAACTATCAAATCTTGAGGTTAAGTAACTTTTTAATGATTGGAATCTCATTGAGTTATTAGTTAAGTATTCTTAATGTAGTGGTTCTTAACCTTTTTGAATACTTGCACCTGTTGCAAAGCTAGTAAATAAACAAATATAATTTATCTACATTCTAAATATCAGCCATCTTTGAGTGCAACATTGTCCTCCCTTGGTTAAGACACCCTCCTTCAAAAGAAGGGTTTAAGTTACTAATATAGTTATGATAAAGGTAAATAAATTTTTCATGGTGACTGTCACAAAGTGTAACTTTTCTAATGGAAAAGAACCTAAAAACCCTGGAGAAAATCTATATATGTATATGCAGAAGTTTAATGCTTTATCATCATGCTGACCTGCTCGTTTTTATTATTCATAATATTTTTGCTAAAATATTGACTTTTTAGGTTATTTGGTGGTCATTCTAATATTCATTCTTTTTATCTAGCCTGCAATAACCCTTAAAGTAATCAGTGGTCTATACTCTGGTGTCACAACTGTTGAATTGGATAATCTTGCTGCTGAAACAGCAGCTTATATGACGACTAAACATCCTGATTATGCAGTTCTTGCAGCAAGAATTGCAATATCTAATTTACATAAAGAAACTAAAAAATTGTTTAGTGGTAAGTAATATAAACTATTTAATTGTTATACAAGGGGTCTTCAAAAGGTTGGTTGAAAAATTGGAACAAGATTAAAACAAAGTAAAATTTTATTTTTCAGCATAAACTTGAGATCAAAATACTTGCAAGTGATGATACCATCCATTTAAACCATTTCTATAAAACAGGGTTCCCAAAATTAAAGTTAAAACAACTCTAACATGAATAGAAGAAAGAGTGCCCTTCATGCTTTTTTTTAAGGTTTGGAAACTACAAAAAGAAAGTCATGGGCCTAGGTCAGGACTATACAGGGGATGTGGGATCAACTCCCAACAAAGTTTTCCAGGATGCTTCCCTACTATACCCTTGTTAAGTTTTCTCCCACAAAACAGTAGCCATTACCTTTCCTCCTGATCATTCAGAAATTACTTTCATGCATCCTCTTTCACTTCTTGGTAACATTGTTTACACTTTCCTTTGTCTTTTGGATCATATTATTAAATTCTCATCCTCAGTTCATTTTTTTTTTTTTTTTTGTAATCATGATCTTCATCCCACTTGCTCAAAATTTGCAGTTAAAGAGTTCTCCAGCTGATTTTTGTGCAACAGTTTGGCACTGATCAAGCAGAACACTTGAGGAGCTTCAATATGTTGGTCAAGATGGAATAAACTGAATCTTCCCCCATGTTGAGTGTACCAGCTATCATTTTTACTGTTAAATGATGGTCCTCTTCAATTAATGTCTACCCAAAATTTTTCTTTCCTTATAGATGTTGCTGGTCTGCAAATGTGTTTAACCTTCTGTATTCCATCCACAAAGTGATTTAATCCTTTATAAGCAGTAGGATTTCTGAGTGTGGGGGGGGGGGGGCACTGTCTAAGCCTATTTCTGCATCAATAATTTAGCTCTTCAGTCAACTAAGCTTGACCAGAAATTTTATGTTTATTGTTGCTTCCATTTTGATGGCATCAATAGTATCACTGCAGGGTCCAAATTTAAAGTGCTGCCATGTTATTCAAAGTGAAACGAAGTAATTTCCCTATATGTGACTATTAGCACATAGGTTAAAGTTTAAATCTTAATTATAATTTGTATTTTTTATCCCCATTTTCTTGTAATATTAATTTTCTAGATTTTTTTGAAGACCCTTTGTATGCTATTTAATTTTACATTAAATGGAATAAGGTAGTTGAAAACTTTGCATCATTCAATATAATAGTGAAATGGATTCACTAAATATTTTCTTTTCAATTTGGGACTGTTTTTCAGCTTCTTTTTTTTTTAGTAGACTTAACATCTAGAAGTATGGTATTTGAAAAACTACCCCTAGTGATTATGATAATCTTTAATAATAGAAAATTTGGTTAATAATTTTTTAGTCTTGTATAATTGTACTTTGAAATTATGGTGTTCAAATTATTATTTATTTATATCTTTGGCATAGTCTACATCATGCATCAGCAAAGCCTAGCACGCTTGCCAAATTTGGCCCTTGAGGCATCTATCCTTGGTCCATGAAAAGATTTTTCCTCTCCTTTAAGCAAGGAAGTGATCACATTAAAAATATATGTATATATTAAAATTTAATATTTCTTCTAATGCAATATTTACTGTATCTTTTGGGCATATCAACTTAGGTCTGTTGACCATGTTAGATTATGTACATTCGGCATTATAGTTGCTTGGTACTCAAGACCAGTAATTGTTATTATTTTTTTTTCAATTGAATTGGCACGCAAGACCAAAAAGTTGACTGACTCCTGGTTTACATGATGGTTCAATGCAAATGAAAGCAGCTTAAGGTTGTCCTTTTGATCACAAGTACATGACTAGTTTTGTAGAATCACACTACCTCAGCTGTACAACTACTGGTAAAATTTTACCCAAGGCATTTCTTATACACAAAATAAGAAAAAGGATAAATAAAAATAATAACAGGCATGAAATATATGGAGGGGATATTTACACAGAGAAACTGGCTCTCCTCATATTTATGGGGGGGGAGGGACTATCATCTGTGAAGTGATGATTTAATGACATTTGAGAGGGAATCAATTATAGCTACCTCAATTAATTATCACTTCAGCCAGTCATATAAGGTTTAAGTAATTTCTGATTTTTATATTTCATGTTACAGTTAGTTGAACTTGTGTTGCCTTTGCATACAGAATATTTATGTTCATTAACCCTCCTGAGAGATGTTCCTGAATATTAGTAATTCCCTACCAATGAATTTAGGATAATATTCTGTATGTAGAGAGGCACATTGTCATAGTTTATTTCAGTTTACATACACATTCATTACCTACAGGCGTAAGCCTAATGTTTTAAACACATTATAGCTAGCAGTCCTCATAATCCTCACACACACCACACTACCACCATTCCTCTCACGCTCTTGTGTAGATGCCTTGGGGCTGGGTGACAATTTCCCAATGCCAAAAATGACATAGAAAATAATTAAGGGTGGGTGTTAGAGCAATTCCAGATGATGCAGGTCACAAGAACCCCAATCACACCACACACCACTGCTACTGGAGCTCCATACATTGGGCTGAGGCAGTGTGCCGTAAGGAGCGGGAAAATGGTAACAGAAATTACCCACTTTGTGTAACCTTCCCCTTCCCTCCATCACTGAACCCCGTAAGGGGCGCGGCGATTTGCCATCCTGGCCACTGTGCTGATGGGACTCAGCACCCCGTCCGGCCCCAGCTTAGCCTCTCTTCCTTCCTTCAAAACACTTGTTTCCTCTCTTTTCACACAACTTTCTCTGTTCAGCCTCTAATTTCACAGGGTAGATGCTGACCTTCTCAAGCAAACCGTCCCGGATCATGGCTGAGGGGGGAGGGGACAATGTTCCCTAAGCTCCCGGTTCGGAATTTATTTTTTTTTTAACAACCTACTTCATCCCCACCAATACCTTTCTCACATCCCTTTTCCTCTCCTCTTCACATTCTATCCATTTTTACACCGTGTCTAAGGTGGAGCCACCAGGCGGGAGGGGTGGTCCGAAATGGCGGCCCCTGGCTCTGCCAGGCCTGTAAGCACCTCTTGCAGTGTGGGCAACTGCAAGAGGTGATGAACTATTGCGTCCTGTATAAAAAAAGGGGGCACCATGCCCATGCATGAAAAAACAACCAAAAAACCCCAACTTCCCCTGAAACAGCGACGGAGCCGCCCTCGGGCAGCTCCAGCAAAAAAAAAAATGGAGGTCCTTCCCCCCTGCTTGCGCAGGGGACCCTCCATATCTCTTCAACCGGAGAGGAGTCTTACTCCTCTCCTTGGCCTACGAGTGTAGGGAAACCCCCTTCTCTGGAGGTGCTTTAAGGGCACCTCTCTCTTACCAGCTGCAGTCCCCTCTGTTCTTTCCAAGGGGACTGCCAAGAAAGCCAGCAGCTCCACATCGAAGCGGCTCGGTAGGGCAAACCCCCTTAGGGGGGAGAGGGAAGCCAGGCCCCTTCGGTTGCTTCCCTCAAAAGATCTGCTGGCAAGAATATTGGACCTTGCTGGGGTCAAGGCCCATGCCTCCCCAAACAAGACTAGTGACGATACTGCCAACGGGACCTGCGATGTCTAGGGGGGGGAATATGGCCAGCTGGAGACCCCCCCTGAGATAGACATGGTCCTTGAGGAAACCCAGCCTTAGACGGTAGGGCCTTCCCGCCAAGGCGGCCAAGATAAGTGCTCTTCGGACACTTCATGGCACCCCGGTGAGTGTGACGCCACACTCTACCATGAACTTTGTGAAAGGAGTATTATATACGAGGGAACTCGTTGACTACTCCATTGAGGACATCACCCGATAGCTGGCCGACCATGGGGCGGTCAAGGTCGAACGTGTGATGAGAAAGGGTCACCCGAAGTCTGTAAATTAAGCCAAGGTCCCACACGATAAGGCCAAGTGTGTCAATTGTGGAGAGCCGCACCCTGCTTCTTCAAAGCAATGTGGTGCATATCTCCTTGAGAAAGAAATCCTGGCCGTTCAGGCCCAGGATCGACTCATTCTGCGAGGCTAAGGAATTGGTGCTGGCGCGCCCGGCTCTGCCTGGGACGTCATATGCCTCAATAGTTAGAAAGGCACCCTCTGCTCCTGGCCCATCCAGGCCAACGAGCACGGTTGTTTCGGAGCCCTTACACGGGCGCTCCCCTGGTAAAGCTAGCAGCAAAAAGGGTTCATACCCAGCCCCGGCTAAAACCAGGGATCCCCCCTCTTCCCCCAGCGTGACCGTTTCCCGTAAGGCGAAACGGCCACGCGCCTCCACCGAGTCGTTAGACTCACAGGCGGCAACACCCCTCTTCCGGGGTTCCTAAAGCTGACCCCCGAAAGGAGGACAGCAACAAAGGAGCTTCGGCTCCTTCGCCCACGCCCCGAGGTGTGGCGGGTGGCTCGGAGACGGTGGTTCCTCGAAAAGAGGGCCCCCCGCCTCCGAAGCCGCAACGCCCGCCTAAGGTTACGAGGCGGAGAGAGGAAAAGACTCGCATGGCGAGCCCAACCTCCCCCAATAAGTCCTCGAAGGCGATAGCGCTTTGTCCGGCCAACAGCGCCCGGGGTTCTGCCCCCGGGCAGCTTACGGCCATTCCCGTGAGGGTCTTCAGTTCGAGGAGGGCCCCCGCGTCTCCTCCGAGCTAGGCCTGGAGGGCATATTCCTTCAATGGAATTGCCGTGGACTCCGGGCCAACTGGGAGGAGCTGCGGAGGCCCGTCTCGTCCCGTTCCCCGTTAGCTATCTTTTTGCAGGAGACCATGCTAGGCGCGTGCCCCCTGCCCGCCCTCCCGGGGTATAAGGGTCTTGCCACCCCACCACCGCGGGATGGCCGGGCTGGAGGATGCTCGATTTACACCCGGCATTATGTCTCAGTTCTTCCTTTCTCTTTAGGTACCCCCTTCCAGGCATTGGCTGTGCAGCTGCACCTGGATAGGAGGTATACTATCATTTCTGCGTACATTCCACCGTCAGCTGACTTCGACGCGGGGGACTTCCGCCGCGTCGTGGCACGGTTGCCGAGGCCCTATCTCTTGCTTGGAGATCTGATTCCCAGGGGACAAGTCTTTGCCGATCTGATCGAAGAGCTTGAGATGGGTGTCCTAAACGTGGATGAGTTTATGCATCACTGTCCGAGAACCGCTTCATTTTCTTGCCTTGACCTATCTTTGTGCTCTTCGGATGCACAGCCTGATTTTGATTGTGGGGTGGTCGATGACCTCCATGGTAGTGATCACTTTCCCATTCAAATATCATTTTCAGGGCAACTGCCGCCTGAGAGACCACCTCGGTGGTGCTTGGCGCGGGCGCGGTGGCCTGCATTTCAGGAAATGACTGAATTCTCTATCTCAGTTGAGTTTAGATCTGTGGATGAGGCCGTTGAGTTCTTCTCCGGTAACCTCATCGCCGCGGGCCTGACTACTATTCCTAGGACGTCTGGCCGTTTTGCACGCCGACCACTCCCATGGTGGTCAGCCGAGTGTGAGACGGCCCTCAAACAGAAGCGTTATGCCTACATGCGCTATAAGCGCCGCCCGAACGATTTCACTGTCGCTGAATTTCGTCGGGCTAGGAATAGGTTCCGGTATATTTGGAAGCACGCCCGCCGCTCTTCTTGGCGGGCATACGTGTCTTCACTTAACGGGAGTCAACAGGATTCGGGGCAAGTTCTCGCAGGACCCCCATCCCGTTCTCCAGGAGAATGGGACCGCAATCTCGGACCCCGCGTCCGTGGCGGAATCCTTCGCGACCGCTTTTTCCGCATTCTCTAGCCGTGATGCTGCTCCGCCAGCATTCAATGCACGTTGTCATGTCGCGGAAGGCCGCCGGCTGGACTTTACCTCCAGAGGCGCAGAACCCTTCAACGACAAGTTTACTGTGAGTGAGTTGCGTTCCGCTCTCGCTTCGTGCGCGGACACCGCATATGGTCCGGACGATGTCCCGTACGCCATGCTTCGACACCTGGGTGAGCGAGGCATGGCCTTCCTGTTAGATTTGTTCAACAGGATCTGGGTGGAAGGTCTTCTCCCAGACTCCTGGCGAATCGCTACTGTGCTTGCCTTTCGCAAACCGGGGAGGGATCACTCTACTCCGACCGGTTTCCGCCCAATCTCTCTAACCTCTTGCGTGTGCTAGTTGATGGAGAAATTGGTAAATGTTAGATTAGCCTTTTTCCTGGACAGTGGAGGCCATCTGGCTTCCGCAAGTTCCACTCCATGTCGGATGCTCTGCTCCGACTGGAAAATGCCGTCTGCGAGGCTTTCCTTCGTAGACAGCACTACGCCACGGTCTTTTTCGATCTGGAGAAGGCCTATGATACCGCATGGCGATATGGTATCATGGAGACTCCACACGATGAGGGCGAGGGGACGCCTCCCAATGTTTATAACTGAATTTTTGCGAGATCGTCGATTCCGCCTACTTGTGGGGGGAACACCTCTCCGGCCCAAAGGAGCAGGAAGAGGGTGTCCCGAAGGGAAGTGTCCTCAGTGTCACACTCGTTGCCCTGAGCATCAACGGCATCACCTCGGTGCTGCCGGAAGATGTTCTCGCTACGCTCTACGTGGACTACCTTTTGATCTCTTTTGGCGCGGCCCAGATGCCAACTCTGGAGCGTCGACTCCAACAGGCATTGAACCGCGTCTCTCGCTATGCCGAAGCGCACAGGTTTCGGTTTTCTTTGGCCAAGACTAAGGTGGTGCACTTCTGCCGCCATCCACGGCTTCACCCCGACCCAGATTTGTTTCTTAATGCGGTGCGCCTGGATGTGGTTGAGTCGCACCGTTTCCTTGGTCTTGTATTCGACCGAAGCCTCACCTGGGAGGCTTATATTCGCAGCCTTAGGGTCTCTTGTACCCGCGCCATGGACATTCTCCGTTCCGTGACGTTCAGCGCTTGGGGCGCTGATAGGGCTACTGCCTTACTTTTTTATCGATCCTTTGTTCCCTCGAAGCTCGACTACGGATGCGAGTTTTATGCATCCGCAGCCGAGCGTTTATTGCGGAAGGTGGATTCGATCCACCACACCGGCCTTCGCCTGGAGACCGGTGCCTTCCGCACTTCCCCCATTAAGAGCCTGTTGGTTGATGCTGGGGAGATGCCACTCGCTCTGCGCCGCGTGCAGTGCATCACTCGCTTGTTTGCGCGAGCCCGGCGCCTCCCTCAGTCGCCAACAGCTCTCACTGCATCTGCAGCTGATCTCGATGGTGCCTATGCCGCCGAGAGACGCCAGTCATACCCTAAGCCCTTTGGGTTTAGGGTCAGGAAACTCCTTCGAAAGGTAGATATAGCTCTCGGGCCGGTGGCTCCCCTCGTTCTGCCCAGGACACCACCTTGGAGGGTACCATATTTGGCTATTTGTCCCCACGCCTCTGCTCCCAAAGCTTGTACTGCGCCGGGAGTATTGCGTTCGACCTTTTTGGAGCACACATTGTGTCAAGCTGGAAACGTGCCAGTGTATACAGATGGCTCCAAGTCACAAGAGGGGGTCGGCTTCCACGTCTTATCCCCTCTGTTTGAAGTCAGCGGGGCTCTACCAGGCGCTGCGTCTGTCTTCACAGCCGAGCTGGTGGCAATACACCACTCGGTACGGGAGATTACGCGACGTGCCCGGTTCGGAGACCGGATTGTGATCTATAGCGACTCACAAAGCGCCCTGAGTGCTCTCGGGGCACTGGAATCTCCGCATCCCCTGGTTCGCGATATCCGTGACCCTACAGTTTTGGCGAGCCGGGCGGATGTCGAGATTATCTTCTGCTGGGTTCCTGGACATGTAGGAAGTGCGGGGAATGAGGGCGCCAAAGAGCCTGCGAGGACTCTGCGACCGGACCAGTGTTTCGCTCATCCTCACACCGACTACATGGTAGAAATACGGGCAGCTCTTCGGACTGCTTGGCTAAGATGATGGGAGACGGTCGAAGGGAACTTAAAGTTGCGTGCCATTGCGCCACGACTGTTCCCATGGACCTATCCCCCAATGCCGCGCAGGCTTCATGTTGCTTTCTGTCGTCTGCGAATCGGACACACCCGTGTGACGCATTGCTATTTGATGGAGCGCTCACCTGCGCCCTATTGCAACGACCTCGTCGTACCCCAGACTGTTCTGCACATTCTTGTTGAATGTCCCAGTCTGGGTGATCTTCGCGCACGATACCTGTCCCGGTACCGGGATGGGTGGGTTCGCTACCGCCTGTCCCTTGTACACGGGACAGATTCGTGCACATTGACTTTTGGGGGGAGGCCGGGCTTCTCCCCTTTATTTAAGGTTCTTTTTTTGTTATTGTTTTGTTTGCAGGTTGTACTCTCCTGCACCGGGGTGAGAGGGGACCTCCCCCCGCTGCCGGAGATTGCTTCCTGATTGTTAAGTTTTTTCCAATTTTATGATTGTTATTGTTTTCACATTCTTATTTTAAAGTAGCCTAGTTCTAGGCTGTCGTGTTTTTCGGCGACTTATGCCCAAGTGGGTAGTTGCCAGATGGGCTCTATAAATTTTTTAAAAAAAAATCTATCACTGAAACCTGAAAAAAAAGGCAGGCATTGGATTGGGCACATGTGAGTTAAGGCAAACAAAACAAAAGGAAACCTACCACAACAGTGCCTACAGTAAGGGATTAGACGTTTTGGAGTATACTTCATCTCACAAGCTGTCCCTGTGTATAAGGATGGCTCCAAATCCAAAGAGGAAGTTGGCTTTCCCACTGTATCCCCCTTGTTTTAAGTTGGTGGACCTCTTATCATGCATGAGCTGGTTGCAATACCGCTTAGTATGGGAGATTGTGATTTATAGTGACTCACAGAGCAACCTGAATGCTCTTGGGGAACTTAAAGTTGCGTGCCATTGCCCTGCGACTGTTCCCATGGACCTATCCCCCAATGCCGCAACAGTTTCAGGTCACTTTCTGTTGTTTCCATATCGGACACACTTGTGTGACGCATCACCCATTAATGGAGTGCTCGCCTGCGCCCTATTGTAACGACTGCGCCGCCGCCCTATTGTGACGACTGCGCCGCCGCCCAGACTGTTCGGTATATTCTTGTCGAATGTCCCGGTCTGGTTGTTTTCTCTGTAGGTTGCACGCTCCAACATCGGAGATTGCTTCCTAATTGTTAAGTTTTTTTCAATTTTATGATTGTTTTTTTCACATTCTTATTTTAAAGTAGCCTAGTTCTAGGCTGTTGTGTGTCCAGTGACTTATGCCTAAGTGGGCAGTCGCCAGATGGGCTGTAAAAAAAAAACAAAACCTTGAGGCATTCAAATATGCACTATGTGATGCCATGGCAGCCTCAACCTGAGGAGATGTTGAGATTATCTTCAGCTGGGTTCCTGCCTATGGTGAGATTGTGTGAAATGGTGCTAAAAACCTGCAGGACTGGGCAACAAGACTACCATTTCACTCTTCCCTACAATGACTACATAGTGGGAATCAAGTCAGCCCCTCTGGCTGCTGTGTAAAGACTCTGGCACATTCTTTTTGAGCATTGCAGTCTGGAGATCTCTATGCATGTTACCTGTCTCAGTACTGAGGCAACATTTTTGCCATCCCTTGTACTTGGGGTTGGTTTGTGTACCCCAACAAGTTACTATTAATCTTGGGGGGTGGGGGCATGCCTTCTCCATTTGATATAATTCTTTCCTTTGGTGTTTGTTGCATGCATTATCAGGCCCGGAGCAAGAGGGTATTGTGCTGGCACCTGACCTTGCTGATTGCTTTTTATTTTTTTTACACCCTTTTTATAGGCTAAAAAAAAGAAGCTAACAAGTAATTTTGGCAGCTGATGGCCTTGCTACCAGTAAGCAGTATAGTCCCCTTTAAAAAAAATTAAATTTTCAAGTAACCATAACATTAATTGGCAAAAGGCAGAGTTTATTTATACCTCAAATAATAGGCTGAAGCTACAAATAGTTGAGCCAGTTCTAATTGATTCCCCATCATATTTTAATCTAAGGAAATATTTTGCTCAACCAGTTCATTAGATTGATTAATTAATACCTCTTGGGTAGGAATTATATTTCGTTATCTCTTGGTCATTGTTGTTTTTTTGGCTCATTTTGCCTATAAAAGATGTCTTAGGGTCAATTATCTACAGATGAAGGATAGAACATAATGCTCCAAAACTAGTCATGTACTTGTGATCAAAATAAAAAAACACTTAATTTGCATTTATTTCTAACACTATATACCGTAAACTCTTAACTAGGGTCTTCTAATTATTTTCCTTATAATCCATTGCCAGTGTGGTTCCAAAATTTGTTTGAGGTTGACTTAAGACTATAATCATTCAATTTAATTTTTAAGTCGGGGGTCAAAATGTCCGACCTTATTTTTTTTTATCTAGTTTTATCTAAAATTGAATTTTCAGCACATTTTTGCTCTCATTGTATTTTTCTCATTTTCAGATGTAATTGAAGACTTGTATAATATGAAAAATCTTAGGACTGGGTTAAAGCAACCAATGATATCTGATGAACATTACAAAATTATCAAAGATAATGCTGAAAAGCTCAATTCTTCAATAATATATAATAGAGATTTTTCTTACAATTATTTTGGTTTCAAAGTAAGTTCATACTTGGTGCATCAAAGTATTTTGAAATGTGTAAATGCTATTCGCTAGATAGAATTTGACAAAACTAGATAAATGACTTCCACCACTATTCACTGTCCTTAAGTCTTTGTAAATTATAAACAAGCAAGTTTCCCCTCCAGTATCATTGGCCATTTCAAGCTTGGGTGCAGGTACATTTAGTTGCTATAAGATTCAGCTGACACCACAGTGGTAGTAATATTAACCCACCACTGCCACATGGAGTGTGAGTAGTAACTCATTTTACCTTCCTCAGACACTAGAGCGTTCATACTTGCTTAGAGTTAATGGTAAAGTAGCAGAGCGTCCTCAACACATGTTGATGCGTGTTTCTGTTGGCATTCATGGGCAGGACATCGATTCAGCTATTGAGACCTACAATTTGCTATCTGAAAAGTGGTTTACCCATGCATCACCCACACTCTTTAATGCAGCAACTAGAAGACCTCAGCTATCTAGGTTTGTTTAAGGAAGTGGTACTAATCCCAGCCCCAAACTTTGGCCCAACTTATTAATTTGTGTATACTGATTTTTAAAATATTTATATATATATATATATATATATATATATATATATATATATATATATATTTTGTAGATTCGTTTTTTTCCTGTTGCAATATTCATGGTAGTTACTTAAAATGTGTTCTTAATTTCCAGTTGTTTTCTGTTGACATTAAAAGACTTCACAGTTGAAGGAATTGATGCTACTTTGATGCAATGTGCCCTTATTTCTAAGTCAGCTGGAGGAATTGGAGTAAACATCCACTCTATAAGAGCTGCTGGGTCTCCCATTGAAGGGACAAATGAGATTTCAACTGGACTTGTGCCAATCCTTCGGGTGTTCAATGATACAGGTAGTTTTGGAGATTTTGATGCAGTTAGTATTTTTTTATTTGTGGTTTCTAAGAACCAGTCGTGGTTAAATCTTCTGGCTGATAAATATTCTAGTTTCTGAGCTTTGGTGATTCAGATTATTTAATTATATGATGATTTTTCCTAAGTTTTATGACCCCTCTTTTTAAACATAAAAGTGAATGATTTCTGCAATTCATTTTGGCAAGATATCAACTTCAGTACCAGATCCTGATTTCGGGGGGTAATTGATACCAACTGACTGATTTCTCTTTTGAGTGTCTGATTCAAGTTTAAGTTGTTTGATGAGGCTGTTTGTTTTTCCATGACAACCTCATCCCTGTCATCCTGATTACCATTCCTAGAACTTCTGGCTGCTTCCTTGGTGATTGTTGAGTGTGAGACAGCCATCAGAGCAGCCACCCAAACAGTTTCACCATAGGTGAATTTTGTCAAGGGCTATGTACCAGTATGTTTTTTTGAAGTATACCAGGTACTTTTTGGCCAGCATATTTGCCATCAACAGTAAAGCTCTGCACCTCAACCCATCTTTTGGGGGATCATTCACAGGTTCTCAATCTGATTAAGATCTGAATTTCCTAGGCCTTTCACCCATGTATGGTGTTTGGATCCCAGCCTTTTCACATTTCATTACTTCTGCATGATGACCTATTGTCCTCTATTATGCTGGAAAATGCATGGATCATTTGTATCAGTTGCTCTGAGTAGACATTTTGGTACCATTCTTTGTGTTGTGACTAACCTTTGCTAAACCTATTGGCCATGGTAAGAGAAATTATAGACATATTTGTGCCATGCTAACAAGATTTATTCATTGCCAGCATGCATGGTCAATAAAGTTTTTCTCATTTAATTATTATTGCTGCTATTGCACATTTAGAATAGTTAATTTGCAGTGTATATTTTTAACTGACTTTCTATATAAAACTTTCAGCTCGTTATGTGGACCAGGGAGGGAACAAAAGGCCAGGGGCATTTGCAATGTACCTAGAACCTTGGCATGCAGAAATTTATTCATTCCTCCAGTTAAGGAAAAACACAGGAAATGTAAGTATTTTATAGTAGAGAAACCTGTAATTAGTGGGGAGGGGGTTCACAGGAGAAAGAATAAGGGTAAAAACTCCCTTAGCATATCAGTTATATCGGTAATGATCTTGGATCTTTCATTTCTTGCCCCCAGGTTCTCTTTAATCAAAACCTGCATCGCTCATAAAGGTTGCTGCAACATGTGGTCTTATAAAGTTATAGTTAAAGAGGTTTGAGATAGTCAAAAGGGGGCTGATTTTGAGGTCCTATGTGGGTAAGGTGTGTTTTATAGTGTTCTGGTTCATTGGAGTTGACTGGTGTAGGTTGTGTGAGGGCCATAGTAGTTTACTTAAGAACTGCATATTGCCCATAAAAAGTATCCAACCACCCTTGAAATTTGTATTTTTTGCACAAAAAAAAATTCTTAAATGTGTTGAAAAGTTTATGTACACACACATATATATATATATATATATATATATATATATATATATATAATTTACTTTATATTAATATTTTGTCATGTCTGGTGCAGATGACTTGTAGACATTTTGGTATGGATTGAATTTTTGCCAACCTCCTCAGATTTCATTGAACCATATTTAAAAAAAATTTTAGGACATAATTTAGGATTGAACCCGTGTTGTGGCATTCAACTGTATTTTTTATTGAAATATAAGGTTATGCCCATAATAGCTGGAAAAGCAACCCCCAAACTATCAGTCTGTTTCATTGTCTAGAGTATATTTGGAGTCCATACAAAATGCCAATTTCTCAAGGTAAAAAAGAATGTTGACTCATCTCTAAATAAACCTGTCGTTAACATTCCAATGAAGGTATTCTTTGCAAAACAAGATTTTAGACATTTTTTTTATTATTAAGGAACGGCTTTCTAGCAGTATAGTGGAGCCATTCCTGGGTAGTTCATTCAGAAACAAAAACACATTAAATTTACTTTATTTTGCAGTTATTGTTAGGTTTTCCAATACTAAACATTTGCTTGTCTTCGCAAATTTGTTTTTCTCTGCCTGTCGAGCATCCATTGCTTGGCTTATCCTGTGAAACAAATAAATTAATTCCTTTGGGGTTATATTCAACTGCCCAACTATCTGATTTGTGTAAAGTACAAATAGCACATTGACAATCGCTATTGCTTATTAATACATTTATTTTTTGTTTACATCACATTGTCAAAAAGGTTAAAATGATGAGAAATTGTTGAAAAACAAAAACTGGCACACACTTCCAACGAAGGTTTCTCACACAAAATATGCTAGCATTGGAAAGCTCTAATAGCTGAACAACCTGCAAGTTACCAGATGTCATTATATAAAAGAAACTGAATTATCTGTCCCTTAATATAGAGAGAAGGGAAAACCTTATATTTTCCAGGTACTAGTTTTTTAGGTGGTCCTCAATTGGGAGGATTTTTGTTTTAGCATTGGGGTTGTTTTTGTGCATCCAGTTGCGATGCAGATAGCACTATTTTGCACTGCTTGTTTTATCTTGTGTAGGTATCTTAGTCACAATTGGTGTCCCATGCTGGGGATGCATAGTGAAGGCATTTATTAGTTATGATTGGATCCCAGGCTGGAGATTCATCGTATAGGTGATGGCTATTAGCTATGATTGGTGCACAAGTTGAAGATGTGTAATTGTCTTGCCACCAAACTATAGGATTGTTAGTTTCTGTTAAGAGTTAAGAGGATGTTGAGCTTGAACATGATTTAGAACTTTTGTTTTGTGTGTTGAGCAAAGATGTCTAAGGTGATGCACATAACTGGGGTAACAGTTGAGTGGGAGAGGTTAGCTGTGGAGCAAGATGTTTGGATGGTAGTTTAATTATTTTAGGTCAGAGGCAAAGAGAATAAATTGATTTTTCTCAGTAGGTTGACCTTCTCTATAGTGTGAACCAGTTTTGCATGTTGTACTTTTTTAAGTTTCTAGAGGCTGTGGGTATGGAGGTAGATTTGCATCTAATGGATGTCATCCTCGTAGAGGTTTAGTTGGACTGTTTTGAGAGAGGGATCTTTTTTGTGTTGGAGGACTTTGCCATGACTGGTTGAACAAAATTCGCTATCCACTGTCCATTGTTGTGGCAGTTGGTATTTTTTTTAGTAGTGTGAATCTTGTGGACAGTTTTGGTTAAAGACTTAATATTTTAGGGTGGTTGGTAATTTGGTGGTCAAGTGTTTTTCTTTAAAACCATGCCTGTTGTGCTATTTGTAGTGGACTTGATTGTGCTACAGATTAGTTTTTCTAGAATTTTTTTGATTTAGAGAAGCAAGCTTTGTATGTAGGTTAAATGTTTGTGGGTTTATTTTGTTTGAAGCTGACATTTGCAGATAGGGGATGATGTGTAACTGGGAGTAGTGGAAGATGTCTGTGAGTGCAGATGGGCTGTGGAGTCAAGGTGTTTTAAGGGGATATTTGAGATGTGGTCTGGGAAGATACAAGTGCAGATGGGGCTAGCAATTTTTTTTAGTCATTTTATGGTGATTAGTGTTATGTGGGGAAAAGGTTGTGGTGATGACATGGTCTTTGTGCAATTTCATAGATTTTTTAATGTTGAACACTGGAGGGTAATTTGCTTATTTTGGATGGTGAGCCATGAGCTGGTTGCATTCTCAATTTTGATTTTCTTTCTCTGTTAAGGAGAGGGTGCCATTTGTTGCACAAGTTGGGTAGGATCTATTCTTGTGAGTGGTGGTTCAGGATTTTTGTCACCTGCTAAGGCGAGGAGATGTGTGGTTTCTAGGGTAGTACCATTGAAAAAAAGGTAGTTATAGGAAAGGGAGACATTGGGCCAGGCAACAGGTTGAGCCTGTGTCACTTCCAGGGGTAAGGGGTTTTGTTATCATAACTATAAAATAACAATTGTTCTGAAAAGACTGTTAAGTGACATTGACTTGATCCTATGTATTGCTAATAATCTTGCTTTCTGGCTCCCTAATTTATCTCCAATTATTGCATCCCTCCTAGGAAGAAGAAAGAGCTCGGGATCTGTTTTATGCACTTTGGATACCAGATTTGTTTATGGAGCGTGTTCGTGAGGATTCAGATTGGTGCCTCATGTGTCCACATGAGTCCCCTAATTTAGAAGAACTCTGGGGTAAGGCTTATTTTATTAATTCACTTTTTGCAAGGTGAAGTTGGATTCTGTGCATTTTAGATTTTATGAAATAATTTGCTATTTGCTCAGCCTATGAAGTAATTGGCTGATTTGAATATTTAAGTTATCCTGCTCTGTAATTTCTACTACCATAGAAAGGTTTGTAGGGAAAGTTTACTGTTATCTTCCCATTTGTCTATCAGTTAATTGTATTGTTTTATTGGGCTGTGTATGAGCTATCCAAGTTGGAATTCCCTTGGATATTTTAGCTTATGGGGTCCCAGTTCCGGTTAACATTATTGCATATAGTTTCCAAGTGGAATCCTGATTTGGATCGACCTCAGTGGCTAACATATGCTGTATGTTTCTGTTGTTTGGATCCCATGTTAAACTAGGCCCCATCTTGAAATAAAGGACTGCTTAACAAAAATGAATTTGTGTTAAAATCCTGACCAAGTTATTTAGGTGTAATGATTTGTGGTTTGGAATTCACCATTGAACTGTAGATCTCCACTTAGATGCAATGAATATCAGGTGTGAATTTCTAAACAAAAGTTATTGAATCCTCTCTTAGGATGCCATTACACTAAATCTCTTTCTCACCATGCTTTTAATTGATAAGTGCTGATTTGTCATTTCTCCTACTAAAATCTCACTCCCTTACTTTTTCTTTCTAGGGAAGGAATTTGAGGAATTGTATTGTAAATATGAAAGGGAAGGAAAATACAAGAGGAAAGTGAAAGCCCGACACGTCTGGTATGCCATCATTGAAGCTCAGGTATACTGATGTAACTACTCCTTCTAAGTTTAGGAATGACCCTAAGATTACTGGTTGTTGCGCACCCTGTCCACTTAATCCCATTAATCAGTGTCAGTTTGAGGCCAGCAACTTTGATGAGGTTCTCTCACAGATCCAGCACTGTATCTGCAGACTTTAAATTTTAAGTGTTAGGTGTTTTGCATATCTCCTGAGTGAATGAATTTCAGATTGACCTTTTCAGATATGTGGGTAAATTAACTTTTGATGCAGGGCATGGCTGTGCTATTGAGTAAGGGCATTCTTTCATCCCCAACTCTTGCAAGAGGGCCTGTGGCTTTACACTATTTTTTTTTACAGATCTTTCTACTTGAATACACCCTCATTGCGCTCTAAATTCAGAGAAAAAGTATTGTAGTGAACGTTTTTGTTTGTTACTGGTTTAACATAAAACTTCAAGTTGCAATATCATTATGTACCCGGTAAAAAATTGAACCAAATCATTCTTGATCAAGCAACTAAACCCACCTGATATCTAACCTTTTTTCGGCTAGGTCATATTTCTTGAGGGTTAAGAGAATATAATATTGTCTGGGTGTGAGAAGGGTTCAAAGACCATGTAAAAGTTTGAGAGAGAGCTAATTGAGGAGGAAGTGGATGATTGGTGTGCATAGAGAGGGTTTGTGAGATTGCATGCTAGAGGTCTTCTGCTCAGATATTATCCTTGATAGGATGAGATGCCATTGCATAGCAGCTCATCACTAAAGGATCAATTGATGCAGAAATAATGATAGGTGTGCTTAAACAGGGATGAGGGTGTCAGAGTTTCTTATGGTATTGTAGCGCGCCAACCCCACATTACTGTTACTTTTATGGATAAAATGGTAAGTGCTTTATAGTGCATAGTGATGGTATGGGGAAGGTACTTATATTGTGAGTGAAATGACTGGTCCTGTGTTTTTTAATTCACCTTTCAGCCTCAGTATTTGTGTAGATATAATCTTTGTCATCCTTAAGCCTTTCCTCCTTTCCGGAACGGTGCTGATAATCCTTGCTTGATGCTGGTCTATGTCAATATGGTTACATATATTCAAGATTGAGACTGGTACTCCTTACATGCTATATAAAGATGCATGCAATCGTAAAAGCAATCAACAGAATCTTGGAACAATCAAATGCTCAAACCTTTGCACTGAAGTTGTTGAATACACTTCGCCTGATGAGGTAAGTAGAGCTTTCATTTTACTTATTTGCTTTAAAACTACAGTTGTGCATGATGCAATGAAAACCTATCATTCATTACCACCTTGTCGAGATTTACCAAACCTGGTTCTCTATCCATCATTTACTAACCTCTACTGAGTGGTGTGATTTCACTAAATTGCTGACATAAAGAATGGAAGTGGGCAGCTTGCTGCTATTCAAGCTGAAATCATAAAGCCTGTGAACATTGAAAATTCTTTTTTTTGTGTGTGTGTGCACTAGAAAAAGATGCCATGCATGCTAAAGCTTCATGACCCCAGTTCTAGCATTGGATTACTCACCACTTTGACTGAGACTTTATCCCGATAGTACAAGTAACCTTTGTCTTCTTTCAGGTGGCTGTATGTAACTTGGCTTCAATCGCGCTCAATATGTATGTGAAACCCGACAAAACGTATGACTTTGAGAAATTGAAATATGTGACAAAAGTAAGGGTTTTATTTTTTTTTAACATTAAGTGTGTATCAAATTAATGTTTCTTGTATATTTAATGGGAAGCCAGGTCAACTAGGTACTGAGATTAAAACATTAGCAATTAGATGCAATAAATTTGTACTTACGAGGGGCGGTCAATAAGTTTTGCAATTCGGATATGAGGAAGTGTTTTATTATTTTTCAATATAACTACCCTCGACTTCAATGCACTTGCGCCACTTGTCCCTGAGGCTTCGAATTCCCGACTGCTGTTCAATCTACTCCTGGACGGCGAGCTGGACATCTTCATCGTGCCCAAATCGGCATCCACGCGGTGCAGCCTTGAGCTGGCGGAATAAAAAGTAGTCGCTAGGTGCCAGATCTGGACTGTAGGGGGGATGGTTGAGCTCGAATCCGCACTCGCGCAGGTCAGCTTGTGGACAGGGGCATTGTCGTGGAGGAGCAGGACACCGCGTGTCAACTTGCCTCGCCGCTTCTGACGGATGCACTTGTTCAACGCAGCCAATTCTTAGGCGTAATACTGGCCTGTGATGGTCCTTCCACGAGGCGCATAGTCCACCATCGACGCTCCCTCAGAATCCTAGAATATGGTGGCCATGATCTTCCCGGCTGAGGGTTGGGGGTCGGAGAGCCCCTGTGCTTCCAGGCCATGCTTTCGAGCTTGATCTCGGGATCCCAGTGATGGACCCACATTTCATCACCTGTCACTATGCGTGACTCGAATCCCGCTGGGTCTTGGTTGTACAGGAGCAGCAGCTCCTCCGAACTTTGACGACGTTGAAGTCGATCATGGGCCGTTAGGTTTCTAGGGACCCAGCGGGCAGAGACCTTGGTCATGGCCAATTGTCCTCGTTGTTCACGTCTGATGGGCGTCCTGGATGGGGGTTATCTTCAAGGGACTCACGACCATGGCGGAACTCCCTATTCCAGGGAGTAATGGTTGCATAGGAAGGGGCGGTGTCGGTGTACACTGCAACCATGCGTTCATGGATCTCTTTTTGCATTCTTGCCTGCCTTGGTAAAAAATTTGATCAGTGGTGCTCAACCTTCTCTATTGTTGAAAAATTTGTGACTGACGATCTACAATCAGCTACTGCTTCTTAAATAGACGAGGCAGGAGCGTGCGGTTGTAGGTCCTGACTTGTCATAACACCCCTACAAACAGCCATCCCCCTTCCTCTCTTTTGCCCTACCGATTCGCAAAACTTATTGACCGCCCCTCGTAAATATCTGTGCACAATAAATGAATCAAGAGATTAAAAAGAAAGGAATAATTTCCATTAGCTAAATAAATCACTGCATTAGCTACATGCATACCTGTGCCACAAGTAAGCTCAAATCAGAGCCTTTATCAAATGAATAATTCACAAGTATACAATGAAACACAAGTACAAAGATATTTCTCTTGTTTTGCCCTCCAATAAGCCTTAGCAAGGGTATTCAGATAAGGCCTGTTGGAGGGTGAAATGTTGGTTGTCTTTAGACTTGTTTCATTTCTTCCTTCTGGATAATTGCTTACACTTGTGTCATACAACTGGAGAGAAGACTGAAACTGACAATTTTGGCTACTAGGGCATTTAAATTTAAATATGGGAACACTTGCTTCCAGTGGAATGGCGTTATTTTTAAG
Source organism: Ceratothoa steindachneri (assembly GCA_963969495.1). Lineage (NCBI taxonomy): Eukaryota > Metazoa > Arthropoda > Malacostraca > Isopoda > Cymothoidae > Ceratothoa > Ceratothoa steindachneri. The sequence continues at coordinate 89,290,839 of OZ018321.1, forward strand.
TTTGCTTTAAAATTGCATATTTCAATAAATAATTTCAATATTTTAGCTCCATTCCAGTTTCTTATATATCATGGTGTGTCCCAAAAGTAAATCATTTGTTGCATTTGCTTGGCTTTTGACTTAGCGAATATGAGTATTATTAATGATTAGCTTTATTTAAAGTCAATCTAGAGCTCATCAACAAGGATCTACCTAATGAAGTATTTTAAGGTTGCTACTGCTACAAATTTTAATCTATTAGTGCTGAAACGAGAGTTAAAATGCGAGGTTTTACAAACATTTTCTGAAAAATATTAAATATTATTTGGAAAGAAATATTAAATTTTAAGCATGTAAATTTCAAGGAATCAGTTTTAGGAATCGAAAATTGGATAAAATTCTCAGATTCTGATACCACTAAATAGTACCGATTCAGAGTACTCTTTCCCATCACTAGTTAATACATAAATTTCCTCTGCCAGCGCTTCACCCACATAATGAATCTTGTAGATTTTCCAAGTTGGGTAATTTCCAAATCAATACATACTGCTATAAAGCCGTATAAGATGTTTCATGCAAGGGCAACTGAATTGTGGCGAGTTGCATCCTGCTTCTGTTAAGTATTAAGATTTTTACTTATTTGAAAAGGAGGTCCTGGCCATCAGGCTGCAGAGTAAGTTTCATTTTAGGTTAGTGTGATCTGTCCATGTCTCTGACCATTCACTTCTTACTCTGAACTTAAGAAAGAATCTTCTGTTCCAGGACAGTGTGGTAGCTAGCTCCCTGTCCCTATTAGTAAACACTACGATTCTATTATCCCCAGGCACCAAAGGTGCAAGACCCGTTCTTGCAAATATGCATCTGTTGATACCATTTTTCATGCTTGGATTGAGACTGCAATCAATCATTCCAAGGGCCTCACCTTCATGGAACCACTGAAGAGCTACTCGTAGATATCCGCATTCTTAATGTGAGAGTGTTCACACAGTGCCTTGAGCGTTACTCATTGATTACTGTGATGGGTGATGTCACTGACATCTAAGTCCTTTTTCTTTAGGAGAGTCTCATGCATGCCAAAAATTCGTAGCAATTTGTTTATAGTTTTTCAGGGAGGCACCACTGCTTTGGTCTTTGAGTATCTGAGTTAGACTTTTTGTTGTTTATTGCTAGAACTCCCAGAGATGTTTTTTTTTATCTTTAACCTAGTGGGTAGTGTTGGTTTTCTGATTTCAAGGTGCTGGCTTTATTCCCACTAGCACAAACAAAAATAAATGTGTGTAAGGACTGGCTGCCTATTGTGCAGATGCGCTGAGCCTACCCACATGGGACTATTAGCTCCTGTATACATATCACACATCCAATTACAACACTTGCTATTTCCATTCCCGCCTTCATGGCACAAGATATGCACTCTTCTATTTGGGATGCCTGCTGATTGGTTACTTTATTCACGTGTGGAATAGGTAACTCACACTGATGCCACAACACACTTCTAGACTAACTCACGAGCCTCTGATTTTGCTCATTTTTATCACTCGTATCCCAAATGCTTGTCGAGTATCCTCATTCTGCCCCCGCCCCCCCCTAAAAAAGGCACCCAGTGTAGACTGGCACTAGGTATGTGAAGTAGTGGCAACATCCTCCCAGCCCCAGTGCCTCTCGCACTCAAACTACATTGAGACTTCCTGGGCTTTATTTCTTCTAGACATGTTCATTTACTCTTCTTTTGCCACATTCCTTACAAGTTCTCACCATTTTCTGTCGGCGGCTAATTTTGCTATTTTGGCTATTCATTCCTAGTTATGCCATCTCTTCCTTATCTACATCAAATATGCCATAAAAGAATACTTAAGCCATTTATATACCTGCAAAGAGTTATCAGGTCTGGATTGACAACAATGCTACAAATTATATGTAAAGGATTGTTTGCCCTATCGGTCCTAATACTTGGAGGATCTGCTGCTGTATTCATTCCATATATATTCACTTATTTTTACAGATCTCTCACCACAAACTTTCTGCATGATATGCCCTCATTGGTATTGCAATAACCAAATTTTTAGTGGGAAGGACGCATCGATCAGCAGTTATTACTTTGCAATAAAGAAAAAAACCCCAACCTGCATGAAGGATTTTAAATTTCTCACTGCAGTCTTAAAAGGGATTCAACCAACCTCAATGGAATCTTGGTTTGGGGTTTAATTAGTCATTTAAGCACACTAAGAACATTGTCAGTTGTTCCCATTTCAAATTTAACTGAACAACCCAGGTTTGTTTAATGTGACCACTTGATTTGTTGTTGTAGGCGCTGCGTCTAGTTTCATAGCAGACCTGGTTGCAATACACCGCTCGGTACAGGAGGTAACGCGACATGCCCCGTTCGGAGACCGGATTGTGATTTATATAGCGACTCACAAAGTGCCCTCAGTGCTCGGGGCATTGGAATCTGCATCCCCTGGTTCGCGATATCCTTGATGCCACTTTTTTGACGAACCAGGCGGATGTCTTATCTTCTGCTGGGTTCCTGGACATTTAGGAATGAGGGCGCCAAAGAGTCTGCGAAGACTGGGCGACCAGATGAGCGTTTCGCTCTTCCTCACACCGACTACATGGCAGGAATACAGGCTGCCCTCTGGGCGGCTTGGCAAAGAAGATGGGGGGCGGTTGAGGGGAACTTAGGTGATTATCCCCATGGACCTACCCCCTAATGCGGTGACGGCTTCAGGTTGCTTTCTGTCGTCTCCGAATTGGACGCACCGCCATTTGATAGAGCACTCGCCAACGCCTTATTGTGATGACTGCGTTGTACCCCTGACTGTTCGGCACATAATTGTGCACGTTATCTGTCGCGGTACTGAGATGAGCGGGGTCACTACCGCTTGTCCCTTGTACTCGGGACTGGTTCGTCCACACTGACTTGCGGCCTATACGACTTTCCACTTTATTTGACTTTGTTGTGGTTCGCATAGTCTTGCATTGGGGGGAGGTGGGCTGTAGTGAGTACGGTGACTTGTGTCCAAGTAGGCAGTCGCCAAATGGGCTCCTTAGAAAAAAAAGTCGTTAACCCATTGCATTGAACCCAGATAATTTGGAATTGTATTCTGTAACACTGATTGCACCTAATGGGATAGAACTTTATCATCTGAGAAATAGTACTGGAATTTAATGTTTCTTTTGCAGGTCGCCACTCGTAATCTGAATAAAATTATAGAGATTAATTATTATCCTATGAAAGAGGCCGAAGTCTCCAACAAACGCCACAGACCTATTGGAATTGGGGTGCAAGGACTGGCTGATGCTTTCATTCTGATGAGGTACTTTTTCAATTCATAGTCTATTTAATCCACTGTGGGCTACGGATTAGTTGTGTGCAAACACCGCTTCTAGCTTTACCAAAGTTAAGCCTTGTCTTGTGTGAAATCCAAATTCAGGTCTCTTTTGGATCTCGCGTTAATCAGCAAGCCCCCACTGATAAAATAAATGCATCAATAACTAATGAGTACAGATTGGTGTTAAAATCCCAACCATTCAAAACAATTATCCTGTATCTTAAAGTTCGTTCCCAGTTCACTACTTGCTTGTTCCTTCCTGGGTAGGAAAACCATCTCACACACTATCATATTGGCCTCCCAAAGGGCTCATGTAATTTGATTACCTACAATAGCCTCATTGCTAGCATTTGGGATTTGTTTAGTACAGCCCTCTTTTTGCTATTACTGTTTGCTCTTTAATTCTTCCCCCACTGCCAGAATTTGGATACGAGTACCACATCTGTAGTGCTCCTTTATTGGAGAGTGTGTTGTGATGTGAAGATGGAAAGGGAAATGATAGCGGTGATGCAATTGACAAATGTGCGTGATGTGTAGGAGCTACCAGTCTGGGTGGGTGGGTCCAGCGCATCTTTCCACTATACAGCTTCTCCCTCATGCTGATTGATGTCTTATGTCCAGGCTCACTGGGTTTGAATCTGGTACCTCAATGTCCGAAATCCAACCTATCTGCTAAGATGGTGAGAGTACCCAACCCCACAATTTTTAGAAGAAATAACATGGGTGTAATATTATGCTACTGCACACGTTTCTTGGACAGTAATCGCTAACACTCATTTTTTTAATGATAAACTATAGCATTTGAGGCAAAAATCATTGGCATGACCATATCCTGTTGGAGGATCATGTGCCACTCAGGGATCTGTGACTAAGCATCTTCCACACATTTGCACTTTATCTTTGCCACATTCTTTACAGATTCCTCCTAACAAACTTTCTTTTTTGCTTTAAATTAAAACTCCCACATGGAATATAATGGACAAACTCATTGAATGGTTTCCCAAACAGTGCGCTCGATGCTCATTTTCTTTAGTCATGGTTCATCTCTTGGTAGAAGGTCCAATCACGACCCCAGCATAAATCCCTGCCATATAAATATCTATTTGTTCCTCGGTCATCAGCTCTCTCAAACATTGTCTACTCATTGTTTACATGTTTTCACACCTCGACACGCAATCTCGTATCTTCTCTTCACAAGTGTGCTTCCATTTATACATAACACTCAGAAACTCATTAACACCTAGCCTGTTGAATTTGGTACCTGAAGCGGCTGTTCTGTCCCGCCGATTGTAGCTTGTTACATTTAGTACCTGAAGGGGCTGTTCTCTCCTGACCAAGTCGCAAGAGACCAGGACCAGGGGCGCAGTTAATGGTAGATTGGTTTTACCTCATAACTCCTTCCCTGTGTGTAATGGGATGACCACCTCCCTGATGCCCTTCTCGGGTGCATAAGGCTATTATACTGCTCATGATGGGTGGTGGGCTTTACTGACTCGGCTGCCAGGCCAACTAAAAATCTCAGTCAAATCTCTTGGTCTGCCACAACTGATCCATATCCTGCCAAAGACTTGTACAACCTAGAACGGAAATCCACACTGTCTTGCGTCCTCGAATGCCCAGTTGGGAGCTGTGGCCTTCTGGACAACTTATGATCAGTGTGAGTCGCTGCACAGGTGTGAACACAACTGTTAATGCACCCAGGGTGGAAATGTGAAAACCTGAGGTGAGATAGGTGGGAATGGCTAGATGCAGGGTATAGCTCTTTCTTCCCTTCTTTGATTGGTCACAAACTTGGGTATGTTCAATTGTTGGCAAGTTTCCATAAGTTATGCCACACTGAAGAAACCCCCTATTTCCAAATCCTGGCTGACTCCTTGGAGGTGATCAACAAATTTTTATCTTCAGGGGCAGCTCTCTCTGACAGATGTGCTTTCTCATTGGCCCCAAGAATCTTTCAGTGGAACAAACGTTTCTACCTCCCTTACTGACGTTTCCCCCCCCCCCCCCCCTTACTCCCTTTTTGAAGACTTGCCTCTGGGTGACTCCATTTTTGGCAGGTACCCATTTGCTTTATCAGGGGCACAGCAAGACAAGAAGCGCTGTCTCTGTTCCTGCCCTTCCTGCTACTCAGGTTAACTTTTGACCACAACCTCCTTAAGAGTATGAGGCAGTGTCATCCACTGGGCCTGGCTGACACACCTCGTCGACCTGACGTTTGCCACTTTTATGCGAGATGGAACCCCCCCCCCCCTCCTGTATTTTTGAGCTCCCTCTTATTCGCCCCCAATGATAGCAGCATGTTGGTCAAAGGCATTAGCTTAGTTGAATGGTTTCAGCCAAAGGTGAGCCATTTCTTGGATGGGAGCCTTATGAAGAGCCCATGATTAGTGGTCTTCAGGCACTCGATGCTTCACAGTGCAAGCGACACCTCGCTCTACTACTTAAAACACCACCGAATAATTAGATTACCAAGGATCAGTCAAGTTCTAATATGTGGTGAGAAAATGCAGGGCTGGTGGGCTCAAGACCCATCCCTACACCCTTCATCACATTCCGATCGTGATAGGCTCCCTGAGCGGGTACATGCCAAGTGTGTCAATTGGGGAAAGCCACATCCCGCGTCATCAAAGCAATGTGGTGTGTATCCTGGAAAAGGAAATCCTGACCATTCAGCATATGGATCATCTCTCATTTCGTGAGGCTAAGGACTTTGTCCTGCTGTGCCCAGCGTTACCAGGGATATCTTATTTCTCAATTCTTTTAAGCACCATCTCCTTTGGGCATACACGCAGGGTTACATCCCTACCCATTCAGCAGCCTTGTCCATCCCCCCCCCTCTACCTCCACACCAGACTCCCCATTTAGATCTGGTGGTACAAAGGGCTCACACCCAGCCTTGGTTAAAGCAAATGCTCCCTCTCTCTCTGCCTGAAAAGGATGCACACCTCCTGAGTAGGACTCGCAGGTGGCAAACTCCCCGAAGGTGGTCTTGACTGTCTTTTGGGACTCAAGCTGTACCCCCAAAGGACATGACCAAAAGAGCTTCAGTTTGCCATTCTCGACTGGGCAACTAGGAGACTTGAGAACATCCTTAGGATGTGCCTCCAAAACTGCCTTGTCCGCTAAAGGTTTCAGAGGAGAAAATTACTTGCATGCTGAGCCTGACTTTCCTTGATAAGTCCTAAGGCAACAGCACCTTGTGTGGCCACAGCTCCCAGAGTTCTTCCTCGGAGAAGAGTATGGCTATTCCTGTGAGGGTCTTTTCATCGAAGAGGGCTCTTGCATCTCCTTGAAGTTAAGCCGAGAAGGCACATTCCTCAATTAATAGAATTGACATGAACTCCTAAACCAACTGGGAGGAGCTGTGGAAGTTCATTTTGCATTAGCCATTTGTTTCCAGGAGACCAATGATGGGCCCAGCATCCCATTGTATTAGTATGAGTTTTGCAACCCCGGCACTACAGGAGGATGAGCAAGTTACACCCAACTGGTCTCCATTCTTCTATTCTCTTAAATACCTACTTTCAAACAGTGCCAATGCAGCCACACCTGAGTAGGAGGTATAGTTATTGCTGCCTACATTCCACTGCCACCCAATGTCAATGCTGGGGGCTTCTGCCACATCATGGCATGGTTGCTGAGATGTTTTCCCCCCTGTGATCTGATCAGTAGTCTTCTCCCTTCTGCGGGGGAATACACAATCATCCCAGGGGTCAGATCATGGCCGAGCTTTAGATGTGTCTTAAATGTAGATTTTTATGAATGACTGCTCGAGAACTGCCTTATTTTCCTGTCTGTGCTCTGGATGCACAGCCTAATTTTGGATGAGAGGTGGCCAATAACCTTCTCAAATCAACCAGGGCTTGGGTACATGGCTTTTACTCCTTTCCAAGGTCTTCTAGAGAATTTATATTAAAACTCGTGGAATGTTGGGTATACGATTGTCATGTATGAGGTGCAAGGTTGGCAAACACCATGTTTAAACAAAAAAACAAATGGTTTTAATAGTAAATTAATTTATAGTCATTTTACATGTATTGCACACATTGACTAGCTAATATACCTAAAGACTGGTTATAGATCCCCAAACTAAAAATATACAGAATTTTGCAGGTTTAAATTTTAAACATATTTTGAGCAACAAAATGGTTAAAGGAACAAATAATACTAAATAGTTACACAAATTTATATTTTCTATTTGTTTATTCTATGCATTACATCCTTTGGATTTAAAAAAAAAAATGTATCAGTTCCGTTAATAACAAGTTGACAACACAAATACAAAATAAGAAGAGCTAAATTAACCTGTGAAATCAAACCTAAAAATATTCATTTGATATATTATTAACAAATGACCTTTACATATTTGAATTTAAAGGCATATTTAATTTGAACATTTTATGAATAAACAAGTTTAGGTGCTTTTTCTGTACCTAATTTATTTCTTAACCCCTTTTGCTGCTGTCCCTAAATTACTGCCCGTGGTGAGAGCACAGCTTAAGAAATGTGCATTTTTTTATAAAATGGTTTATATATATATATATGTGAATTAATACTAGATTTAATTTTGACATGAATTATGTTATATAGACGAATTAAAAAATGCATAAATGTAAAAATAAACATATAAATAGCAATAATTAAGTTTAATAATAATTAATATTTTGAATGATCGCTTTGTCAAACTTGCTGACCTTGCACTGCCACATATTGATGGGTACTGGAGATAGATAAATAGTGGAACCTACTTTTAAATATATAACTGCAGTTTTGTTTTCTATTGCCAGGCATATGATTATGAATCAAATTATCTTTCAATTATGAAAGAAACTAGTTGCCAGTGACAATGCACTAATTAAAGCTAAATAAAAACATGACTTAAAAGATCAGTCCAGCATCATGGACTAGACTTTTAGATGACCCAGATCATTCCCAGGCAGTGAAAGGGTTAACATAGAATGTTCCATATAATACTTCCTTTGGATTTGACAAAAAAAAATGTCAGTTCCATTAACAATAACACTTGAATAAAAAATAAGAATGGCTAAATTAGCCAGTAAAAATGAACCTAAAAATGTGCATTGACATTGTTGACAAATGACCTTTTCATATTATCTGAATCTAAAGGCCTATTTAAATTGAACACGTTATGAATAAACAAGTTTAGCTTCTTTTTTTCTGTACCTACTCTGCTAACTTAGAATGTACTTATCCAAAAGCAGAAAACAGTCTCTACACTCGCACTCGGTTCAGAAGCTGTTAAAAAGCCCACTATATTCTCTAGATCCTGCTTTTCAACTTTGTTTTCTACTGATTTCTACCAAGCACATGAAGTTTATTGTATGTAGATAGGACAGTTTTCTGAACTATTTATGTCTGTGCAGGAGAAAGTGTCACTTTACCAAGTTGTACTCATTGCTGGTAAAGCCTTTGGTTGTTTGTATCGTCACCTAGTCAGTAGAGGTGGTAGGAAAGAGGGCAGGGATGTTTTCTATTCTTCAGCTTATCTTATTTGCCTGTTTGTCTTAACTGGGCAATTTTTTTGCCAGGTATCCGTTTGAATCTGAAGAAGCTAAGCTCTTGAATAAACAGATTTTTGAGACTATTTACTATGGAGCAATGGAAGCTAGCTGTGAATTAGCAGAAACGTTGGGCCCATACGAGACATACTCAGGATCTCCAATGAGCAAAGGGGTAAGTACAGTTTTGAAGGTTTTTAATCTATGCTTTGGGGGTGCCTTTGCACCATCCAGCAAAAAAAAAAAAGAAGCGTGTGTTGTGCTTGTCAGTCATGAAATCTTTTGCAAGAGAAATTTGTTAGTTTTTATCTATAGGAGTGAGTGAATACCCTTGGCATTAAGGGTTTATTCTTGTGCTTTTTGTATGAGAGAGTTTGAATGCACCCCCTTCCTGCTCCATATTAGGGTTTAAGGTGATTGCTATAACAATAGTTGCCAGATGCCGACAAGCTTTTTTTTATTTATATTTTGTATTCATATATTTTCTTCCTCTTGAACTGACTTGATGAAATAGGATATTAAACCACTTGCAAAGAAAACTAGGAACCAGGATCTTTTACTTGGGGCTTGATTTTTTTCTGCACTTTGGTAATTATGGGCTTTGTTCTAATGTGTAAGGCGACTACAAAGATATTGATTTGAATAATGTTTCCAATCCTTGATCCACTTCCATTTTTTTGTGTCAATTTCTTCCCACTTACTTCCTAGAGAAGATGAGGACTAGTCTTACTCTGCTTCCAATGTCATCTTGAGGGTTCTCATATCCACCTTAGTTCCAGAATTATAGGAGGGTTTGCCTTATCTGCCCTCCCTTCAATCTTCGACCATTTTCAGTGGTAAAAACCACTAAATTTCACCATTTTCATTCTATTTCTCCTTGCTTTTATTTTAATTATCTTTGCGCTAACAGGTATTCCAGTATGACATGTGGGATGTGACTCCTACACCGCTCCATGATTGGGCCTCCCTCAAAGAGAAGGTGGCCAAGTTTGGTGTCCGCAACTCTCTTCTGATTGCACCCATGCCCACAGCCTCCACTGCCCAAATTCTGGGAAATAATGAGAGTATTGAGGCATATACCTCCAATATCTACTCAAGACGGGTCTTGTCAGGGGAATTCCAGGTAAGGAATTGGATGCCCACTGTGGTGTTGCTATGGTGGGGAAAATGTTGGAATTTATAATAGCAAAATCTATTATGGATCACTTGAATAAACATGGATTAAGGAATCTCACTACGACTTTACTAGGGGCAAATTATTTGGCTAATTTACTGGCTTTTTTTAGAAACATGTACGATAGAGATAAGAATTGATATGGTTAATTTGGATTTTAGTAAAGCTTTGACAGGGTGCAACTGTTATAACTTGAATAAAGTGCATAGGATCATTGGAAGTATTTTTAGGTAGATTCAATTGTGGCTTAGTGACATACAGCTAAGAGTTAGTATAGATGGGATTAAATCTGAGTGGGAGGGATAGATGGGATTAAATCTGAGTGGGAGGGATAGATGGGATTAAATCTGAGTGGGAGCATGTTACCAGGGGTTCCTCAGGGGTCGGTGTTGGAAGATGTTTTTTTATATTAATGATCTGGACTGTTATAAGTACTGACCTGAGCAAGTTTGCTGATGATAATAAGTTGGGTAACATAGTCTGACTCAGGCAAATGAAATTTAGCATGAAAGCAAGTGTGGTATATGTACTTAGTAAATGTAGGTGTAATCCACTGAGTGGGAGAGTTTTACCAAGGTCAGAATGCAAAAGAAACTTGTCCTAGTAAGTTCTGACCCATGGATAAGAAAGCAGTAATAGGGCTTATAGGGAGGAGTATAAGTAATAGGAGTGCTGAGGTCATACTGAAACTACCTAGCATTAGTTGGCCTCACTTTGACTATGCATTGCAATTTTGGTCACCATATTATAGGATGGATATTGTTTTGCTTGATTCTGTGCCAAAAAATGATGACTTAAAATGATTCATGTGTTGAGGAGCTTGCCTTATGGCGTCAGGCTTAGGAGACTAAATCTACATACGTTAGAGACGAGAAAAGTTTGAGTGGACTTGATTAAAGTCTTAAAGTGGGTAAAAAGTTATAATTGGCGAGACAGGGGTAAAGTAAGGCTTATTTATAGGTAACAGGATAGGACATACAGCAATGGGTTTAAGCTGGGCAAGTTTAGGTTTAGGAAAGAGATTGGGGTAGAAATTGACTGGTAAATGAATGGATTAGACTCGCTAGTCCATGTTATTGAAGCATTCTCCCTGCACTTTTAAGACTAGATAGATATAGCAGGGCTGGGAGTGACTCAGTATTTCTCACTTTTTTAAATATTACTCACTTTTAATCACTATCTAAAATAATTACTCGCTTTTCTTTACATTATTAGTGATCATTTTATCCTCATGTGACATGAAAAAGGTGATATTTTTTTTTACGCTTTAATAAATTAGAAAAAATTATAGTTAAAAAATTTATTTAGAGGTAGAATTTTTAGGGATATTTTATAGCTTACTCATTAGTTTGGTGCTTGTAGTGTATGGTTAACTAGTGTAGTGCAAATTAGGTATATACCTCTATAATATCTTAATATTTTTATTTGCAAGACTTTTTTAATAAAAAGAATTGAATTATGACATTAAATTTATATTTATTAATTAGGTGATGACTACTTTGTAATTGTTTTATTCTTTTGGGTACCAAAAGGGAATCATGATTTAGTGCTTGCATATTACACCCCCATAAGGGGCGCGGAGATTTGCCATTATGGCCGCCATGCTTAGCCTCTTCTTTCAGGCAGCCTGTATTTCTCCCCTACAACCTCTCCCACAACTTTCTCTGGACGGCCTCTATTTTCACAGGGTATATGCCGACCAAAACAGCCAACTATCCCGGATCAGAGCTTAGTGGGGAGGGGACAATGTTCCCTAACCTCTCAGCTCCAGTTTGGGGTAGTAGGTTTTTAACAATCTGATTCATCTCTACTTATACCTTCCTCACATACCCTTTCCTTCTCACTTAACCATCTTTTTTTTTTTTACGCCGTGCCCGAGGTGGAACCGCCATGCCGAAGGGCCCCGTAAGGGAGCGGTGATTTGCCATCCTGGCCGCCGTGCTGACCGGATCCAGCGCTCTCTCCGGCCCCAGCTTCTTAGCCTCTCTTCCTTCCTTCAGATAGCCTGTATTTCTCCCCTACCTCGTCGCTTTTCATACAACCTCTCCCACAACTTTCTCTGGTCAGCCTCTAATTTCACAGGGTAGATGCTGACCTCAAGCCAACCGTCCCGGATCGGGACTGAGGGGGGAGGGGACAATGTTCCCTGACCCCTGAGCTCCGGTTCAGGATGTTTTTTTTTTTAATAACCTGCTTCATCCCCACCCATACCTTCCTCATATCCCTTTCATCCTCAATTCACTCTATCCATGATTTTACGCCGTGTCTAAGGTGAAGCCGCCATGCCGATGGACTGCCAGGCCACCAGGCGGGTGGGGGTGGTCCCAAATGGCGGCGCCTGGCTCTGCCGGGCCTGTAAGCACCTCTTGCAGTGCGGGCTACTGCGAGAGGTGATGCGCGATTGCATCCCGTGTAAAAAAGAGGGTCACCTTGCCCAATGATGAATATAAAAAAAAACCCAACCCCCAACTTCGCCTGTAACATCAACGGAGCCGCCCTCGGGCAGCTCGACCGAAAAACATGGAGTTCCCCCCCCCCCTTGTGCTTGCGCAAGGAACTCCCTCCATACTTCTTTAACCGGAGAGGAGGCTTACTCCTCTCCTACGCCTACGGGTGTAGGGGACTCCCCCTCACCCCCTTCTCTGGAGGTGCTTTCGGGCACCTCCCTATCTCCAGCGGCAGTCCCTCCTTTGCTTTCTAAGGGGACTGCCAAGAAAGCCAGCAGGCAGCCCATTGCCGACCGCCCCTCGTACAAGCGGCTCGGTAGGGCAAACCCCCTTAGGGGGGAGAGGGAAGCTAGGCCCCTTCGGTCGCTTCCCTCAAAAGACCTGCTGGCAAAAATATTAAACCTTGCCGGGGTCAAGGCCTGTGCCTCCCCACTAAAGACTGGCGACACTGTCAAGGGGACCTGCGATGTCCTGGGAGGAGATGGCCAACTGAAGGCCCCTCCTGTAATAAACATGGTCCTTGAGGAAACCCAGCCTCAGAGGGTAGGGCCTTCCATGGGGGGGAATCCGGGCTCGGTGCCAAACACCGAACCCAAATCCGCCCCTATGCAAGGTCCTCGTCAAACGGTTAGGGTTTCTTAGGCAGTACAAGGAGGAGAGGGATCTCCTTAGACCACCAGGACCTTCTCCATTTGGAGAAGGACCTGGCTGAGGCCGGTCCATCTGGCCTAAAGGCTTCTTCCGGCGGAGGTGAGAAGCGGGTTCATTCCCCGCCTACCTCTCCAAAAAAGACAAAGAAGACTCGGGGTCTGCTGCCACTCTGGCAAGCGACCAAGCCAAGATCGGCACATCCGGCCCCTCTGCCCCCCAGGTTGCGGAGCCCCTGACTAAGACGAAAAGCGCACAGGGTGGAGCCTCGATGACATCGGGGCCCCTCATTCAGAGGTTACCTGGCGTTTTCGAGCCCGCTGGCTTTAAACGCTTCCTCGTCATTCGCGCGACTGATGGCAGCATGTTGGCCAAGGGCAACATGATCCATTAGAGGAGAGGATTAGCTAGTGTAATTGGTAGAGAGCCGAAGGTGACCCGTTTCTCGGACGGGAGCCTTCTGGCGAATCACGCCGAGGCGGCCAAGATAAGTGCTCTTCGGACACTTCATGGCACCCCGGTGAGTGTGACGCCGCACTCGCCATGAACTTTGTGAAAGGAGTAGTTTATGCGAGGGAACTCTTTGACTACTCCATTGAGGACATCACTTTAGAGCTGGCCGAGCATGGGGCGGTCAAGGTCGAACGTGTGATGAGAAAACAGGGAGGGGCCTCGAGACCCACCCCTACACTCGTCACGTTCGACTGTGACAAGCTCCCTGAGTCGGTGCGTGCTGGTTGGTACCGCTACCGCGTGAAGGCGGTGGTGCTATTACTGTCACCGCTTCGGCCATACGAATAGTTCTTGTAGACGTGCAAAGTCGGGGTCACCCGAAGTTTGTGTAAATTGCTCCAAGGCCCCACACGATAAGTCGAAATCGTGTGTGGCCAAGTGAGTCAATTGCGGAGAGCCGCACCCCGCTTCTTCGAAGCAATGTGGTGCATATCTCCTCGAGAAAGAAATCCTGGCCGTTCAGGCCCAGGATCGACTCTCATTCCGCGAGGCTAAGGAATTGGTGCTGGCGCGCCCGGCTCTGCCTGGGACGTCATATGCCTCAATAGTTAAAAAGGCACCCTCTGCTCCTGGCCCATCCACGTCAACGAGCACGGTTGTTTCGGAGCCTTTCTGCGGGCTCTACTCAACCCACAAGCTCCCATGGTAAAGCTGGCGGCAAAAAGGGTTCACACCCAGCCCCAGCTAAAACTATGGCTCCCCGGCCCCCCTTGCCCCAGCGTGACCGTTTCCCGTAAGGCGAAACAGCCACGCGCCTCCACCGAGTCATTAGACTCACAGGAGGCAACACCCCTGAAGATGGTCGCTACGCCAGCTTACGGGGTTCCTAAAGCTGTTTCCCGAAAGGAGGACAGCAACAATGGAGCTTCGTCTCCTTCGCCCACGCACCGAGGTGGAGCGAGTGGCTGGGAGACGGTGGTTCCTCGAAAAGAGGGCCCCCCGCCTCCGAAGCCGCAACGCCCGCCTAAGGTTTCGAGGCGGAGGGAGTAAAAGCCTCGCATGGCGAGCCAACCTCCCCCAATAAGTCCTCGAAGGTGACAGCGCATTCAACCCTTTGTCCGTCCATTCCCGTGAGGGTCTTCTGTTCGAAGAGGGCCCCCGCGTCTCCGAGCTAGGCCTGGAGGGCATATTCCTTCAATGGAATTGCCGTGGACTCCGGGCCAGCTGGAAGGAACTGCGGAGGCTCGTCTCATCCCGTTCTCCTTTAGCTATCGTTTTGCAGGAGACCATGCTAGGCGCGTGCCCCCTAACCCCTCTTGCGGGGTATAATGGTCTTGCGACCCCACCACCGCGGGATGGCCGGGCTGGGGGATGCGCGGTTTACACCCGCATGATGTCTCCGTTCTTCCTTTCTCTTTAGATACCTCCTTTCAGGCAGCGGCTGTGCAGCTGCATCTGGATAGGAGGTATACTATCATTTCTGCGTACATTCTTTCAACTGACTTCGACGTTGGGGACTTCCCCCGCGGAAGGCATCCTCTCTGGGGAGATTACTCAATAAATCCCAGGGGACAAGTCCTTGCCGATCTGATCGAAGAGCTTGAGATGGGTGTCCTAAACGTGGATGAGTTTACGCATCACTGTCCGAGAACCGCTTCATTTTCTTGCCTTGATCTATCTTTTTGCTCTTCGGATATACAGCCTGATTTTGATTGTGGGGTGGTCGATGACCTCCATGGTAGTGATCACTTTCCCATTGAAATATCATTTTCAGGGCAACTGCCGCCTGAGAGCCCCACCTCGGTGGTGCTTGGCCCGGGTGCTGTGGCCTGCATTTCAGAAAATGACTGAATTCTCTATCTCAGTTGAGGAGTTTAGAACTGTGGATGAGGCCGTTGAGTTCTTCTCCGGCAACCTCATCACCGCGGGCCTGACTACTATTCCTTGAACGGGTTGCTGTTTTGCACGCCGACCACTCCCATGGTGGTCGGCCGAGTGTGAGACGGCCCTCAAACAGAAGCGTTATGCCTACACGCGCTATAAGCGCCGCCCGAACGATTTCACTGTGGGTGAATTTCGTCGGGCTAGGGCTAGGTTGCGGTATATTTCGAAGCACGCCCGCTGCTCTTCTTGGCGGGCATACGTGTCTTCACTTATCGGGAAGACCCCTTCAGCAGAGCTGTTGAGGTGAGTCAAAAGGATTCGGGGCAAGTTCTCGCAGGAGAATGGGACCGCAATCTCGGACCCCGCGTCCGTGGCGGAATCCTTCACGACCGCTTTTTCCGCATTCTCTTACCGGGATGCTGCTCTGCCAGCATTCAATGCACGTCGTGATGTCGCGGAAGGCCGCCGGCTGGACTTTACCTCCAGAGGTGGAGAACCCTTCAACGACAGGTTTACTGGGAGCGAGTTGAGCTTCGTGTGCGGACACCGCCCATGGTTCGGACGATGTCGCGTACGCCATGCTTCGACACCTGGGTGAGCGAGGCATGGCCTTTCTGTTAGATTTGTTCAACAGGATCTTGCGTGTGCAAGTTGATGGAGAAATTGGTAAATGTTAGACTACCCTTTTTCCTGGACAGCGGAGGCCATCTGTCTTGTGCACAGTGCGTCTTCTGCAAGTTCCACTCCACGTCGGATGCTCTGCTCCGACTGGAAGATCCTCTCTGCGAGGCTTTCCTTCGTAGACATCACTACGCCACGTTTTTTTTCGATCTGGAGAAGGCCTATGATACCGCATGGCGATACGGTATCATGGAGACTCTCCACACGATGGGGGCGAGGGGACGCCTCCCAGTCTTTATATCTGAATTTTTGCGAGATCGTCGATTCCGCGGCATCACCTCGGTGCTGCCGGAAGATGTTCTCGCTACGCTCTACGTGGACGACCTTTCGATCTCTTTTAGCGCCGCCCAGATGCCAACTCTGGAGCGTCGAAAGCGCACAGTGTTCGGTTTTCTTTGGCAAGACTAAGGTTCTGCCTTTCTTCCGATATTCACGTCTCCACCCCGACCCAGATTTGTTTCTTAATGGGGTGCGCCTGGATGTGGTTGAGTCGCACCGTTTCCTTGGTCTTGTATTCGACCGACGCCTCACCTGGGAGGCTCATATTCGCAGCCTTAGGGTTTCTTGTACCCGCGCCATGGACATTCTCCGTTCCGTGACGTTCAGCGCTGATAGGGCTACTGCCCTACTTTTTTATTGATCCTTTGTTCGTTCGAAGCTCGACTACGGATGCGAGTTTTATGCATCCGCAGCAGAGCGTTTATTGCGGAAGGTGGATTCGATCTACCACACCGGCCTCCGCCTTGCGACCGGTGCCTTCCGCACTTTCCCCATTGAGAGCCTGTTGGTCGATGCTGGCGAGATGCCACTCGCTCTGCGCCGCGTGCATTGCATCACTCGCCTGTACACGCGAGCACGGCGCCCCCCTCAGTCGCCAACAGCTTTCACTGCATCCGCAGCTGATCTCGACAGTGCCTATGCCGCCGAGAGACGCCAGTCATACCCGAGGCCGGAGCTTGCTCCCTGATTGTTATCCCTTTTTTATTGTTGTTTGTTATTTTTTTTATTTTAAAGTAGCCTAGAACTGGGCTGTTTGTTTGCCGCGACTTATGCCCAAGTGGGCTGTCGCCAGATAGCCCCTTGAAAAAAAAAAAAAAAAAAAATCCGTGACGCTACGGTTTTGGCGAGCCGGGCAGATGTCGAGATTATCTTCTGCTGTGTTCCTGGACATGTAGGAATTGCGGGGAATAAGCGCGACAAAGAGTCGGCGAGGACTCTGCGACCGGACCAGCGTTTCGCTCTTCCTCACACCGACTACATGGCAGGAATACGGGCAGCTCTTCGGACTTCTTGGCAAAGAAGATGGGAGACGGTCGAAGGGAACTTGAAGTTGCGTGCCATTGCGCCGCGACTGCTCCCATGGACCTATCCCCCAATGCCGCGACGGCTTCAGGTCGTCTCCGAATCGGACACACTCGTGTGACGCATCGCTATTTGATGGAGCACTCGCCTGCGCCCTATTGCGACGACTGCGTCGTCCCCCAGACTGTTCGGCAGTCGCCAGATAGCCCCTTAAAAAAAAAATGGCCCACTCCCCTTTATTTTACTAAGTTTTGTTTCTTTGTTATTGTTGTTTTCTTTTAGGTCGCACGCTCTTGCGCCGGGGATGGGGTACCTCCCCCTGATGCCGAGCTTGCTTCCTAATTGTTGCCATCTTCCCTTTTTATCGTTGTTCTGTTTTCATATTCTTATTTTAAAGTAGCCTCGTGCTCGGCTGTCGTGATTGCGGCGACTTGTGCCCAAAGTGGGCAGTCGCCAGATAGGCTCCTAAGATATAAAAAAAAAATTGTTTTGCATCGAAATGCAGACAAGAGGTTTTCTACTTCTGGTAGAATTTTAACATATAAGTAAGGGCTTCAATGAGTCAGAGAACTTTAAATGTAATATTCCCCATCCCTGATTAAATTAATAGTATGGATTAAATTTACTGTTTACTTTATCTCCTTAAACCTTTTCAAAATGTTGATTTTTTTAATTAAGTACATTATTATTTTGATCTTAACTGGCTATATGTCATTGGGGTACATAAAAGTTTTTTTCTTAAATTCAAAAAAATAAGGTATTTAAATAATGTAGTCATTTATTTGCTCACTTTTGGGGGTGAAAACAACTTTTTCACTTATTTAGCACTTTGTTGGCTCCCATTCCTGATATAGGGATTAGGGTGCTAGGTCGGACTTGTATAGGCTATTGATTAGCTTTTTGCTGAGCCCTTCTTTTATTTTCTACCACATATTCATTATCCTTTTGGGCCCCCTCCCCTCCTCCTCCACTAGTTTCGCAAATTGAATTCGGTTTGTAATTAGTTCTTAGTGTTTCCTCTGATAGTCATTATGTGAAAAGTATTTCTCATTTTACTAATTTTTTGCTCTCTTTCTTAGGTCGTTAATCACCATTTGCTTCGTGATTTAACAGATCTTGGGATTTGGGATGATGACATGAAAAATGAGCTCATTGCCAATAATGGATCTGTTCAGGTTTGTCATCTATTGATTTGCCTGATTGAATATGATCTATTTTCCTTGGTGGGAATTGCTGCATTTTTGTATTTTCAATACGCTTCAATGGTATATGGGATGTAGTAATGGTGTAGCGGTGGGATCGCGATTCCCTGGCCAAAGATTCCCACCGCCCTGACAAGGTCTGCTCGGTGGTTGAAGAAGAGGGTATTGAGGAGAGAGAGTATTTTCTAAATTTAATTTACACACAAAAAAATGGAAATCAACCACAACCCCAGAAAACAAAAATGTAAATTTACCCAATTTCCAAAATATTAACTATCTTTAACCACAACCAAAAGATATTTATATATATATATAGTGGGCCTTACAACTTTACCCTGGCCACACACGCAAATAAGGAAATGTTTAGGGCTTCACAACCAGATTGCCCAGTGCCACCATGTGAGTCTGTTCAACTTTTTTCAGCTCTGGGAGCGCTATTACCGGTATGGGAGGGGGGGGGAGGGAAGCGGGCCCGCTTTCTTAGGGAAGAGAGGTTCCTTTTTCTTAAGGGACTGGAAGTTCAACTTCAGCCAAGGCGAATGATTCGCACTCAAGGATGAGGAAGTGGTGGTTCCAGTCAGAGAGGAAAGTGCGAGGGCTCAAGCCCCAATCGATGCGTCCCTTTACTGCCACACGAGAGTTAAGATTTGCTTCAGCCGTCTTCGAAAGCCAGATTTCGGCGACAATCGGTACCACGGAACTGGAAAAGAGAAGGCACATTCAGTCACCTATTCACTGTCACACTCAAACATCTTTACTCCTAACTCATTCAACCATATCCACTCTCACACAATCTTCACTCACCTATCTTCCGTCTAGGCGGCTCTTCCTTCCTCAGTCACAAACTTTACTCCCAAACTTTTACCTACACTTTCTAAAGAAAAATATATGCTGAAAGAATCCGCCTAAAAAGAAAACGAGATGAATGGGGGAGCACAATAGAGATCCATCGAGTCCCCCCACACAAAGTAAAGACGGTGATCACACGATCCACACCCACACACATTCTGCAAAAGAAGAAAGAGATTAGACATAGGGGAGGGGAGGCGGACAACCAAACTACTACAATGGGTGTACTTCAAAAAAAAGGAGATTTCGGTAATGGCATTATGCAAAAAAGTTGTGAAGGGAAATAAAGTATGTGTTTAGGTGAGACTGAATAAGGAGTAACTGTGCTCATTATTGTGAAAGATATGGCCTGCTGCAATGGTTGGGTATCTATGTGTAAGCTGGATTCAAGAATGTTGGTTTAACATATGGATCCTGCAAAGATAGAATTGAGTGTGCAAAGGCTTCAAGATGACATGGGACAAGTTGTTTCTGGAAATGAACAAATAGGTCCCTTCTTGGTTCTAGGTGAATGAATAAATGATCAGATAAGATGAAAGAATTTGTGCTTGTGGTACCCTCAACAAGAATGGAGAGAGGAGTAGGTTTCTGTTCTCAGTGTGACTGTCAAGTGTTCTTTCAATACAAAGGTATGCATAAGTTCATGTGGGTTTTTCAAAGCTAGAGGGAATGAATATGATTGATCCATTTTTGTTGAGAAAAAACATGCCATTGAATGATTGGTTGCATATGAATATGGTGAGTTGGGTTTGCAAGGGTGAAACTGGGTGATTGTAGTCCTTGAACCCATAGAAGTGAAGTTGAGAGGTTCTGGGACGAAGGGAATTGGTAATGGGTATCTTTCGATGGTTGTATGAGATGTGAATGAACAATTAGGATGAGAGAGGCTGGTAGGTTTTGTAGCAAACCCATTCTTTCATGATGTACATAAATTTACAAGTTGGCCTTAAGAGAGTGGGTTTATGTAAGAGATTATGATTGATGTTTAGTAAGTAAGGATATGCTGTAGGTTATATTTGATGTGAAAGCTGTAAGAGGTATGGGTGGGACTTTGATCACATGGATGTGATGCAAGGTTAAATCAGCGAGTGAGGGACGAAAATGTTTGAGAGTAGGAAAAAGGAAATAAGTATCAACATGAAGATAGAGAAAATGTGGGCAAATTTAGGTGATTGTGGCAGCGTTGGCAAAAAAAAAAACTCCCAAAATTTGGGAAAAGCCCCCCAATGCCCAGGTTTTATTCACAAAATTTTGATATTTATTTATGTTTTTTGATATAAAAGAATAACCAAATTAAGATGAAATTAGTATTCAAATACTCAAAAAAATCTGTAAATTATAGTTAGTGATAAAATATTTTTATAGAAGATATATAAAAATAAATTTTCTGAACTTAACCATTTGTAATTCGTTGGGTTTTAAAAAATTCACAAAATTTTGATACTTATTTATTTCTGAACTTCACCATTTTGTTTTTTGATATTATAAAAGAATCATTAGAAATAAATTTGATAAAAAAAAACAGGTCATAACCAAACTAAGATGAAATTATTATTTAAATACTCAAAAATTCCCATTCTTAAATTAGTTTAATAATTATATTATAGTAAGAACAGAATACTGATTGAGAATTGTGGGTATCCATGATAGCCATAACCTGTAGCAGGAGAGATAAATTATCAGCCAGTATCAGAGAAGTAATCTTAATTGGTATATATTTGTTGAAATTATAAACATAAATATGCATTTTGAATAAAATAATAATTTTTATTATTATTATTTGCCAACCCTGGCTTGTGGGTGGTGCAAAGGCTGTATGTTGTGTCTGCTAAAAGTGTAAAGAGGAAGCAGAATGGTGGAATGACTGTGAAGTGTGCTTTAGAAAGCTAAAATGTTTCATAGTTGCAAATGCTTAAGAGTGCCAAAGAATTTAAGAAGGAGGCATACAAAGAAGTGAAATTTGGGCATCAACTGAATGAAGATCCTGATGGGAAAAGAAGTTTGAAACCAAGAGAAGAATAAAAAATATAGTATTGGGTTTACTATAGATCTCAACTGGCCTTGCTTTTTATTTTTCATTGAAGAGTGAAAGTTTCAGGTCGGACCTGATTTGGAGGTATTAACATATTTAAACAAGCCCTAGTCTACGAGAACTCGGACTAAACATCTGATAGGGCTTAACTTTGCAAAAATATGAAGCGGCGTTTCCACTCAGGCCATAGCCCCAAGAGAAGAATAGCTGTCAACATTGAGGAGAAGAGCAGGGTACTTGTGAGCAATGATGAGACCAAAAGTAGGTGATGAAAGTAATTTTGTGAGTTGTATAATGTGGGCATGGAAGATGAGATTGGATTCCTCAGTACAAGCCGGCTACTGAGAAGTCTATACAATAGGAAAATAGCTAGAGTAGATGATATAGTTGTAATGATGGTATCAATTGGTGATAGTATTATGGAATGCATCTGCTGGCTGTTATAAGACATTTGAAAGTGGAATTCTTGAGGATGAATGCAGTGATTATCATGGTATAAGCTAAAGGGAGGATGATAAATGCAAGAACCTTAGGGTGATGGGTTTAATTTATATGCAAATGTCTGGAAAATGCACCTATCAAGATTGTGGTTTGATAAAAGATGGGTCACATTTGCATGGAAAAAAGGAGGGATGAACGATGTAACATGGATCTGGTGAAAGCTTATGATTGTGAAGATAGAGAAGCAATATGCTAAGTTTTAGGAGGGGGGTACCCTGTCTAACCTGTTACAATTGCTTCGCAGAGGAACTGTACATTAAGGACTCCCTGTCACATTAATAACCTGAAAACTGATGGGGCCTGGGAAAGTTCTTGTTGCACTTTTCCTTCAGCCCCTCTTAGCACTACTTTACCTTTTATTATTAGTAGTTATTGTTATACCGTGAGATTCCTACCTGGTTCAAGGGCAAGTATTGGGTACTATGGCCTGAGTATGCGCTACACCAGCACCATCATTCATGGTTGAGGCTTGACAATTTTGCCTGAATGCCGGATTGAGTTGTCAAAGCACATGGCGATCCGCCTCAAAGTGTGGCCTCGCCCTACCCTAGTTTGGTGGATTAGGTCGTTGGGCTTTTCTCCGGCAACCTCATCACCGTGGGACGAACTACTATTGCTAGAATGTCTAGGCCATTTTACAAGCCAACTGGATCCCCCTCTATTTGTCCAAGAGAATAGGACTGCAATCTCAGACCATGCATCCGTGGCAGCCTTTCATGACTGTATTCTCTAGCGGAGATGATGCTCCACCAGGATTCAATGCACGTTGTGATATAGCTGAAGGCCACTGACTAATTTACCTCCAGAGGCTGAGAACCCTTCATTGACATGTTTACATTGAGTGAGATGTATTCTGCTCTTGCCTCATGCGCGGACATCTCCCCTGGGTGAGCAAGGCATTGCCTTTCTGTTAGATTTGTTCAACAGGATCTGGATA
Organism: Ceratothoa steindachneri; assembly: GCA_963969495.1. Classification (NCBI taxonomy): domain Eukaryota; kingdom Metazoa; phylum Arthropoda; class Malacostraca; order Isopoda; family Cymothoidae; genus Ceratothoa; species Ceratothoa steindachneri. The sequence goes on from OZ018321.1 coordinate 89,313,776, forward strand.
GAGGGTTATCTTCCCAGATGCTTACAAATGGCTACTATGCTTGCTTTTCTGAAACTGGGGAGAGATCACTCTACCCCTGCTGGTTTCCACCCAGCGGGGGGCGATCTACTATTGATCATTTCGATGATCAAAACTATCAATTTGTAGTTTTGGCCCAACCACAACTACAAGCCACTTCGACTTTGTGTACACTAATTTGCCTAGGGCTGTTCTCTTTAACGTTTTCGCACGTTTATAGCGAGTCCTCTCACTCTCCTTGAGCGTGGAGCAGGGGCGGGGGCGTCTGGCTAGATCCCTCTTCCTCGTTTTAGCTAACGATGTAACAACGGGAGAAGGACATCTGACTCCTTCCTCACTGAAATGAGAGCAGTCAGTGGTACCTTAGGAGCTGTAACAAGGGGAAAAGAAATTGCTCCTTAATGGTGTTACGTATCACTCCTCCCTTATCCACTTGTTTGCATGCACTGGTTCTTAATGTTTTCCCGTAAGGGGCGCAGCGATTTTCCTTCCTGGCCACCGTGCTGACGGGACTCAGCGCCCCGTCCGGCCACAGCTTAGCCTCTTCTTTTCTTACTTTTGCATCTGTTAGGGTAGACGGATGCGCCCGCTGGGGTTATCGTCTGCAGAACCGTGCCTTAGAGGTGGCTTGGTTGCCCGGTAAAAAAAAAAATTCTATGAGGTCTTAGCAGTGCAGTCCAGAGAATCTCCGTTATGCGGCTCCGCTGTTTTTAAAACGACGGCGTGGGTGCGGGTCACCCCGTATGGGCGCTCTTTGTTTGCCCTTGGCTCCACACGCAGCCCAAAATAAAATATATACTTATATGGGTAAATTTAATAAACATAACTCCCAGTGGTCATCGTGCCTTGGACCCTGACAGTAGGCGCTTTGTTCCTTTCGGGTCAAAAGTCGACCCTGAGTTGGATTAAGACCGATTTTTAGTCTTGAAAGCGAACGATAGTCCTCTTAGTAAGGCTGACATCTTCAACGTCTATGAGGATTTTGGTGAGAAATGTGACGAACCTGCCCAAATGTGGCCACGTAATGATAGCGCATTGATAGTAGAACCGAAATCAAGCGAGCAGCATCAGCGGATTAAGACCCTACAGTCTTTAGCTTATGTAGACATGTCCTCTGCTTCGCACCCGACATTTAACACCCGTAAAGGCGTTATCCGATCGCGAGAGTTAATAGATTTCGATGTTTTTGCAGGCTGGTATCAAAACTTAACAATCAGAAGGTTATAAGTGCCCACCGCATTTCCAGGTTTGTGAATGGCGTTGGTTACCTACCGCCACCATAATCCTGACCTTCAACAGATTGGAACCGCCCAAATACGTTAAGGCTGGCTATCTTCTCATCACAGTCAAGCCTTACGTTGAAAACCCACGGCGATGCTTCCATTGCCAACGCTTTGGCCATGTATGTAAGCAAGTTTTGTAAACAGGCAAGTTTGTGTGTGAATTGTGGATCGGATTATCACGGGACGCCGTGTTGCCCTAACTGTGGTGGAGAACACCCTGCAGCATCACAACAATACACTTTCTTTCTCTATGAGAGGGAAGTCATTGCCATTAGAAACAAGAACAGTTTTAAAAAGTCCAACCTGAGGGAAAAGCCAGATACCTAATGGTTCTCCTGTGCTCGACCAGGTAAAAAGTCCTCCTCATCCTAAACGTACATCTTGTGATGAACCTCTTGGCCAGCACCTAACAGTGCTTCTGAGGTTACCAACAAGAAGAGGAACCTTCCAACCTCTCCTGGTTCCCCAAGGGTGGTTAAGCACCTTGCTACCGCTCCAGAACATGCGGATGTTGATCATGTTGCTCTTCAGGTGGTATCCATTCACCCTGTCCCTAAAGGACCAAGCTCTTCTTCAGCTTCAAAGACAGTTATCACCTCCCTCCCCCCGTTTTGTTGATACTGCTCTGGAATTCCTTCGATCACTGAATGAGCAGGAACCAACCTTTGCTCCTTCCCAGGAGCCAGCTGTTGTGGAGGTTAACCCCTCATCTGAGGAGGACTCAAAAACTGACTCCACATCCTTCTCTTATCAGCATCGAATTCACAACTTTTGCCGATGTTCTCGCCACTACCATCCCAACCAATGCCACCAGCTGTGTCAACATCGTCTGTTCCCTCGACACCTGAACTGACCCCTGGAGTTGCTTCCATCTCTGCTTCTCCAGTGAAACGGTTCTCTTACAGCCATCTCTTAAAGAAAACCCAAAGGCAAAACTCAAGCTTCCAATGCCTCCTTTGTCATACTCCAAGCCTAAGGTTAGTATGACACAAACTACCGCTGGTAGTTCAAATCCAAAATCTCCTACCCCTAAGGGTAGGAAGAAATCTACCGTTATGCTTAAATGGTAACAATCTTTCCAATTATTCATTGGAACCTCCAAGGTCTCTTCCCTAAATGGGAAGATTACAATCCTGTTTTTTTTGTTAACTCGGTTCCCCACAGACCTGCAGGCGGTTGCTGTCTGCAGTTTTAGCTACAAAGTTAGTTAATTTAATTTCTCAGCTCCCTCGCATTTTATTGATTGGTGACTTTAATGCTTGACACCCCTTTTGGGGTGACGGGACCATGATAACAACCCTAAGGAAATATGATAGATTTCTGGGCACTAATGATGTCTGCTTTCTTAACGATGGCAGCCACACATCCAGATGAACAGCTTTACATGTGGACTTGTCTCTGTTCGCCAAGCTGTAGAGCTGATTTTGACTGGGCAGTGGATTCTGACTTGCGAGGCAGTGATCACTTCCCAATTGTAATAACACCATATACAGGTGGTCCTCCTCCACCACCTAGCAAAAGATAGAATACAAAAAAAGAAAACTGGCCTAAGTTCAGGCACCTCTCAAGCCATGATAGGTCCTTTCCTCATGAAGATATTGAAGTGGCTATTGATGATCTAGCCCACGTCACTCATGCAGCTAATTCCTCCATCCCGCTCTCCGGCTCAACTGCTCGTGGACCACAATTCCTCTGGTGGTCTGCTGAATGCTCGAGGGGGTTGTCACTGAATGTAAACAGGCTTGCCGACGTTGCCATCGGTGCCCCACAATGGTAAAGAAACTTGCTCTCAACCGGTAACCAAGCAAGGGCAGCACGGCGACGCACCCTTCGACAAGCTCAAAAGACCTCATTGGATGGTTACATCGCATCGATATGTTGGTAGACCCCTGTAGACAAAATCTGGACGAGGGTCAAAAGCTATTGGGGAAATCCAATGGCTTTACAGCTCCCAACATTGTTCAGGCTGGAAAACTGCTGGGAGACTTGTCCCATATTTCTGATGTCTTGGCCAGATCATTTGCTAATATTTCAAGCCCAGACAACTATTCCATCCAATTCCAGCGCTTTAGGCTCCAACAGGAGCAGCATCCTATCCACTTTATGGAGCCTAACATGGATAATCAGTTTTATAACCAGCTCTTTTCTATCCATGAGCTCCATAATGCACTGAAGCACTTTGGATCGGATCCACTGCGCCCGGATCAGATGGCATTTCCTATATGATTAGGAATATACATCCATCCCTCCTCTCATTTGCTGGACATCTATAACTTCATCTGGATTAGGGGCTGCTTCCCTTCTATGTGGAGGGAGGCTGTTGTTTTACCTTTCCGAAAATGAGGGACGGATGGGATGGGACCCACCAATTACCGCCCCATTGCCCTTACTATTAGGTTGAGGAATAAGTTCATGCGTTTTTTTTAATGTTGTGTTGATTTAAGTTTTGTTGACGTGATTTGTGCACATATTAAGAAACAATAATAAATAATGAGAGCAAAATTTGCAAAGGTTAGGCTCTGTCTCTTAACTGCGTAGACTATTAGACTTTTGCTTAGGCTACGTCTTGAAGTTGAGTAATAAGTCATTGCGGTTTATTTAATTTTTGTTTTGTACCATCAGAATGGAATGTCAAGTTGAAAGAAAGGCGCATTTTCGACACTGGAACAATGCAAATGCAGCCAAAGCTCGTCGCGATATTTGTGCTGTGTACGGAGAAAATGCTTTATCAGAAAGGACAGCTCAATGGTGGTTTTCACTTCAAAAACGCTCATTTCAATCTTAATGACAAAGAACGTTCTGGTCGTTCCATTAAGTTGGATGAAGATTGATTGAACGACCTTTTTCATGAAAATTCTCGTCAATCGACTAGTGAATTGGCTGTACAATTGGCGTTTGATCAGAAAACTGTAGTGAATCGCCTTCATTTGATGGGTAAAGTTAAAAAACTTGGTGCATGAGTTGCGCACGCTTTGAGCGAAAGCAACAAACTTCAACGCTCCACGATTGCCGCAGGTTTGCTTGCTCGTCACAAGGCTACTCGTGGATATAAGGGCAGATTTCTTCACCGCCTCATCACTGGTGATGAAAAGTGGTGTGTTTATGTCAACATGAACCCTCGAAAACAATGGCTTAGCCCCAATAAAAATCCCTTCAGCGATTAATGCAAGGACTTCATCCACGAAAGACAATGCTGTGTGTGTGGTGGGATTATGAAGGCATTCTTTATGAGCTCCTTGCGGATAAAGAGATTGTCAATGCAGAACTCTACGTTCAAACAATGTATCGACTCACCGAAGCTATTCGTGAAAAGCAACCTCATCGACGTTATGGAGTCCTTCTGCAACATGACAATGCTCGTCCTCACATTGCCACTTTGACAAAAGACGCCATCCAAACGCTTAATTGGGAAATCCTTCCTCATCCTCCATATTCGCCAGACTTGGCTCCATCGGATTTCCATCTTTTCCGATCGCTCCAACAATTTGCGCGGCCTTTCGTTCAATACTGATTTGGAATTAATAACCTGGTTAGACGAATTCTTCAAGTCAAAATCCAGAGATTTTTATTTCAGAGGCATCGAAAAACTAGTTGAACATTGGGAAGAAGTCTTATTTAACAACGGAGAATACATTATTGATTAAATTGCATATTGTTATCAATTAAAAATGAAGTTTTTCTAAAATTGTTAATCGTAATGAATAAATTTTATAACACCACAAGAACTTATTCCTCAACCCAATAGTTGTTCATGTAAATTTTTGAGAGGATGATCAATACAAGATTCATCTGGGTTTTTTTTTAAGACAAACCATCTTATATCTCGCTTTCAATCAGGGTCCAGAAAAAAAAACTACCATCGACCTGCTTGTTATAATGGAGTCTTATATAAGAGATGCTTTCTCAGGGGCAGCATTCTGTTGTTTTCTTTGATATTGACAAAGCATATGATACCATTTGGAGGTGTGGTATCCTTAGGCAATTCCATGATTGGGGCCTGCAGGGCTTTCTCCCCAGGTTTGTTGAGTAATTCCTCATATGGCTCGCACTACGTGTAAAAGTTGGAAATGCCCTATCAGAGCAAGTTGGGGGAAGTGTTCTCTGTGGCCATCAATAGCATTATCGCAAATCTCCCAGCTGAGATTTCCTCAACTCTATATGTGGATGACTTAGCGCTTATCTGTTCATCGCCTAGACTTCCATTTGTCATCCGTAAGCTACAGCGGGTTATAAATACCGTAGCTGATAATGCTTCTTCCAAGGGCTTCTGCTTTTGCGCAGTAAAGACTAAGGCTGTCCACTTTTACAAACATAGATCAGTGACATGGGACCATCCCCATTTGTCACTCTATGGTGTCTCTGTCACCTTTGATGCCCATTTTAGATTTCAAGGGGTGATCTTTGATTTGAGGCTTTCTTGGATGCCTTGAAAAGGTCTTGTCTGAAGAGAATGGACATAATGAAATTATGTCACACTTCTTGGGGATGTGATCGACGTACCCTATGGCTTTTGTATTCAGCATTGGTCCAGTCAAAGCTGGACTATGGGGCACAGGTATACTCCTGCCTCGCCGTCCATCCTTGAAAAATTAAATACTGTGCGTAACCAAGGTGTGCACCTGGCTTCTTGAGCCTTCAAGTCCTTCCTTGTGTGGAGTGTCTATGCAGAGCTCGGGGCTCTCCTTTTCACAGGCTCAAGTCTAACCTAAAATATCTTGAGCAATTACCATGGTCGCCAGTATATGAGTGCATGTTCAATTTGCGAACTATGGCTTGATGTGATAGATTTCCATCCCTGGCTCGCCCCTTTGCTCTTCAAATGCCCAAGCACACAGGAAGTTTAAGGTAGTTTTCTGTTATTCCATTTTCATTACCAAAGATTCCCCCATGGCTCATACCACCTTTAGTGGTATGTAAGGGGCTTACTGGTAGGCCCAAGGATCAGTTTTTGCCTCTAGCCTTGAGAACCATGTATGATCACTCCTCTCACCATCGACCTAGCAACTTTGTGTTCACCAACGGATCCAAGTCATCGGACGGAGTTGGAGCTGCTGCTGTCTTCCTATCTCAGACGGCAAAGGTTTGCCTACCGAGTGCAGCTTATGTTTTCACAGCAGAACTTATTGTCATTCTTGCTGCACTCTTTGTTATTGCTCCTATGCCATCTGGTTGTCTTACGATTTTTTCTGACTCCCTTAGTTCTCTGGAGGCACTGGGTGCTTTTGGTTCTAGCCATCCACTGGTTTCCAAGATCCAGCGGTGGCTTTTTTTTTTATCTTTCTCCTACCTATTCACAAGATTTCTTTTTGCTGGGTGCCCAGTCACGTGGGCATCCTAGGTAATGATGCGGCCAAGGAGGCAGCATCATTGGGGACACCCCGTCAGCCCAGTCCCACTTCGGGATGTCTATTCCCTCATCACCGAATCTAGTTGGCTCATGGCAGAAGATGTGGGATGAGCTTCCTCCCACCAACCTCCATTCCATAAAACCTTCAGTCCTCCCATGACCATGTAGACTCGAGGTTATTTTGTGCCGACTGAGGATAGGCCATTGCTGCCTAACTCATGGGCACTTGATGAATGGGCAGCCCCCACCTTTGTGCAACTGTCCATCCTTCACATCTTTGCCAAGTGTTCCCTTTTGAGAAATCTTGGGAGGAGGGTCTTTCCTTTCATTACTGGGCAGATGGCTCCCCAACAAGTTCTACTTTGCATCTTGTCTGAGACTCCTCTCTTTTAGTGTGAATAGAATTTTTAAATTTTTAGAAGAATCAAATCTTTTAGCCAAAATTTAATATATTGTTTCAGGATTTTATATTCTCTGTTCTTTTATCTATTGTTGATCCATCTATAGTCTGTTTTTATCCTTTGTCGAGTTCTCAATAGTTTATTTTTGCTGACAGGACTTAGTCCCCTGTCCAGCCCCAGCTTAGCCTTTCTTCCTGACACTCTTGTCTTCTTACACCACCTCCTCACTTTCCCTACAACCTCCCACAACTTTTCTGGTCAGCCTCTAATTTTAGGCTAGATGACAACCAGCTTCCTCTCACATAACCATCCCCGATCGGGGCTGAAGGTGGGGGGGGGGACAATGTCCCCCCTCAACCCTGAGCTCCAGTTTGGGGTGATGGGTTTTTAACAACCTGCTTCATCTCCACATACCTTTTCTCTCTCCTTTCACAGTATATCAATTTTATGCTGAGCCTAAGGTGGAGCTACCATGTTGATAGGCTAGCAGGCCACTAGGTGGTAGGAGTGTCCTCAAATGCCAGCAGCTTACTTTGCTGGCCCTGTGTTCCATCTAGGGTTGGCAGGTAAAAAAAACCCCTGGGTTTGGGGGGGGGGCGGGGTCAAGAAATGAAGCTACTTATTATTTTATTTAAAATGCATATTTGTTTAGAATTTCAAAAAATATTTATCATTAAGGTTATTTCTCTGATACAAACTCATATTTCATCTCCTACAGGTTATCACTATCATGGGTAGCCACAATTCTCAATCAGTGATCTGTTCTTACTATATATTTTTTAAAGTAATTAATTATTAATATTATGAAAATAGAGATGGCTTTTTTTCTTTCTTTTTTTTTGGCCTTATTCTAATGTTTGTAGCATTAGTTTGTTTTTTTTTGGGGGGGGGACCCCTGAATAAAACAGGTTTTTCAGGGAAAAAATGGGGGGGGGCGGGGTGCCAACCCTCCCGTGTTCACCCTTCACAGAGTGCGTTACTGCTTGGGGTGATAAGCGTTTGTGTCCTGTGAAAATAATAGGGTCCCCCATGCCTATATGTGAAAACTCTTAATCTTGATCTCCTTTACCTTCCCCTCTACCATCGCCGGAGCCAGCCTCAGGCAGCTCCGCAGAATAAAATGCCCCCTCCCCCCGTGCTTTCACAGGGGACCCTCTCCAAACCTCTTGGAGACTGAAGAGGAGGCTTACTCCTCTACTCTTCCTACTGTATATGGGAGTCGCCCTTGGGCAGCAGTTTCCCCTTTATTTTTCAAGGGGACTGCCCCCCCAAAAAAGGAGGCAGCCCATAATTGACCGACTGGGAGCGGCTCGATAGGGCCAACCCTCTTAGTGGGGCAAGGGATGGCAGGGCCAGTGCCCCCTAATGTCCTGGCGGATGCTGGTTCGCTGGCATTAGACGACTAAAAAGGAACCTCAAATGGGATCTGTGATCTCTTGAGGGAGGTATGGCCACTTGGAGATCCCCTGAGGTGACCCAACCCCAGATGCTAGGATCTTCCATGGGGTTGAACCCGTGCTCCGTGCCAAACGCAGAACCCGAGTACCCCTCTGTTTAAATTACTCTAGACATCTCAAAGAATTGAGGGTTCTCTATCTTTTTGCGAATGCGTCACATTCCTCTTGCGCGGCCATGACTAGTGTCCTTCAGACACTTGATGGCAAGTCAGTGAGTGTGACGCTGCACTCTACTTTCAACTTCGTGAAAGGAGTGTTTTATTCCAGGTAATTTGTGGCCTACTCCATAGATGACATCACTTTAGAGCTCGCGACCATGGCGGGGTGAAGGTCTAACGTGTGATGAAAAAACGGGGAGGGCCCTCAAGACCCATTCCCTACTCTCTGAGTCGGTTCGTGCCTATTGGTATCGCGACCGTGTGAAGGCATTCGTAACACTGCCGCGGAGGTGTTAGTATTGCCACCTCTTCGGCCATACGAATCGCTCCTGTAAACGCGCAAAGTGCGGCTCCAAGGCCGCTCACCTGGGAGTCTCATATTCGTAGCCTTAAGGTCTTGTATCCTCGCCATGGATATTCTTTGTTCCCTGACCTTCAGTGTATTAGGCGCTTTTATCGATCCTTTGTTCGTTCTAAGTTCGACTACGAATGCGAGTTTTATGCATCCGTAGCCCAGCGTTTATTGCGGAAGGTGGACTCTATCCACCACACCGGCTTTTGCCTTGCAGCCGGTGCCTTCCACACTTCCCCCATTGAGAGCTTACTTGTCGATGCTGAGGAGGTGCCACTTGCTCTGCGCCGCGCACAGTGCATTATTCTTTTCTACGCCTGAGCCCGGCTCCTCCCTCAGTTGCCAACAGCTCTCAGCTGATTTCGAAGGTTCATATGCCGCCGGGAGACCCTGTCATAGCCTAAGCCCTTTGGGTTTCGAGCTAGGTATCCTGGAGGGTACCACCTTTGACCATTTGTTGCCACGCCTCCGCTCCCAAAGCTTTTACAGAGCCGGGGGTATTGCATTCGGCCTTTTTGGAGCACACTTCGTGTCACGCTGGAACCGTGCCAGTGTTTACGGATGCCTCTAAGTCCACGCCGTATCCCCTCTGTTTGAAGTCAGCGGGGCTCTGCCAGGCGCTGCGTCTGTATTCACGGCCGAGCTGGTTGCAATACACCGCTCGGTATGGAACATAATGCGACGTGCTTGTTTCGGAGACCGGATTGTGATTTATAACGACTCAGCGCCCTGACCTAGTGCTATCGGTGCATTGGAATCTCCGAAACCCTTGGTTCGCGATATCTGCGACGCCACGGTTTTGGGTTCCCGGACATTTAGAAATTGCGTGCCTATGGGGAGCCAAAGAGGCCGCGTGGACTGTGCGACCCAACCAACGTTTGGATCTCCTCGCACCGACTACATGTTAGGGTGTTGCTTGGCAAAGAAGATGGGAAACGACCGAGGGGACCTTAGTTATGAGCCATTGCGCCGCGACTGTTCCATTGGCCTACCCGATAATGTGGGGCGCACCCCCATTTGATGGAGCGTTCGCTTGCACTTTATTGCAACGTGTGTGTTGTTCTCCAGACTGTTTGGCACATCCTTGTTGTTGAAAGTCTCAATCTGGATATGTATTTGTGCACATTAGCTGTCCCGTTTCCGGCTCGTCTGGGGACGCTACCGCTTCTCCCTTGGCCTCGGGACTAGTTCGTGTAAACAGGCTTGTAGACTTGCATTTTGGAATAGGCTGACCTCAATTTTATTTGACTTGTAGGTTGCATGTTCCTGCGCCAGGATGAAGCTGGTCTTCTACAGACGGGTAGCATACTCTGTTCTTTTTGGTTTGGTTTGTCTTGGGCTTTAGTGATTGACTTTTAATGTAGCCTATTATTATCCTTGTAATTGATTAATTAGAAAGGCTTATGCCCTTGTAGGCATTCGCCAGATGGGTGCACAAAAGAAAAAGTAGGTTTTAATTATAATGTATCGAGTGCGTGGTGAACTATTGGATGGTGTGAAGAGTATTTGTGTCAAGTTAGCCATGTTATGGCGAAATATAGCTGCAGTAGTTTGTCATAAGTAGGGGCTGAAGCAAGCCTGGATAGACATGCAGTAAATGAGTTAATGGTATATTGAGGTGAGGGTGGGGAATGATTTTCTATGTGCAGGACGCTGGTCCCCTTCTTGCACCATCCTTCTTATCGCCACATAATACTCCTAATCCCCCTCCTCTTTCCGCCAGTAGCAAGCTCCGCATCACTCTATTTCCTCCATTGCCTGGCAAGTTTCCACAATCATTGATCTAATTCCCTGGATTTTTTTTCTTTGTTTGTGGTAGCCCATCTAGCGACTGCCTACTTGGGCATAAGTTACCTTCCTGTACAGTGGCTCCATTGGTTCTGCCCAGGATGCAGCTCTTGAGAGTACCAACTGCTCATAAAGTTTCCAGAGCACCGGCTGCCTGTCATCCCAAGGCGTCTTCCTGTGTACATACCGTACCCCAACCCCCCTCCTCTTCTCCCTCTTCCTCCAGTGCGTGATCGGTTTGAGGTGGCTTTCTGTCCATATTCGAATTGAGCATACTCCGAGAACGCACGGCTATTTGAAAACGCTTATTGTGACGGCAGCGTTGTCCCTCAGACATTCTTGTTAAATTTCCCAGTCTGGGTGATCTTCGCGCACATTACCCCTTCCCCTAGCAGAACGAACTAGGTCGCTACCGCTTGTCCCTTGTTCTCGGGCCAGGTTCGTGAGTTCTTTGGGACACATGGACTTTTTGGGAGCCGCTAATGTCCCATTTTATTTGACATTGTTTTGGGCGCATTCTCCGCGATCAAGGGAAGCCGCACTTCTCCCATAACCCTGAGCGTGCCTCCAGGTTCTTTTTTTTATGTAGTGTAATAATAGGCTAAAATTGCTTTCCCTTGGTGACAGTTGCCAGATGACCAGCATTTAAAAAAGCAGCTTTTCTGCAACTTTGCTGTACAAGGATTTCTTCCCAGTCCTTTGTGAATGAATATATGTGAATATTTGGCGGAAGGGGTTGGATGTTTGGTTGCACGAGCTTCAAATTGTCGAGAGTAGAGCAATCCGTCACCCCGTAACCATTGAGATATCAGAAATCCCGCTCCTTCGGGTTAGCTCTCTACCGCCTACGAATTAGACTCCTGACCCACGGGGACACTATCGGGCGTGGTTCCGTTGTCCTCTTCCTGTGGTGCAGGGATTTCTATATCACCCTTTGCTTGAGTGTTTAGTCGTCGACAACCTTCGCCCGTGCTTTCCCAACCTTTCTCCAATCTTCCCTTTCGTTTGCCATCTGTTTTAGCGGGTAATTTCTGTGCCTCTTCACTTTTAAACTTTATCACGGTCTGGTCCTTTTTATTATGTTCCTTTAGACCGATTTCACAGATTTTAGTTTACATGGTCAGAGTCTGTTATTTGTTCATGGTTACGTTCGCGATTAATCAAAGTTTAAATTGTGCGCTCTTTTATTATAGCTCTTCATTTTCATTTTTTTATAAATTTATTAACTTGTCAGCGAAAATCTGTTTCATTGCTAAGCATGATATTCTACCTTTAAATTATCTTTACATGTATTTTCCTCGGTCGATCCAGCCTAACATAACCACGTAATAAACCTGATCCCCCGTTATTGAGCCTTCAACTCTCGCATAAAAGAACACGCACACACACACACACACACACACACACACACACTCACTCTCACTCACTCACTCACTTTTTTATACTCATTCTGTCAACTCTTACACATAGCATATTTGAGTTATTTAATCTCATGGTCAAGATTTTTCTTCTACCACATGTACACTCGCATAACATGCAAAATATTTTCCTACTCTTATACTTAGTGCACATTCATTTTCATCGCAGGAGTCATTTCCTGCGATTATTTTACACAACTATTCAATCACCCTTCATTCAAAAAACGTTCACCAATTTTAGATTTGCCTTTGCAAGTCGTCAAAAATGAATCCGAACCAAGGTCGAGAGAGGATTTTTTTATATATTCAACACTCCTCCAATAGGACATTGCAGCCATTCCAGGCGCCTTGAAGAAGTTGTACAAGACCGTATGGGAAATTTCTCAAAAGGTTGTTTTGGAACTTGCTGCCGATCGCGGGCCATTCATCGACCAGAGCCAGTCACTAAATATGCACATTGCCACTCCCAACTATGGCAAAATCACCTCCATGCATATGTACGGGTGGAAATTGGTAAGTTTTGCATATTCCTCGTGGTTTTGTACAAGAGTGAGATCGTAGTAACCTTTTGAATAGCGATAGAAATTGTAAGTAGTTGTAGGGCAAATTTGTGTCTGTACCGGGAAGGTTATTGGTTTGTAAACGAATGTAATTTTGTTTTTAGGGTCTGAAAACTGGAATGTATTACTTAAGAACAAAGCCAGCAGTAAATGCCATTCAGTTTACAGTGGACAAGACTAAACTGAAGGAAAATTCTTCTATCAATTCCGAAGAAATTAAGAAAATAAAAGAAAATCTTGATTCTCTTAAAATTTAAGTCACGTATATGTAAAATAGTCGTATTGTTTGGTTTTTACTTTTTTATTATTAGATTGGGCATTGATTTTTTTATGTTTAGAACATTCTATTTTTAAGTTTGAGACTTGTAAATTCTCCCTCAGTATTATTTTTTTTATTGCTGCATATAAATTTTTGTATAATTGGAAGTGCATATTTCTACTGTCACTACTGACTGCCTAAGTAAGCATGATGGGGGTTTGTTTTAACAGTATGCGTAAGTGTAGGACCATAAAGTGCCTTAACACTACAACCAAGAGCAACATATCACTGCCTTGTGTGTATATAGTTTTTATCTTGTAAATTTTATTGCTGTCTTCATTATTATTAAAGAAATAAAATTATATCCTTCCATATTGTTGGGCTGTAGTGTTATTGATCTCTTCGCCAGTGACCAGTTTAATAGCCAGAAAGCTCCGTTCTCCTAGCTGGGAGGGGGGAACAGCAGGGACCCCGCATTTTTAGGCTCGCTAACTTATTTTTTTTCTAATTCTCTCTTTCTTCGCCTCTACTCTCCTACCGACTTTGCTCCCTTGCCTTTCCTTCACATCCTGCTACATCTGAAACATGGAAGAGGTATTTCCTCGGGAAGGGGTTTTGTACCCCTGGTAATCTCAAAATTACCTCGGTTTTGTTTCTTCATATTTCCCTTTCACTCCATTTGCTAGAGCTGGAGGAGGCCATTTCCTCTAGGATCTGGTTAGAGTGGTGGTTTTAAACACCCCCCTCCCCCCCCCCTCTTACTGTCAAAATACAATCAAAATGCCCGATAAAAAAATAAAAAGGGGGAACAGAAAAACCACTAATTTCAAACCATAAAATCACAGCATCAGAAATTGCTAAATATTAAAACAAGTTCTAAAGAGGTAAATAAACAGCAAAATATGAGACTGCCAAAAGTTTATCACAGAACAAACTACATACTCTATTAAACTGTCTGACAGCAACTAGACAATCACTACAACAGTCCACCATGCCCTCATTCAACACTTCTCTCACGTTAGCCACTTAAATCCTCCCCGCACGACCTTTTACAAACTACCACTCATTCACATCATCAACAACCTCGAGCACTAAGCTGCTTGGTCCAGACATTAATAAACTCCTTGGACCACAGAATAAAGCACTCGACATTGTAAACTAGTTGCACAAAGAGCCAACATCAGGAAACGATGCAATCATAATAATTACTAAAAGATTCCGCATTGCCTTCCTCATCCTAAACCAGATCACTACTCTGCCTCACCACAAACATGATTTCAGACCACACCACTTCACCTCAAATAATTTAGGATTGCATCAACCACAGAACATTGGTAAGTTTACATCAGCAAAACTCTATGGCATCCTCCGCCACAAAGGGACACGGCGATGTGTTTACCTGTCCTGCCATCTTGGCTTCCTTCCGTTAACATCTTTGTACCTTTTTATACCAACTCATCTTCACTGGTGGGGGATAGATAGACTTACACTTTGTCTTCCCTGCCTGAGTAGAAATTTGGGAAGCCCTGTCTCTGGGCTGACTTGAACTTGACGGGCAAGTTGTGCCTCTGCCTCTTTTCAGCATTCATTTTTCTCTACCAATATTCCCATGGTAACATAACATAATTTCATGGATTCATATTTCAAAAACCTGACCTGATTGGGTAAAATGAGCATGATTTTCAGATTCAGTGCAAAAAACTGAACCAAAATCAGGCATTATATATTTTACCTTGAAGAAAACGCAGCAGAAATTAGCCAAAAAACGAGTGGCTAAATGATTGATTTATTTTTTAGGCTTAAAGACCTGACCAGCTACCTAATGCCGTCAACGAAGAGGTGGGTGGGATTTACTCCCTTGTTGGCTGCCAGGCAAAGTCGATCTGCTACAACATATTTGATCATCAGTACATCCTACTATGGAAATCCCCTCTTGTTTGCCATTTGGTAACGGCGACCTTTGGACAGAGACGGCAACTTCTGGTTGGTGTTGAACACGAAGGAATTTTTCGTAACTAGCAAAATTTCTGACATACCCCGTGCTTGGGCGGACAAGTAGTTTAAAGACTGAGCGGTGGAGGTGCTCCTCCAAATCATTTTGTGTGTTTTCCTTTGGAGCCGCTCGTGTTAATATCTGGCGGAGTAATAATGGCGGCCGGGTGCTCGTTCCGCAGCACACTGGCTAATATAGGTTGCTTTCTAAAAAATAAATCAATCATTTAGCCACTCGTTTTTTGGCCAATTTCTGCTACTTTTAATATTAACAAAATCGTTTAAAAATGCAATAAGAATTTACAGAAATCTCGCCTCCTATACAGATTGAACAAGTTGCGTTTGTTATGTACGTACTTGCAAGTACTGAGAAAATTTTTCGGTCGTTGGTAAATTAAAAAATGATGATCGTAGCAGTCCAGCTGCAGAGTTGCCATTTCTATTGGTGGTTCTTGAGTTAATTCTGCTAAGAGTTGACTCCTAGTTATTCCGAATAACACCATTACATTTCTTATATACGGGACCACGTCTGACTTGACATTACACTGCGTTTTCTTCAAGGTAAAATATATAATGCCTGATTTTGGTTCAGTTTTTTGCACTGAATCTGAAAATCATGCTCATTTTACCCAATCAGGTCAGGTTTTTGAAATATGAATCCATGAAATTGTTATGTTACCATGCAATATATTTTCAACAAAAAATATCCCAAAATACCCCATTTGGTGCGAAAAAAATGAAATGGTGTTTCCAAGTACTTTCGAACTTGCGAATGACGTGCACGTCAGATTCCTGAAAACCAGCGTGTGCAAATCATCAAAACTTTTTCAGGGGAGACGAGGGAGTTTAGGAGGCGGTGCGTCTTGGACCGACAAGTTAGAAGTCGTTACCATGAAACGTTTGTCAAGATTTTCAGCGCTTCGGCTAGTACAACATTTACTAATTTCTCCATCAACTTGCTGAGAATAAAAAGTTCAGTTGGCAAAAATTTCGAACAAAATGAGCACATAGCCAAAACTCATATTTCCAAATATTTGTTGTGAATGAAACATAATAGCAAATATTGGATCGATTTACTCACAGAAGGTTTACAGAATATTTTTAATAGATAGCATAAATAGTACAATGCACAAAATTTAGTATTCGTGGATTAATGGTATCTTCAGTGACCCGATTGTGCCGAGCAGACACCACAGCCCCCTTAATTAAGGCACCAACAGTAGTCAGCCAGAAAGTTCACATCCCATTGGCCTTGATAGCGTTCCTCCATGACACGGATGTCTTGGTGAGAACGCTCACCCTGTTCTTCACTGAAGTCTCGGCAATTTTCTGCAAAATAGTCCAGATGGGACCGAAGAAAGTGCATTTTCACTTACATGCGCGCACCAAGTTTACAGAAATTCTCCATTTAGTCATCAACCATCTTCTAGTAGTGAGGACTTCTGTGATTACCAAGGAAGTTTACAATGACTAATTTAAGTGACAGCCAGACAGTGTTCAGTAGGATTTAATGAATCATCAAAACTAGTCTGTTATGAGTTCTCTTATCTGAGGACCATCAAATATACCTGCCTTAACTTCTCCATGCTGATTCGTTTGAACTTGTGGTGGAGGAAGGCAAATCCTCCACCTTTCCTGTCCAGTGCTTTTACAAAGTCCTTCATTAGGCCGAGTTTGATGTGTAGGGGTGGAAGTAACACCTTGCTCGGTTCAACCAGACGGTGGGACAGAACATTGTGTCACCAGGGTTCTAATCCTTGTCTTGATGGCCACTCTTGTCTGACATAATGCTGGTCGTCAGCCCGACTATCCCACAAGCTCAAAAAGCATAGATACTTTGTGTACCCACTTTGAAGTCCTAGGATGAGTCCACAAATCAACCATTTATTTTCCTGGTAATTGAGAGAAGACAACAGACGTTCCATGCTGTTGTGGGATTCTTTCATTTCAGCCGAGTGTCCAGCAGGGATTGATGAAACCTTATTTCCGTTATTCAGAAGAACTGCCTTGAGACTTCTGTTAGACGAGTCAATAAAAGTCTCCAATCCATGGCAACATACTTAATACCCATTAATTTAATCAGTTCAGCAATATTGTTACAGTAGATCAGTGAAGACGCTTCATCGAACACAAAGAATCTAAATTTACTCTCGCGTTCCCGATACCAATAGAACGTTGTTCCTGGGGCAAGTAGATGTTTCTTTCGAAGACAAGAACCCAGCAGCTGGGCAGACTCATTAGAGAGGTTCAGGTCTCGTCTCAAGTCGTTGAGTTCGACTTGGGTCAATGGCACCGATCGGTCGTCCTCTTCTGGCTCGTATGCACCACACTCACCTGTGTCAGTCATGTCAGTAGATTCGGAATCAGAACTAGATTCCATGATGACATCCGACTCAGTAACATCTGGTCCATGGGAGATTGGCTTTATGGCAGAAGGAACATTGGGGTATTGAACATGATGTTTGTTCTGGCGATTGATGCCTTTTAAATTTGTCATGTAGAAGTAGCAGTCGGTAACGTGATCTTTCCCTTCCCTCCACACTATTGAGACACCAAATGGCATACTCTTTCTTTTACTATTCCTCCAATCTCGTAATTTCTCCACACATGTTTTGCAGCAGATATGCGGAGCAAATGCCTTATCCTGGTCCCCTACTTCGACTCCAAAATAAGCGTAATCAGCTTTCTACACAAAATCCGTCAGTTTCGCTTCATGGTCTGGAAGAACCACGTGTCCGCAAATGAAACAAAATTTGTTAGGATGGTTCTTACGATTCCGATCCATCGTACTGCACAACTAGACCTGAAAAGAGAAAGAATAACTAGTTATTTAAGGTAACCCATGACCAGCTGTGGCAAAAACAAAGCCCATATACGCTTGGATGATAGCGCTATTTGGGAAAAATATGCTGTAATAAAAATTTAGTGTATCTTAGAAACCAGGCCTGACCAAAGAAAGTGAGTGATATTTTTTAATTCAGCACGCAAAAAGGATCCTAAATCAGTTGGAAAACCCTTGACGTTTGAATAAAGTTTTGAAACGCAGATCAGTGTTATTAATTGGTCCATCAGATTCATTTGTGTGGTTCGTTCCATTGCAATAAGCTTTGCCTCATATATTTTTGAAATAAAATGCTATGAATTTTTGTCCATAATAGGTAGCAATAGGAAATACAATAAAACGGGAAGCTGATGCTTAAAGAAAATTCGTTTTTTTGCAAATTTTGTATCTGTACAATATCTCAGTTTCAAAAAAACAAAAACAATTTAGTGATGCATGCATAGTCAGCAAAGCATAAGAAAACTAAGTAATTCATTGGAAGAATTTTATATAAAATTTAGCGTTGCTATTGCGTGGCATTACAGTATTCGGTCAGTTGATCACCTAAGTGAAATTGTTGGACTATTCTAAAGGCAGTACATTGAAAGATTTGAAACTCCATTGAACAAAGTGTGCATACATAATGATGTAAGCGTGTCTTTATTTGAAGTATGGTATTTGGTTATTAGTGGGATTGATTATTTATAATGGATAACTTTACATTGAATTTATAAAAGAAAGTATGCTAATGGAATATTGATAAATTTAATATTTTATAAGAATGCCAGAGGGCATTGCTATAACACCCCCTTTTTTATTTAAGACTTGCTGTCCGAGTAACGCCGAGGCCTTCTGACGACGCGACCGGAGCGCGTGACAGTGCAATTGGTTAGACTGCGGGGGGCACAGATTCGCTGTGGCAGTGCCAGTAACGTTGGACGAGGCACCAACACGAGCGAAGGTGATCCACTTGTTTGTTCCTTCCGAGATGGCGTCAATTGGGATGTGCGAGTCTTGAGTCCCGTTGTCCGCTGGCGGATGACCAGTGAGGGAGAGATTTGCTCCTGACTGACTATTTCTGCCGACGAGGGTTCCTGCAACAAAAGAGGAGGCAGCAAAACGGAAGGTGGAGTAGCAGGGGTGATTAAAACGGTGGGGTTTGAGTTTGTTTTGGGAAGATTACTGTACCATAAAGGGGTATAGTAGGAGGAGAATGAGGTGATAGTGGTTCTAGATGAACATTTTGAGTATAAGCGGGTTTCAGTCGGTCGATAGAGACAGTATCTTGCCTGGTGCCAACCTTTAGGACGAAGAATTTCGGCTTCCTGGAGATGACGAGAAAGGGTCCGTCATAGACTGGTTGTAACGAAGTGCGAGCTGAATCTCGAAGGACGTAAACATGGGAGCATGTCATCTCCTTCGGCACGAACGTTTTATAATTAGCAGGCACTCTAGGGGCAGTTGGCTTAACTTCAGCCATCACCCGTACAAGGTTATGTTCGTATGAAGAAGGATCTAGGTGAGAAGCTAGAGGTCGGTCAGAGGAAGAAAAGAATTGACCGAGTAGACGAAGTTGAGGTACCGTAAACTAATTCCGCTGCCGATCAAGCCAAATCTTCTTTCAAGGACGAGCGAATGCCAAGGAGAATCAAAAGTAGCTTGTCCACCCAAGTTATGTTTGGATCGGTGGAGCGTAAGCTTGCTTTGATGGTCCGATGCAGACGTTCTACCTTAGAGTTACTCTAGGGATGATAGCTTGTAGTACGAATGCGAAAGGAGCCAAACACTGACATGAGTGCATCCCATTGGTGGGATTCAAACTGGCTGCCACGATTAGTCATGATCATTGAGGGAACACCAAAACGAACAACCCATGCTGAGACGAAAGCTCAAGTGATAGTGGAAGCTCTTATGTCGAGATAGGGACCGCATCTAGCCAGCGAGTAAAACGATCAATCATGGTGAGAAGATAATTGCAACCACGGGGGTAAGGAAGAGGACCTACTAGATCGACGTGAACAGCGTCAAAACGTGACGAAGGAAGAGGAAAAGAGACCAGAGGAGCTTTTGTGTAGCGGTGGACCTTAGCACGCTGGCATGGCAGGCATGATAGAGTCGATTTGGCCACGTCGACATTCCAACCTGTCCAAAGAAAGCGTTGTGCAACGAGCTTGCGTGTGGCATTGACGCCAGGATGAGAGATACCGTTAATTTGGTCGAAAATGTGCCGACGGTAAGCAAGAGGAATGAGAGGACGATGACAGTCAGGAATTGAATAGTCCAGCAGGATGCGCCTGGAAGGACTGTCCGGCAAGCGAATCTCGCGAACGAGAAGAGTGACGCAGTGTTTGCGTGTCTTCATCTTGTTCCTGGGCAAGCGCTATTGTTGTATGATCGATGGGCACAGTGTAGGGGGGTTGCGTGCCCGAAATCGATAAAATGTGAGAGAGCGCGTCCGGTAGGATGTTTGAAGAACCAGGAACGTATCGAATATCGTTCGTCATCTGCAGAATGAAGTCAAGACGACGAGTGTCAACTGCAGAGTGTACTGACGGAAGTACTACGAGACGAACATGCACCGACCAAGGGCTTATGATCAGTAAAAATGGTAAATTCATGCCCTGCAAATGATGGTGGACAGCGAGATATATTCCGAGGAGTTCTCGAGAGAACGTTGAATATCTCTTTTGATGGTCTGTAAGAGCGCGAGAGAAGAAAACAAGAGGTTGCCATTTCTCACCATCTTTCGGCTGCAAGGTTGCTTCTACGTGAGTTGAGGATGAATCGGAGGTTACGCTGATGGGGGCTCCTGGAGAAGGATGAGCCAATTCCACAGCACGGGCAATGGCCTCTTTGGTGCGAGAGAACGAAGCGCACGCCTCAGCAGACCATTCAAGAGGAGAGTTATTTTTAGTCTTGGTGAGCATAGAGTTGAGAGGTTGCATGCCCTGGGCACATTTAGGGATGAATCTGTGTTAGAAATTTACCATGCCACAGAAACTCCTGACTTTCTTGGGAAATGTAGGACGAGAAAACTTTCGCATCGCGGTAACTTTATCTTCGAATGAGCTAATCGCTGCACTCGACACATGGTGCCAAAAGAATAATAGTTGCGGGACACCAAAGAGGCACTTGGAGGCGTTTAATACGATACCGTACTCCTGAAGTCAAGAAAAAACTTGGCGAAGTTGGGAAAGTTGTTCCTCCAGTATAGAAGATGATATTAGGAGGTCACCGATGTAGCAAAATACGAAAGTAAGACCCCCTAAGGAATTGGTCCATAAAGCGCTGGAAAGTTTGACCAGAGTTATGCAATCCATATGGCATTTGGACCATTTCAAAAGGACCAAACGGAATTGTGATGTTAGTCTTTGCGACATCATCTGGGTGAAAAGGATCTGGTGAAAGCACGAACCAGATCCGAGCGAGAAAAAATCGTACAACCACGGAGAGACGAAGTGAAATCGGCTAAGTACGGCAAAGAATAGTGATTAGGAATTGTCACAGCGTTAACAGCATGGAACAACTTAAACTTAGCACGTGTATTTGATGGTCCTCAAATAAGGGAAATCATGCAGGACACAAATTTTGCTGAAGCACTGAATCCTGTTGAACACTGCCTGTTTTTCTCTGAAGCCAGTCATTGCAAACTTCCTTGGCGATCACAAAGGTCTTCAGTGTGAGAAGGCGGTTGATGAGTTAATCGAGAACTTCCGCAAACTTGGTGCGCTAGGTCAGTGAAAATCTCTTCTTTCGGTCCCACCTGGAGTAATCCCGAAGAATGTAGAGAATTCAATGAAGAGCACGGTGAGCGCTTTCATCAAAATATCCATGTGATGGAGGAAGGTACAAAGGACGTTCGGATGTAAATTTTCTGGCTGATTAGTGCTGATACTTGTAATGGGATTTGGTGTCTGCCTGTCACAATCATAAATCCCTGAAGAGACCATTTATCCATGAGTAGCTTTTTTGAATGTTGTACTCTTCTTGGTATCAACTAGAACATTCTGTAAACATTTTGTGTATACATCAGTTCAAAATTTACTATTTTCTGTATATTCGCGTATACATCGATCGTAATATAGGAATTTCAGGCATGTGTTTATATTTCAAAAACTTTATCTGATTAGATAAAATGAACATGTTTTACGGATTCAGTGTGAAAAACTGGCCTAAAATCATGTATTATCTGTTAGATCTTGAAAACATCGCAGACAAAGGTAATGACTTTCTTTTTTATTGGTAACATAACATAATTCACGGATGAAAAAAATCACAAGGGCCTATCAAAGGTCATCCGCATCTATGAAAACTCATCCACAAAGTGCACCAATAGGATCATGAATCTACAATATACAATTTAAACAATCCATAGAATTGTGTCAGATCATGAATCTACAATATAGAATTTGAAGCATCCACAAAAATGTGTCAAAATCAAAAAGCATCATCAAGGCTCGCCAAAAACATGTTCATTGTACTGACTGTAGCAGATTGATATCATGTCTAAAATGTAGTGACCATGCTTGTATGCAGTAGTCTAATTGTGACCTGACATATGAGTTGTACAGTTTAAGTATAACTATAGTGCATGGTTATCAATGTGATTTATCTTCGGTTAATAAATCAGCCTAGATAGCATTTCGAAAACCATAACCATAAATTTTATTTGATCGAAGATGTCTGCCGTTAGCTTTAGGCCTAATGCGACAGCGAAGTAAATTTGGGGATAAAGACTTGGGCTTTAAGAAAGACAATTATATAAATATATTTATAAAATTCAACGTATGTACAGAGATAAGTAGGTTAAGTAAATATGGTGAATAATATGGTGAAACAATATAGAGTGAATGATAGAGTAAATTATAATATAGTAATATAGAGTATAATAGAGTATCTATGATATAGTAAATAATATTGAGTTGTAAGTAATATAGTGTAGTAATTTAGAGTATTTAAAAGTATATATAATGGACTGTCAATTGGGATTGCAAGGAGAAGTAAAAATAATTAGGACTTACTCTCGTATTGTCGTTTGCAAAGAATGTGAGAGTGGAATTAACTCAGTATGATTTATGTTTATATTTCTAAAATGAGAGGACGATGGCAGTCAGGAATTGAATAGTCAACCAGGATGCACTTTGAAGGACTGTCCGGCAAGTCGATCCGCGAACGAGAAGAGTGACGCAGTGTTTGCGTGTCTTCATCTTGTTCCTGGGCAAGCGCTATTGTTGTATGATCGATGGGCACAGTGTAGATGAGTTGCGTGCCCGAAATCGATGAAATGTAAAAAAGCACGGCCGGTAGGATGTTTAAAGAACCAGGAACGTATCGGATATCGTTCGTCATCTGCAGAATGAATTCAAGACGACGAGTGTTAACTGCAGTGTGTACTGACGGAAGTACTACGAGACGAACATGTACCAACCAAGGGCTTATGGTCAGTAAAAATGGTAATTCATGCCCTGCAAATGATGGTGGACAGCGAGATATATTCCGAGAAGTTCTCGAGAGAACGTTGAATATCTCTTTTGATGGTCTGTAAGAGCGCGAGAGAAGAAAACAAGAGGTTGCCATTTCTCACCATCTTTCTGCTGCAAGGTTGCTTCTACGTGAGTTGAGGATGAATCGGAGGTTACGCTGATGGGGGCTCCTGGAGAAGGATAGGCCAATTCCACAGCACAGGCAATAGCCTCTTTGGTGCGAGAGAACGAAGCGCACGCCTCAGCAGACCATTCAAGAGGAGAGTTATTTTAAGTCTTGGTGAGCATAGAGTTGAGAGGTTTCATGCCCTGGGCACATTTAGGGATGAATCTGTGTTAGAAATTTACCATGCCACAGAAACTCCTGACTTTCTTGGGTAATGTAAGACGAGAAAACTTTTGCATTTCGGTAACTTTATCTTGGAATGAGCTAACCCCTGCACTCGAGAAATTGTGCCCAAAGAATAATAGTTGCGGGACACTAAAGAGGCACTTGGAGGCGTTTAATACGATACCGTACTCCTGAAGTCAAGAAAAAACTTGGCGAAGTTGGGAAAGGTGTTCCTCCAGTATAGAAGATGACATTAGAAGTTCACCGATGTAGCAAAATACGAAAGTAAGACCCCTAAGGAATTGGTCCATAAAGCGCTGGAAAGTTTGACCAGAGTTACGCAATCCATATGGCATTTGGACCATTTCAAAAGGACCAAACGAAAAGGTGATGTTAGTCTTTGCGACATCATCTGGGTGAAAAGGATCTGGTTGAAAGCACGAACCAGATCCAAGCGATAAAAAAATCGTAAAGCCACCGAGAGACGAAGTGAAATCGGCTAAGTACGGCAAAGAATAGTGATTAGGAATTGTCACAGCGTTAACAGCATGGAACAACTTAAGCTTAGCACGTGTATTTGATGGTCCTCAAATAAGGGAAATCATCAAGGACACAAATTTCGCTGAAGCACTGAATCCTGTTGAGCACTGCCTGTTTTTCACTGAAGCCAATCATTGCAAACTTTCTTGGCGACCACAAAAGTCTTCAGTGTGAGAAGGAGGTTGATGAGTTAATTGAGAATTTCCGCAAACTTGGTGCACTAAGTCAGTGAAAATCTCTTCTTTCGGTCCCACCTGGAGTAATCCCGAAGAATGTGGAGAATTCAGTGAGGAGTAGGGTGAGCGCTTTCATCAAAATATCCATGTGATGGAGGAAGGTACAGAGGGCGTTGGGATGTAAATTTTCTGGCTGATTAGTGCTGATACTTGAAAAGGGATTTGGTGTCTGCCTGTCACAATCATAAATCCCTGAAAATACCAATTATCCATGAGTAGCTTTTTTGTATGTTGTACTCACCTTGGTATCAACTAGAACATTCTGTAAACCTTTTGTGTATAAATCAGTTCAAAATTTACTATTGTCTGTATATTCGCGTATACATCGATCGTAATATAGGAATTTCAGGCATGTGTTTATATTTCAAAAACTTTATCTGATTAGATAAAATGAGCATGTTTTACGGATTCAGTGCGAAAAACTGGCATAAAATCATGTATTATCTGTTAGATCTTGAAAACATCGCAGACAAAGGTAATGACTTTCTTTTTTATTGGTAACATAACATAATTCACGGATGAAAAAAATCACAAGGGCCTATCAAAGGTCACCCGCATCTATAAAAACTCATCCACAAAGTGCACCAATAGGATCATGAATCTACAATATACAATTTAAACAATCCATAGAATTGTGTCAGATCATGAATCTACAATATAGAATTTGAAGCATCCACAAAAATGTGTCAAAATCAAAAAGCATCATCAAGGCTCGTTAAAAACATGTTCATTGTACTGACTGTAGCAGATTGATATCATGTCTAAAATGTAGTGACCATGCTTGTATGCAGTAGTCTAATTGTGACCTGACATATGAGTTGTACAGTTTAAGTATAACTATAGTGTATGGTTATCAATGTGATTTATCTTCGGTTAATAAATCAGCCTAGATAGCGTTTCGAAAACCATAACCATAAATTTTGTTTGTTTGAAGATGTCTGCCGTTAGCTTTAGGCCTAATGTGACAGCGAAGTAAATTTTGGAATAAAGACTTGGGCTTTAAGAAAGACAATTATATAAATATATTTATAAAATTCAACGTATGTACAGAGATAAGTAGGTTAAGTAAATATAGTGAATAATATGGTGAAACAATATAGAGTCAATGATAGAGTAAATAGTAATATAGAGTATAATAGGGTATCTTTGATATAGTAAATAATATTTAGTTGTAAGTAATATAGTGTAGTAATTTAGAGTATTTCAAAGTATCTATAATGGACTGTCAATTGGGATTGCAAGGAGAAGTAAATATAATTAGGACTTACTCTCGTATTGTCGTTTGCAAAGAATGTGAGAGTGGAATTAACTCAGTGTGATTTATTTGGAGGTAAATGAATAATTGTATAAAGAATGGTTACATACCTTTAGACGACGAGAACGGCGAGTCAAATGGGAAGGTTCGCGTGCTTATTTTGTCGAGCTGGGAACGTTTGTTTGTTAGTTTGTGTGTGAAATTTAAGAGATGTTGTTTGGAACAGTGTACATTAATTGAATTGACAAGAAAATAAATGAATTAATTAATTATTAAGTTTAACATAATGATTTGATTTACAAAAGTTGAAGTAAATTAATTTGGAAGATTAAATAGACAAAGTTAAGTAAAATGATTAAATTAACAGTTAAAGTAAAATAATTATTGATTAAATTAATAAAGTTAAAGTAAAATAATTAAATGATTAAATTGACAAGTTAAAGTAATGCATAATGAATTTTACATAATAATGGATGTATATACATATTTAAATTTCCCAGCAGGTTTTTATTATAGGAATGGCCAGAGAGATTGCTATATAACCTCCTTACTCTTGTAGCTAACATTCCTCTTAATGTATCGTAGCACCCTATTTGCTCTATTTTTGACTCATTACACTGCTTTTAAATCTTCAGTGACATATCTACTACTACACCTAACTCCATCTTATGCTCAGCTGAATTCAGCCAATGCCCATCCATTTCATAGTTAAATTCCTTATTATCCCTTCGCATGTTAAGAACATTGCATTTTTTAAGGTTAAAAGTCATCTGCCACTTCTGAGTCCAAACTAATAAGTCACTCTGCACTTTAAAACTGGCCTCAACTCTTTTACCAACAGCTGCCAATTTAGTGTCATAATCAAAAATTGACACTTAGCTGTTTACAGCCTCCCCAAGATCATTTATATGAAATAATAAAGGACCTAGAACTGATCCATGAGGTACGCCACTGATAACGTCCCTTCACTGTGACCACACCTCATTCAGTCCAACTCTATTTCCTGTCTTTCAGCCATTCGGCTATCCAATTCAAAACTTTACCCCATATCCCATGCATTTTTAATTTGTGAACTAGTTAGTGTCCTATGTGGAACCTTATCAAAAGCTTTGCTAAAATCTAAGTAAATTACATCAACATTCTGTTACATAATCCATAAAATCCAGTATATTTGTTAAACACGATCTACCTTTTCTAAACCCATGCTGAGCATCATTTATTAACCTATCACTCTTTAGATATTTAGAAATTCCCTTCTTAAATATCTTCTCAAGAATTTTACAAACTATTGAAGTTAAGCTTACCGTTCTAAAGTTATTCTGGTCCTATTTACTTCCCTTTAAAAAAAATGGCACTACATTCTCTAATTTTCAATCATTAGGTATTTCTTCAAACTCTTGTGATTTAGTATATATCTTCTCAAGAGCTACTGCAATAATATCTACACATTCTTTGAATAACCTGAAATGAATGTTGTCTGGGCCAGATGACTTACTAGTATTTAACTCAAATATAAGCCCTTTAATTATTTTCCTGTTAACATTAATGGTATTTAACACTACTTCCCTTGCCCTAGAATTATCATCAATTAATCTATCTGGATTCTCTTGTGTAAATACTGAATAAAAATTATCATTAAGGACCTCTACTCTTTCCTTGTCAGATTCTTTCAAAACCCCTTCACGTCTAATAGATCCTATTTTATCCTTGTTAGATTTGTTATTAATTCTATACTTTCTTAAGAATTTTCTTTAATCTTTATTATTATTTTGAGCTAAATTAACTTCTACTGTCATTTTGCTATTCTTAATAATCTTATTTACTCATTTCTGGTCAACTTTTAATGATTTAAATTGTAAAAAGTACTTTCTCTCTGTAATCTCTGGTATTCCCTTTTCTTCTCAGAAATTTTCCAAGCTATCTCCTGATTCCACTACAATAGCTTCCTACATTTCTTCCTAATAGCCTTCATTGGAATACACTGCTCCTGGACTAAGTTTAATATAGTCTTACAAGTGTCCCACATTTCATAAGGATTTTTACCACTGAATATTATATCCCACCTAATCTGATTTAGCAATTAGTGTTATTTATCATAATCGCCCCTATACAAATTTGGAGTTATCGTGGAGTGTGCCAATGTTCTACATTTCACTATTCCCATGCTTAAACGAACCATCTGATGATCACTATTTCCCAATGCTTCCCCGACTGTCAATTCCAGATCTAATATATTGGCACCCCTTGTTGGCTTATTACCAAATTGAGTCAAAAAATTATCTTCAAACCATTCTAGAAACTTACAACTTGTTCTATCCCTTCCTATCATATTTTCCCAGTCCATAGAATTTAAATTAAAGTCACCAAGAATAACTGTATCCACTTTACATCCTATTCTTATTTCCCTAATCATTAGCTCATTAATACAGTCTGTCTGTCCGGGTGGTCTGTAAAAGGCTCCGGAGTGTATTATCCTATTTTTACTGACCCTAATATCTATCCTAAGTGACTCAACTTCTCCTTGCTATATAGAATTATTTAGATTTGAAGAAATGCTATTTCTGATATAAATAAAGAAACCTTCACTAGTCCTATCTCTCCTGTGACTAATGTACATATGAGGGGCGGTCAATAAGTTTTGCGAATCGGTAGGGCAAAACAGAGGAAGGGAGATGGCTGTTTTTAGGGGTGTTAGGACAAGTTATGACAAGTCAGGACCTGCAACCGAACGCTCTTGCCTCGTCTATTTAAGAAGCAGTATCTGATCGTAGATCGTCAGTCACAAATTTTTCAACAATGGAGAAGGTTGAGCACCGCGCAGTGATCAAATTTTTGACCAAGGAAGGCAAGAATGCAAAAGAGATCCATGGACGCATGGTTGCAGTGTACACCGACACCGCCCCTTCCTATGCAACCATTGCTCACTGGAAAAGGGACTTCCGCCATGGTCGTGAGTCCCTTGAAGATGACCCCCGTCCAGGACGCCCTTCAGACGTGACCAACGAGGACAATGTGGCCCGTGTAGAGAGGATGATCCTCGAAAATCGATGGGTGATGGTCAAAGAAATCGAGCGACAACTTGGAATATCACATGGAAGTGTTATCAACATCATCCACGACAATTTGGCCATGACCAAGGTCTCTGCCCGTTGGGTCACTAGAAACCTCACGCCCCATTATCGACTTCAACGTCGTCAAAGTCCACAAGACCAGAGTTGCACAAGCTGCCCTGTTCGAGTGCGGATTCGAGGAGCTCAACCATCCCCCCCCTACAGTCCAGATCTGGCCCCTAGCGACTACTTTTTATTCCGCCAGCTCAAGGCTGCACTGCGTGGAGGCCAGTTTGGGGACGATTAAGATGTCCAGCTCGCCGCCCAGGAGTGGATTAAATAGGAGTCGGGAGATTTCTGGTTGTCGGGAATTCGAAGCCTCATGGACAAGTGGCGCAAGTGCATTGAAGTCGAGGGTAGTTATATTGAAAAATAATAAACCACTTTTCTTCATATCTCGTTTCCTTATATCCGAATTGAAAAACTAATTGACCGCTTCTAGTATCATAACCCTGTGGTTCATATTAGAGAGGTAGGGTTATAAGGATGAAAAGTCACTAGTTATGGTGTACCCGAGTTTTATAAAGTATTAGGGAAACGGCCACCTGTTATCTGTTTGTTGGCAAAGACGTAGGCATTGTCAGTTAAGGCTGAGGCAGGAAGGGCACGTTACTGTTACCTTTATAGCGTGATATAGGGATGATCACGGGTTTTCACTTCATGGTACGAGTCGAAAGTCCGTCCAGGCTTGCCACTTCATGATACAGACGAGTAAATGTAACAATTCCAGTTATGGTTAAAAATGACGCGGATATTTCGCGAGGTCCCTACTGTCCCCAGGATGAAGTGACAGGTTGTGTTAAGTTTGTATCTGACTTCAAAAGATACTTGGATAATATATCAGCTTTGTTGGGCTTACCAAAGGCTTGGGATCGAGAAGGGACTGAGAGGAATCCTCATAAACAAATAAAGGTTTAATTCCAAGTGAACAAAAGAAACAAGCAACATATAAATGAGGCTCGCTTTTATAAACAAACAAACAAACAACTTTATTGTGGATTTCGGTGATCCATAAAAAAAAAATTACAATTTTGAAGTATACCACTATCTTACTGCTAGTACTTATTCACCTATTTACATGAACTGTCAATCTACTAATATTTAATATTGCCGGATTAATGTAATGGGTAATATTTATCATGTGAGTAGTAATTTCAGAAATATACCTACAGTCTGAGTGAAAAATACCAGACACAATTTTATTTGAGCTGCTTTCTAACCTATTTAAAAAAACAATTAAAAATTTTCTGATTACTTCTTCAGGTGAAGGTATATTTCTACATACATACATCAGACTAGCTCTACAATACTTAGGTTCACCACACAGAATTCTGAGACAATTGTTATAGGCAACAATAAATCTACTATGGGTAGCGTTTGCATAATTCCACCATAAATGAGCTGCGTAAACTGACTCACAATAAGACCTAACCAGTTTAATTTTTACACTTTCAGTACAATGTCCGAAATGTCTTTCAATCATGTTACTTTGTCTATACAGCTTGTTACGCTGGCGTTCTATATCTGATGTGTCATTGAGATCATCACTAATTATATGCCCTAAATACTTTATATTGCTCACTATTGGAATTGTATCATTACCTAGCTTAAAACTATAATATTTACAACATTTAAGAAATTTAGACTTAAAAACTAGCACCGCACTTTTAGAACTATTAAATTTGATATCATTTTTTATCTCAAAATCATTACAAACGTTAATTAATTTATTTAGACCACTTGCAGATGGTGAAATTATGCAATGTCATCTGCATAAATAAAATTATTCGTTTTTGCATTACCTATTATACAACCTACTTTAATTTTGCCTAATTTTATGGATAAATCATTTATATACATACAGAATAGGTAAGGAGAAAGAATTCCTCCCTGTCGAACACCATTACAAACGGTAAAGAAGTCAGATATGGTATTTGGCCATCTTACACACATTTTTTGAGTAGCATACCAGTAACTAATTATTCTTATAATATATGATGGAACCTTAAATTTACTTAACTGATCTATTAGAACTCTGTGGTTTACTCTGTCAAAAGCCTTTGACGCATCCAAAAAAACAGGAATATATATTGCTATTAAGACTATTATATTTCAATATCATTTCTTTTAATGAGTAAATACATGTATCTGTACCATGATTTTTCTTGAATCCAAACTGGTTGTCCGTTGTTAAGATAAATGATTCTATTCTACTAAGTATGATTCTTTCTAAAATTTTACTACAGATACTAGCTAACGCAATTGGCCTATAATTGGATTTTATAGTTATACTTTGACTTTTGTTTTTAATAATAGGTATTAACACAACAGACAGAGTACGGTCAGGGAAATTTCTTACTATCGGTCAGGAAAGCGATAGTAACCAGAACTAGACTTAAGTGGTTAGGAGGGAGCTTCACTACGCTAAACGAGACGTAATTAATAACGGGACTATTCTGAGATCGAGAGTTAGAATGAAGAATTAATATGTGTGAGGGAATAGATACCCCCACCCCCACCTCCCAATTGAGCCGCTGGTCTTTAACCACAACGTCCTGGCATTTTGAATTGGTGGCAGGGCCCGACCATTTAACCTCCCTTCTCGCCCCTCGTCTGGAGAGAAGCTGAGGTCGTCCCCAATCACATAATGCACTAATCAGCTCAGGTCAGACCCGACACCTTAACATAGGTTAAAACAGCAAGATTTCCTCTAAGAGTTGGTATTCAATTTCACCGCATAGGCGAAATTAGAGGAGAGTCGTCCTAAAGCCAGAAGCTCCCCTCTAGGGTTATCTGAATGGCGCGCTGAAAAAAAACCGTTAGAGGAGGAGACGTAATGCAGCCTGTCCACGCCCTTCCTCGTTTCCCTACCCCCAGTGGGGTAGCGACGTATAAAAGCAAATAAATTTGGAAAAACGAGGTAGATTACGTCACTTATCAAGGCGACGAAGACTCCAGCAAGAGGTCCGGCTACCAACAGAAGGGACTAAAAAGAAGCTCATCCTCGAGCCTGTTCCCGGTGGTCACACTGAACTTTAAGTTAACTTGGTTTAAGAAGGAAGTTTAACTAACCCTTGTCAGAGAAACCCCCAATCCTGGTGTATCCCAAAGCACAGTCCTCGACCTTGAGGAATACCGGAACTAAGAAGAAGCTCATACTCGATCCAGTTCCTGGTGGTCACCACGTACTTTAAGTTAACTTGATTTAAGAAGCAAGTTAAACGTACTCTCTTCAGAGAACCCCCCCTCCCCCCCACTATCTCGGTGTATCCCAAAGCACAGAGATAGTCATCGCCCTTGAGGAATACGCCCGAGTGAACGCCCTCCAGCACTCCCCTGAGTTAAAGGATTCAAGCATTGACTAATCATTCGCCAGTGCGAATTATTCCCCGAGTATCCTGAAGAGAAAAAGAAACATTCTTTTCCTGTACCGTGACGAGATCACTTCCTCCAAAATGCGTGCGTCTCTCCATCTGTCACACGCTCCGAAGGCCTCTGTGGCTTTGAAGAATCTACCCCTTGAGAACACAGCTGTATCCACCGATCCACGCGTCATCCTCGGAAACAACATTCTTGAGGTGACGTAACAATTAAGTTCAAGGTCCGACTCAAACTCGATTCTAGTAGGAATCTATAAAGGTATTTAAATCCCGCTATCCGTGTCAGTGTAGGTCAGTTTTCATTTTAGTTTTAAAGTGAGCTGTGGGTCAAACATTTCTACAAATTCAAGAATGTTATTTAGAAAGCCTCACTTAAATTTGTTGAATTCATTTATGTGTATTTAGTGTGTTAAATTTTGTTGGTTCATGTTTTTTTTAATTAAAGTTTTAGTTTAAAAAAAAAAAAATTTATTCAATCCTCGAAACACTAAGCAAGGCACTAGGAACCCCCAAAGATTAAAGAAGTAATAATCAGATATTAATAATCATAATTAAAAATATAAGACTTTAGAGATAAAACGTAATCTCGATGTTTTGAAATACGCAACCAACCCATACGTACGAACTCAAGAAATCACTTGGTCCTTCCTATACCACGATAGTATGCGTTCTCCATTTTTCTTCTATTAGTATGGCAGGAGAAAAGGGTGGCATATTCTTGCCTCTAGGGCACGCCATTATTATCTCTGCCATTGTAGTATTTATTGCTCATAATCGACTTAATTTTTAAAATCACAATTTTAGTCCATGTTAATCATTGCTTTTCATATTTCCTAACTATATCTATTGTTTCTTTCCTTTGCAATTTCGTAATCTTTTTTTTCTATGTATCCGAGAATTAAAATAGTTACTCGATAACATAACATAATATAATTTCAAGGATGACAAAAGCCACAAGAGCCTATCAAAGGTCATCTGTCAAATCCCACCCACAAAATGCATCCATAGGATTGTGTCAAATCATGGATCTACAATTTAGTGCCAATTTCTTAAAAGGGAAGTAAACAGGACCCAAATAACTTTAGGCCGGTAAGCTTAACTTCTATCGTTTGTAAAATTCTTGAGAAGATAGTTAAGAAGGGGATTTCTGACCATCTGGAGTGTGGTATATTAATAAATGATGCTCATCATGGGTTTAGAAGAGGTAGATCCTGTTTAACAAATTTACTGGATTTTATGGATTATGTTACTAAACAATTAGATAAGGGAGAGAATGGTGATGTAATTTATTTAGACTTTAGCAAAGCGTTTGATAAGGTTCCACATAGGAGATTGGTTCACAAATTATAAATGCATGGGATATGTGGTAGAGTTTTGAATTGGATATATGAATGGATAAACGCAGGAAACAGAGGGTTGTATTGAATGGGGTGAGGTCACAGTGGAGGGACGTTATAAGTCCCGTAATTCAGGAATCCGTTCGAGGGCCTTTATTATTCATAGTTTATATAAATGATCTTGGGGAGGCTGGAAATAGCAAAGTGTCAATTTTTGCTGATAACACTAAATTGGCAGCTGTAATTAAAGAAGTTGAGATTAGCTTTAAAGTGCAGAGTGACTTAAATCTGTTATTAGCTTGGGCTCAGAAGTGACAGATGACTTTTAACCTTAAAAAAATGCAAAGTTCTCAATATGGGAAGTGATAATTGGGAATTTAGCTATGAAATGGATTGGCATTGGCTGAATTCAGTTGAGGGTGAGAAGGACTTAGGCGTAGTAGGTCACTGAAGTTTTCAAAGAAGTGTATTGAGACAAAAAATAGAGCAAATAGGGTGCTAGGATACATTAACAGAAATGTTAGTTACAATAGTAAACAGGTTATCCTTAAACTCTACAACTCGTATGTTAGGCCACATTTAGAGTACTGTATACTGTTATTAGCTTGGGCTCAGAAGTGACAGATGACTTTTAACCTTAAAAAAATGCAAAGTTCTCAATATGGGAAGTGATAATTGGGAATTTAGCTATGAAATGGATTGGCATTGGCTGAATTCAGTTGAGGGTGAGAAGGACTTAGGCGTAGTAGGTCACTGAAGTTTTCAAAGAAGTGTATTGAGACAAAAAATAGAGCAAATAGGGTGCTAGGATACATTAACAGAAATGTTAGTTACAAGAGTAAACAGGTTATCCTTAAACTCTACAACTCGTATGTTAGGCCACATTTAGAGTACTGTATACAAGCATGGTCACCGCATTTTACACATGACATCAATCTGCTAGACTCAGTACAAAGAAGGGCAACAAAAATAATCCCTTTCCTGAAGCACTTTATATATGAAGATAGACTGAGTGTACTAAATGTGTTCTCATTTGAGAGAAGATGTGTAAGGGGAGATATAATTCAGCTTTTTAAAATTTGTTCTGGGATGGATAAGTTGGATTTGAGCAAGTTATTTGAGTTGGAGGGTAGTAATAGGAATAGGGGTCACCACTTAAAATAAAACAAACAGAGGTGCAGGTTGGATCTTAGAAAATATTTTTTTCAACACTTAAAGTGGTAGATTACTGGAATAGTTTGCCATCTGATAGAGTAGACAGTCCCAACTTCAATGTTTTCGAACGCAGATTAGGTGATTATATGAGGAGATAGGGTTAACTTGGGGGGGTATTCTGGACTCATTCCTGTGAATGCAGTTTTTTATTATTCTATATCATAATTGATTCTGATTTTGACGTGTCTTGATGATGATACCTTTTGTTTTTTACATATTCCGGTGTATGGTTCGAATTGTAGATGCATGATCGGACTCAATCCTATGGATTGTTTATATTGTATATTGTAGATGCATGATCTGACACAATTCTATGGATGCATTTTGTGGGTGGGTTTTAACAGATGCGGATGACCTTTGATAGGCCCTTGTGGCTTTTGTCATGCGTGAATTTATGTTATGTTAATATACAATTTATACAATCCATAGGATTGTGTCAGATCATGCATTATCAAGTGGTAAGCTTCCTGTATATTTTTCGTAATTATAATTTAATTTACCCATATCCATTTCTTTAAAAAATAATTATGGTGCTAATTACGCTGGGCTTAACTCCACAATGCAATACTCTTTTCTCATTAAATATATTATTGTGGGGAATATCTGGCTTCATATATATTGAAGTTATATTCTGTCATGTATAACCACAAAGGAAGAAGAAGAAACCACTCGAAGAAAGGCAAATATCTCAATTCTGTGATAACGCGGATTTCTATTTGGATCTTGTATTATACAATAATGTAAGTTGTTCGTTGTGCGACCTATTGCTTTTCGTGTACGCTTGAGCTTTAAGTTTGCGATTGTTTTTAGTCGTTATTTACTCAATTTTCTATGCAAAATTATTAACCAAATCGTAATGTTTTATGATTTTCAACTTTTCTCTCATATTTAACGAGATTTTTCCTTTTTTATGCGCCTATTACATGTATTTTTTTTTATAAATTGAGTCTAAAATGGGAGATTGTGTGAAAATCGGGTTAACATCCATTTCGTGGTCTTGGTATCTAGTTTATTTTACGACGAAAAGAAGTAATGTAATTATTAATTGCTCGTTTAGCCTAGGCCTTGCTTCAAGCTAATTACTAGAGATATTAATTTTAGGAATTTTAATATATTGGAAGCTCCCTTCTGTGATGCATAAAATTAACTTACTGTATGTCACTGAAAAAAACTAGATAAACCTAGACCCACAATGCTAAGTGTGGCATCACCCACAAGTGCTACACTTTGGGGATGCCATGACACCCATAATAGTTTATTTATATTTAGGGTAAATATGTAGACGCGCCGCCCACCCAATAAGATGTACTATTTCGTCCGTGTTCCAAAATGTTTCACGTTTTTGGAGTAAATTTATAGGGGATGGCTCATGGGGGGGGGGGGGGGGGGTAAACACGATGCGTGGACCGCACTACGATGATCCTGAGTTTCATTAAATGGGGGGGGTGTTTGGGGGAAACAGCCCCCCAGTATATAATCTTAATTTTTATAATGTTCTGACGTTTACAGAGTTGAATGCTTTAACTACATGTCAGCGCCTTTAATCGTTTTGCGAATTATAATAGGAGTTGGGGGTGGGGTATGATGTCAGAAATGACACAGGTTAACAATAATATTTACACAAAATATTTTTTTCCGGCCGGGCCGCTCGTCTACATGTTTACCATATTTAGTAAAGTAAAAGTGAAGATTAGTAACTATGTAATGATACTAGCCATGGAATTATAAGAGGACAAAAATCTTTAACTACAGCTGCTAATTTGGTATCATCCGCAAAAATTGACACTTTATTATTAACTGCCTCCCGAAGATCGTTTATATAGATGACAAATAATAATGGACCGAGAACTGATCCCTGAGGAACCCCACTGATAACATCCCTCCACTGACTTTACACCATTTAGCACTACCCTTTGCTTCCTGTCTTTCAGCCACTCAGCTATCCAATTTGAAACACCCCCACATATCCCAATCATTTTTAATTTATGAACTAGTCTCCTGTGTGGTACTTTATCAAATGCTTAACTAAAATCTAAGTAAATTATATCTTCATTCTCTCCCTTATCTACTTGATCTGTTACAAACTCCAGAAAGTCTAGTAAGTTAGTCAAACATGATCTACCTGATCTAAACCCATGCTGAGCATTCCTGATTAACCCCTCCCTCTCTAGATGTTGGCAAATCCCTTTTTTAACTATTTTCTCAAGAATTTTACAGACTACAGGAGTTAGGCTAACCAGTCTAAAGTTATTTGGATCCTCTTTACTACCCTTCTTGAAAATGGGGACTACATTCGCTCTCTTCCAATCATCAGGTATTTCTCTATATTCCAGTGACCTAGTATACAACTTCTCCAGAGCTATTGAGATACTTTCTACCCCTTCTTTAAGTATCCTAGAATGAATATTATCAGGGCCGGAGGCCTTGGTAGTATCTAATTCACCTATTAGTCCTTTTATCATCCTCCGATCCACACTAATGTTAGTAAACGCCTCTTTCCCTGACCCATGAGTACTATACATAAGACTATTTAGTTTCTCCTTTGTAAATAC
This sequence comes from Ceratothoa steindachneri, assembly GCA_963969495.1. Taxonomy (NCBI): domain Eukaryota; kingdom Metazoa; phylum Arthropoda; class Malacostraca; order Isopoda; family Cymothoidae; genus Ceratothoa; species Ceratothoa steindachneri. The sequence goes on from OZ018321.1 coordinate 89,351,069, forward strand.
TGATGCAAAATGACCATTTAGTACCTCAACTATTTCCTCATCAGTTTCTCTCACAACCCCTTCATATTTGATAGGTCCTATTTTAACTCTGCCAGACTTATTAATTTTATAGTAACTAAAGAACTTTCTAGGATCTTTGTTGCTATCCTGAGCTAATTTAATTTCTGACACCCTTTTGTTCTTCTTTATAATCTTATTTAACTCATTCCTAGCAATTCTATAATCACTTAAATTTTGAATATTATTTTGTACCTGTAATTTTTTGTATGCCCTTTTCTTCTCTGAAATTTTTCTAGCTATCTCCTGATTCAACCATAATGGTTTCCTACTTTTGTTCCTAATGGCCTTCATTGGGATACATTGTTCTTGGACTACATTTATTATATGCTTGAAAGTATCCCACATCCCATAAGCATTTTTACCTCTGAATTCTACATCCCAGTCTACCAAATTTAACAAGCTTCGAAGTTTTACATAATCTCCCTTATGAAAATTTGGAACTTTTTCAGCATTCTCGGTTATTTTACCCTTCTCAATTCCCAAGTTAAAACGAACTATCTGATGGTCACTATTTCCCAATGCTTCCCCAACAGTCAATTTTCGAACTAAATGATCACTGTTAGAAAGTACTAAATCTAATATATTGTCCCCCCTCGTTGGCTTATTAACAAATTGATTAAAAAAATTATCCTCAAAGCATTCTATGAACCTGCCACTTGTTCTATCCCTACCTATCATATTTTCCCAGTCCACAGAGTTTTAGTTGAAGTCTCCAATAATTACTGCATCTGTTTCACATCCCTTACTTATTTTCCTTATCATTAGTTCATCCATATCATCAGTCTGCCCAGGTGGCCTGTAAAAAGCTCCCAAATGCACCATTCTATTTTTACTGAACCTAATATCTATCCAAAGTGACTCAACTCCATCCTGCTTTATTGAAGTATTTAAACTTGAAACAATTTTGTTTTTTTATATAGATAATTATTCCTCCACCAATCCTACCTGTCCTTTGACTAATGTACATATTATAACCCTGTAAATCAAATTCACTTATAGTGTCACTAAATTCTCTTTCATTAATCCATGATTCAGTAACACAATATATCTATATCCTCATTGCTAATATAACTAAATAGCTCATCCTTCTTGTTTCTAAGACTACAAGCATTTGTATAGAAACAATTTAACCCCCCCTATCCCTGAAGTACCTCTTGAAACCTGAATGACCTCACCTCTATCGCCTTGGAACCTATTTCTGTTATCTGCCAAGTCCATTCTACTTTCTGTACTATAATGTCCTCTCATAATTCCCTGACCCACAAAATGCATCTATAGGATTGTGTCAGGGTAAATGTGTAGATTAGCGACTCAAACGATGGGACTTAGTATTTCGTCCGTTTCAAAATGTTTCATGTTTTGGGAGTACATTTAAGGGGACGGCTCATGTGGGGATAAACACAATGGGGGGACCACACTACGATGATCCTGAGTTTCATTAAATTGGGGGGTCTGAGGGGCACAGCCCCCCAGTATATAATCCTAATTGTTTATAGACTAATGTCCTAACGTTTACAGAGGTGAATGATTTGGTTATTGTGTAGAGTACAGCCAGATCCGAGGCCTAGCTTATTTTGGGCTACTTTTCGTTGTTACTTCTGAGATGAAACTGATAAGTTTATGGCTATTTTCACTTCTATACTGGGAGGCTGTGCCCCCCAGACCCCCCCCCCCCAATTATTGAAACTCGGGGTCATCATAGGCACATCCCTGCGATGAGCCGACGCTCAAAATAATCGGTAATACTTCTGAGATGAAATTGATGAAGTTTATGGCGATTTTCGCTTGTATACTAGGGGGCTGTGCTCCGTACACCCCCCCTTAATGATTGAAACTCAGGGTCATCGTAGGCACATCCCGGCGACGTGCCGTCCCCCAAAACGGATGACTCTCAAAATAATTGGTAATACTTATGTCAGATGGGTGGGTAGAGTTTACCAGCAGCGAGCCAGAACTTGTGGAATCGCTCTTTAACTTCGGGAAATTTGTATTTACAGGGTTGGATTTTGCTGTCAGTGTCAATACACAATTTATCGAACCAAAACACCCAATTTTTGTGATTCTCAGCTGTGTAAAACAATTAAGACACTCGCATGTAGATTTTAATGGCCCATGAAATCAAGAAACTCAACACATTTATCGTTGTCGGTTAAAATGGCACCTAAATGGTGCAAATGTAACAAACACACTACGCAATAAAATGACATTTTGACAAATGACCGAAAAACTGCGTGGGTAGGTGTTTAAATATGACCCGCTCAGCCGGAAAAGTGTTAACTTTTTTCTTTACCGAAATTGAGAATGTGTTTCTTGAACTACGCATATATAGTAATAAAAACACTAATACTGAAAGCATCCTTTTTGGAACAATAATCAAAATGAAGGTTGTAAAAAGACCTTGTTACTCCTTGTTAAATCAATACAGAAGAAAAAAAATGTAAAAGTCGTTTTTTAGTCAGAATTAAGAAGTGAGGCTTCGTTAACAACACTGAAATATGGTTTAATCGAGCAATAAACAATGAAGAATTAAGTAACAAGTAATTAAAAAGACTAAATAATGTCAGGCATAGGGTAAGTAGGATATATAGGAAAGAAATAAGGGGAAAAAACATCTAAAATAAAAGAAAAACTTAGTTTTGATCAATATAAAAAGTTCTGAACCAAATAGAGCTTTCTGACTGGTCATTGATGAAACTGAATACAGATCTGTGATTGGCCAGTGCGATATTATATTGTGGGGGACTTTGATTTTGTCTTCCCTTGGTGACGGTGCTTTTTGTGGGTGGGTTTTGACGGAAGCGGATGACCTTTGATAGGACCTTGTGGCTTTTGTCATCCGTGAAATTATGTTATTTTATAACGGAAAAACACTGAAAAGTAGCCCCCAAAATAAGCTAGAGTCGCATCCAGCCATCCTTGCAACATTTACCAATGATTTAACCAAATCATGTCAGCGCCTTTAATCATTTTGCGAATTATAATGGGGGTAGGGGTGGAGTCTGATGTCAGGCGACTCAAACGTGTGTGAATATTCCGGCAGGAGCGAATGAAAATATTTACAAAACCCCACTTTTTCGGCCGAGTTGCTAATCTACATATTTACCTGTGTCAGATCATGCATCTACAATATACGGTAACACTTCAGTTTCGGGGTGCACGGTAGGTGGCGCTGTTTATAGGCTGCAATTTTGGGCTACAATATATGTCTTATGACATCAGATGTGAACAATTATGGCAATATTTTTTTGTATATGAGTATAATACTGTGGGGCTGCGCCCTCGAGCTCCATCCCCAATTGATTGAAACAGGAGGGGGGGGTATCCCCCCGCAGTGATATCTCTCCCACGAGCAGTCCCCTTGAATTTACTGGGGGTTTTTTCCCAACAGCTTTTTACTGGCAGAAAAACCTAACCTAATGACAAACAATACTACTTTTATAGGTTTCTTGATTAGTTTATGCGCCTCTAAATAATCTAAAAAATTTTGTGGTCATGCAAAATAAACCTGAATTCAAATAACGAAGAAGCTCAACTAGAGCACAAAAAAGCCATAACAAAACAGAAACAAATGCTAAGCGGACAGGTTCTATTTATAGCTATGACGTTGCCAGTAAGAAGCTGTTATTGTTCACTGTGAAACAAAAAATATGAAAAAAAATAAAAAAACAATAAAAGACATCAAGAAACCTTACCTAACTTAGAAAAAACTATAAACGAGCAGAGGCACAGATATTTAGTAAATAATACAGACTAAAAGTTACAAATTCCCAAAACAACAAAAAAATATAATGCCATGATTGGTCACATCTGAAGCTACCATCTGACATCATAAGAGATATATTGTAGCCTACTGACAGCACCACGTACCGTGCACCCCAAACCTGAAGTATTACCCAATATACAATTCGAACCATACACAGATATGTCAAAAACAAAAGGCATCATCGGTAATTGTGTAGAGTATGGGTGGATGTGATTCTTGCTTATTTTTTTTAGATATTGTGGTGATCGGACATGTTTTTGCGATCTCTCTATTCATTCAAATTCACTCATATTGTCATTAAATTTATTTTAACAAATTAAAATTGTAACAAAGTGCCTTTTGCAAAGGCTATGGGTCCTGTGTGATAAAAAATGAGTGGCAAAATAACAAAAATATGTTGACCGAAAATGTAAACAATCGGCCACCACGCGATTTGGCATGTGTGGTAATGATGATGAGATTAAATTCACCATGCAGTGTGAGGAATGTAAAGCATGGATCCACTATTCCTGCACTGGCCTACCAACATACCAACTGCTGTGTTTCGCCTGTTCTGTTGAGTGCAGATGCTAAAAAAAAAATGTGTGTTTTCACCCCCGTTTTCGTTGCATGTATATTTTTTACACTTAAATGTTAAATCATGTTTTATTTCTAGGGGCTTATCACAATGCTTACAAGGGGTTTTTAATGGGATTAAATTATGCTTGCCTAAAAATTTAATAACTTTCTCACAGTCACTAATTAATGAGCCAAGGGATAAACAATTGATCGGACAAACTTCATATAGGCTTTTCATAATTCAAACTGCTTGAAATTAACAATTGATTTCAAGTATAGGATTCCAGCCAAAAAAATAGTTGAAACAAAAAGATCCAATTATTAGTTTAAAATAGTAAAGAAACTAAATAAAAAATGCAGAAACTGGAAAAGAAAAATTAAAAATAATTAAACAAAAAAATTATACAAAAAATCTAAACAAAAACTTTAGGAATTAATACCATTATTGTTCGTTGATGGATGACAGCATTGAAATTGTAGCCAAACCCACAAAAAACTAGTTCCAAGATAATTTCAAAATATTTATGCTAAAAGAGTAAAAAAATAAATAAAATGATTAATAAATGATAGATTATATATAAAAAAGAAAGAATTGAGTAAAAAAATGTAACAGTATGAAACAAAGCATTGTTCGTCGATGACTAACGCCATTGAAATACGAGCAAAACATGGTTTTATAAATATTGAAATTGAGTGGTGGGCTTTGCCCCCATATACCCCAGTGGGGGCATTCTTTGTTTTAGATGGGGGGCAGCTCCCCCAACCCCCCCTTTTACTGCTACTTCAGTTAACCATTATAGCGAAAGAGGATGAAACATTATGGAAAGGAAACAAAACCTAAAAGCACCTCGTCTTCAATCCACAGGATTGTGTCCGATCATGCATCTACAATATACAATTTGAACCATACACAGGAATTTGTCAAAAACAAAAAGCATCATCATTAAGACTCGTCAAAATCCAAATCAATCGTAAATACAATAATAAAAAACTTCATCCACAGGAATGAGTCCAGAATACCTCCCAAATTAACCCTCCCTCCCCATATATTCATCTAATCTGCATTTGAATATATTCAAGTTTGGACTGTTTAACCCTCTCGGATGGCAAACTATTCCAGTAATCTACCACTCTATTGGTAAAAAAATATTTTCTAACATACAACCTGCACCTCTGTTTTTAAATTTTTAAGTGGTGTCTCTTAGTCCTATTACTACCTTCCAAGTCAAATAACTTGCTAAAATCCAACTTATCTATCCCAGAACAGATTTTAAAAAGCTCAATCATATATATAAACTATGAGTAATAAAGGGCCTAGAACAGATCCCTGAGGTACGCCACTGATAACGCCCCTCCACTGCGACTTCACCCCATTCAGCACAACTCTCTTTCCTGTCTTTCAGTCATTCAGTTATCCAATTCAAAACTACCAATCTCCTTTGTGGAACCTTATCAAAAGCAACATTCTCTCCCTTTTCTAATTGTTTAGTAACTAAATCCAGGTTCTGGTATATTTTGAAGCACGCCCGCATCAACGGCATCACCTCGGTGCTGCCGAAAGATGTTCTCTCTACGTGGACGACCTTTCGATCTCTTTTGGCGCGGCCCAGATGCAAACTCTGGAGCATCGACTCCAACAAGCATTGAACCACGTCTCTCGCTATGCCGAAGCGCACAGGTTTCGGTTTTCCTTGGCCAAGACTAAGGTGGTGCACTTCTGCCGCCATCCACGGCTCCACCATGACCCAGACTTGTTTCTTAATAGCGTATGCCTGGAAGTGGTTGAATCGCACCGTTTCCTTGGTCTTGGGAGGCTCATATTCGCAGCCTTAGGATCTCTTGTACCCGCGCCATGGATATTCTCCGTTCTGTGACATTTAGTGCTTGGGGTGCTGATAGGGCTACTGCCTTACTTTTTTATCACTCCTTTGTTCGTTCGAAGCTCGACTACAGATGCGAGTTTTAGTCCTCCGCAGCCGAGCGTTTATTGCAGAAGGTGGACTCGATCCACCTCACTGGCCTGCGCCTTCCGCACTTCCCCCATTGAGAGCCTGTTAGTCAATTCTGGTGAGATGCCACTCACTCTACACCATGTGCAGTGTATTACTCGCCTGTACGCGCAAGCCCGGCGCCTCCCTCAGTCGCCAACAGCTCTCACTGCATCTGCAGCTGATCTCGACGGTGCCTATGCTGCTGAGAGACGCGAGTCATACCCTAAGCCCTCTGAGTTTAGGGCCAGGAAACTCCTTTGAGAGCTAGGTATAGCTCTCGGCCCAGTGGCGCCTCAGGTTCTGCCCAGGACACCACCCTGGACAGCGCTGGAACCGTGCCAGTGTATACGGATGGCTCCAAGTCCGAAGAGGGGGTTGGCTTCCGTGCTGTATCCTCTCTGTTTGAAGTCAGTGGGGCTCTGCCAGGCCTTTTGTCTCTCTTCATGGCCAAACTGGTGGCAATAGACCACTCGGTACACAAGATTACGCAATGTGCCCGGTTTGGAGAAGACCGCATTGTGATCTATAGAGACTCACAAAGTGCCCTGAGTGCTCTCGGGGCATTGGAATCTCTGCATCCCCTGGTTCGCGATATCTGTGACGCCACAGTTTTGGTGAGCCGGGCAGATGTCAAGATTATCTTCTGCTGAGTTCCTGGACATGTAGGAATTGCGGGAAATGAGCGTGCTAAAGATTCCGCAAGGACTCTGCGACCGGACCAGCGTTTTGCACTTCCTCACACTGACTACATGGCAGGAATATAGGCAGCTCTTCGGACTGCTTTGCAAAGAAGATGGGAAACGGTCAAAGGGAACTTAAAGTTGCGTGCCATTGCGCTGCGACTGTTCCCATGGACCTATTCCCCAATGCAGCGACGGCTTCAGGTCGCTTTCTGTCGTCTCCGAATCGGGCATACTTGTGTGACACGCTATTTGATGGAGCGCTCACCAGCGCCCTATTGCGACGACTGTGTCATCACAACAAGAATGTTCGGCACATTCTTGTTGAATGCCCCAGTTTGGGTGATCTTCGCGGGATGGGCAGGGTCGATGCCGCCTGTCCTGTCCCTTGTACTCGGGATGAGTGCATGCACTTTGACTGGTAGACTTGTTGACTTTTGGGGGGAGGCCTGCCTTCTCCCTATTATTTAAGCAGATTTTTATTTTGTTTTGTTTTGTTTTTCTCCCTTATAGGTTGCATGCTCCTGAGCCAGGGGGACCTTCCCCCGATGCAGGAACTTGCTTACTGCTCGCTTCCTTTTCCCCTATTTTTTAGGGGGGGTTGTTTTTTATCTTTTTGTATTTTATTGAAATAGCCTAGTACTAGGCCAGTTTTTTATACGGTGACTAATGCCCAAGTAGGCACTCGCCAGATGAGCTCTTTATAAAAAAATTTCAAGATTCAAAAGCAAGGTTTAAACCTCACTAGATCTGAAGGCCATTGAATGCAACTTAGGTTGTAGAAAGCATGACTGAGGCAACAACAGCGACTCACCACACTGCTTAATATCAAAAAGGTCAGTAGGGCAGTAGATGGCACTCTTGTCAGCATTTAGGAGTGGGGGCATACTATAATCACTACTACTGGACAGCAGGACCTCCTTTACTCCATCATTATACTCTCAGCACTCACATAGATAACCTGAGCATGTCTTCTAAGCTCACTGAAGTTATGCCACAAGAAGTCACGTTTATTGTTCCTCCATAAATGGTGAGCTTCTTGCTTTGCTTGATAGGCAAGCTTACATTCAGCATTAAACCATGGCTTATCCTTAAGTTAAACCTGAGGAGTTTAGAAGGGATTCTCCTCTCTATAATTGTGTTAAGATAGTCATTTAAGCATTTGATAATATTCAGGCTTCTATAAATATCACTCCACCTGAGTGCCATAAGGTCAATAAGAATGCCATTCAAATCGGCACAGGACTTAAGGTAAACATTCCTAGAGAAATTTACATCTGGAATAACCTGATCCATATCAACATTAATCTTAATCAAACTATGATCAGATGAGCCTACTGGAGAATTTACTCTACAGGTAACAATACCTGTAACATCTGTAAACACAAGATCAAGACGGTTGCCTGATTGATGTGTGGGTTCATTAATCAGCTGCTTACAGCCAGAAATATTTAAAAAATTTAAAGCAGCTACACCTTGGTTATCTGTAGCAGTAACAGAGTTCAGCCACTCAGTATGATGAGCATTATAATCACCAATGAAAATAAAGCAAGACTTAGGGTCAGCCATTTTAGTTAGCAAACAGTCATAAATAGATTCATCCAAATCCGGGTCCCTGTAGCTGGCAAATACATAAAGATTTAAAAGTTTACCAGAGACTTCAACTACCTGTGATTCATGACATCCACATTCATATAACAGCCTATGAGACAGAGTGAAAGCTTCTTTAAAATACAGAGCCATTCCACAGGCTTTTTGAATCCTGGAATTAACAATTTGGAAATATGACGCAAATCAGCCACGAGGGTCTCAGAACAAAAGAGGATATCAAATTTATCGGCAGACATTGCTATATAATACTCACCATTTCCGGAATCGATTTTGTAGATCAGAATTAAGTTCAATGTCACTAGAAAGTAGCAACAGCATTATGTTCAACAAATATAAAAATATCTAAGAACTTAAAAAAACAAGTAACAGGAACAATATATACAAAGAGATTAGAAAAATATTCACCCATGCAAGAGAAAAAAAGTACAGAAATAAACTGTTCAACTGGGAGTAGCCGTGATACCCAACAAGGTCAAACAGATCTCCAGGTTTACCAGACTGGAGGAAGGACAGTAATGATCGTATTTTAGGCAAAATAATAGAGGAAGACAAAGAAGATAATATAAGGCATACTTGGCCCTTCTACTAAGCCTGTCCAAGACACTGTGTGAAAAAACAAGAGGAAAAGCAAACTGATAGAATAGTGAGCTTGAGTGTACCCCCAAAGCAAGGGAACCCCAATCCAATAAAGTGGAAAGACCCGGGTACAAAGGCTGTGACACTATCCAAGACTGGAGAACAGTGGTTAGATTTTGGAGTAGCTTTCTCCTAGAAGAGTGGCCTACCATGGCTAACGAGTCTCTTCTACCCGAACAGACAAGTCAGAGAGTAAGAGTCTAGGGTGTTAAGTGTTGTCAGATGTGATGTGAAAGTTGGAGATGTATAAGGAATATGCCAAGTTCAGAGTAGGTGTAGGCTAAGAAAAAGTCTGTAACTAGTGTCCCAACAACAGGCTGTACAGGCCAGCCTTCGCCATTCAGTTTGGAGAGAGCAAAAGGCAGATCCCAACATTTATGCTTCAAGTGGTTCTCATTTTCAGGTTCAAAGGCATTGTCCCTCAGTATTCCCCTCCAGAATCTAATAGGTCCAGCCATCCTGTCCACTTGAGCCAAACCGGTGACCTGTGAAAGAACAGATCATATTAAAGAGTTAACCGAAATCAAAGAGGATATGTACCTAGGGAGAGCAATGTCTTGTCAATTGTATTCCTAAGCCACCTAGCCCAAATGAGAGTTGCCAGTCTATGAATCCCTTAAAAAATCAATGTTGATTAGTTTGGAGACAGCATCTTTCAGTCATCAAAAAAACTCCAAGATGCCATCTTCCTGTAGGCGGAAGAGGATGGCAAGATATACTGTAGCTTAGGTAAAGAAAAATAATTCTTTAATCGGACCAAAGCTTTGTGTGGATCAATTAATTGGAGGCGAGATATCATTTGTTTTAGGGCTTCATGTTTTGTGTCTATAGCCTGTCTGATTGCTTCCCCAGTGATGGGAGAGCCCAATACAGATGCATCATTCAAAGCCACAATCTTAACATGGAGAGTCATTTTGAATTTCTGAAAAATGTCATGAGTATTGGCATCATTTATGATAGTCAACTCACATTTAGAGTTATTAATCTCTAGCCCTATTTTGTTAAATTCAGAAATGATGGACTTAAGATCATCAATTTTCTGGAGGGTATCGGCAATTGAACCATCGTCCAAGTACCAGATATTAGGCTTTTAATGATCTTATCTATACTGAGTAAAAACAGTGCCCGTCTCAGTGGGTCTCCCTCTTGTATGCCAGTAGCAGAATTCAAAATCCCACCGCCATACAAGAGTGAGGTTGGCCCTGAGTATGTTGATTTTAACCTTTTGCTTAAAGAAGGCATCTTCTCATAGGCAGCCCAAAGGAAAAGATCCCTATGAATGCAATTAAAAGCATTCTTCAAATCGACCTTTATAATCTCCCTTATAGCAAATCTCGGCTTGACTGGTCTGAGGTGAGTACCCAAAGCCTGAAATGTCGCACACCTACCTTGGCCCAAGGCAACGCAAGGTACATCCCACAGCAAACCTTCCCTGAAGCACCTTGAATATGAAGATAGACTGAGGGTACTAAATATGTTCTTATTTGAAAGGTGTGTGGTGGAGTTATTCTGGACTCATTCCTGTGCAAGTTTTTTAAAAATTTTATTTTTGTATATTATGGGTGATTTTGATGGGCCTTGATGATGCTTTTTATTTTTGACGCATTCTGGTGGATTGTTTAAATTGTATATTCTAGATGCATGATCTGACAATCCTATGGGTTTTAATTGTATATTGTAGATACAAAAAGGATATTGATGAAAAGGTTCAAAGACATATGACTAAGCTTGTCTCAGAACTGAGAGATCTTGAATATGAAGCAAGATGTGAGCACTTGGGCCTCACGACCCTTGAAAAGAGGAGATTTGATAAAAACTTATAAAATCCTAAATGGTTTCAAGGACATTTCTAACATATGCCTACAAAATTCAAGGGTAGGCATTTTCCTGAAATTTTTTGTTGGCCATATTTAGTTATTTTGGGTGACACTTCAGAAGACCTACTCTGTGTTTTTAATATTAAAAACTACTAATGGTGTTTTAAGGCATTGCAGTCATCATATATGGTTTCGTTTTTGCACAGAAAGTACATATTTTTAAGATAGTCCACCTTGATGGTGTCAAAATGAAATTAAAATCCACCTTGTGTTAAGAAATCCTAATTTCAAAATAAATACCATAACCCATTGGTAACTGTTAATAAATGATGGTGGATTGTGATTCTTGTGCGTTTAGTTTGTTGAACTTTAATATAATTTTTGTTAACTTCTTGGACAATTTAATTAACTTTTGCATAGTTCATGGCCTCATTTTAAAAGTGAAGATTTGCAACAAGGCACAGATCGATTATAATATTAAAATGTGGAGATGTGACTGGTATGTTTTTGTGAGATAGAAAAAAGGAAAAAAGTGTTGATCGCAAAATATTTTAAAAAATAAAGATCTCTCTCCAGCATTAAATTCTAAATTTTGTTTGTCTTTGCATTCAAACCTAATGTTAGGCTTTCAAATTGTTAATATTACTAGGCGATTAAAAAGGGGGAGGGTGAGTGGGGGTGGAACACCCTACAGTCAAACTTCATAAAACCTATGCCATATTTTTAGTGTTATAATATTAATATACTCTTTTTAGGTATTCCAGTCATCATATAGGGTTGTGTTTTGGCATAGAAAGTACATATTTTTAGATACTAAGCATTGATGGGGTTAATATTGATATTAAATTAAGTCCACCATACCTTCTACCTCTGTCACCAGAAACCTTGAATTTCACACATTTAGTTCGCACTTAATTCACAAATTGGCAACCCCGGATACAAGTATTTATAAGAGCGCTGCTTTTGATTTTCACGCCCAAACCAGTATGTTTAACGTTCTTGATGGAGGCATGTGTTTGTGTTGCAACAGGGTCATCTTTTTTAAATGTGTTTATTGCTTGTATTTTAACCTTACCCCTTTATGTATTTTAGGATTTCACACCCTTTTATGCCTTGGCACTCCATTCTTTTTAAATTTTAGTGGTACCTATATACTCTGCTCCAAATATTAAAAAATATATATATATTTCATTTATTTCACTAACATATCTTTCTAAATGAGAAAGAAACTTATTCTATTTACCACACCCCAAAATGGGAATTTAAAAAAAATTATAATCTTATATACCCCAGCTCTAGCTAGCCCCTTTAAAATCACATACCATCAAAAAGTCCTCGACCAAACCTCGTTCCACTAATAGAGATGCATATGCATATTCAAGCCCATGTTAAGATTTTGAGAAGTCCTACATTGGTGAGTGGTTGCTAAAGTAAGATGATTAAAGAATATGGTGCAAATATTAGGAGAAGTTTACTTTCCTCTTGCTTTTTCGCCCATATGCAAAATTGTGATAATAGAATTTAATTTAAGCAAAAAAAAATTTAATTATAACTATTATATAGAAAGGGATTGCTTAATCAATTATTATTGGCAAGGTTGATAACTTTAATATTTCTGAAAGGGATGCCACTTCCGCCCAATAGTTGGGGGCCTGAACTTAGGAGTAGCGCCCTAGGAGGATGCCTTGCCAGTGAGTGAAAGTGGTGGGATAGTTACAGTGCCATGTGCATGCATGCATGGACAGGTGTCCCTGTAGTTGTCCCAGCGGGATGCTCTGAGGCCATTGATACATCCGTGGGTTAAGGCTTGTGAGAATGGGACTCAGTCTCCTGGCTTTGGCTGTGTGCATGTGACGGGGGGGCTCATCACCTGTCCTTCCCTCCACTTATATTCTACCATGATTGGACCTGAACTAGAAAGACGTAAACCTGGATCAAAATCACCTAATCAACAAGAACAAAAAATGAGGCTGAGAATTTCTAGTTGGAATGTGAGTAGTTTGAAGGGTAGACAAGGGGTAGTTACAGAGGCATAAAGCTCCTCGATCATGGTATGAAAGTTATGGAATGTGCTCTAGAAGAAATGATTAGGGGAAGGATAAACATTGATGACATGCAGTTTGGGTTCATGCTTGGAAAAGGAACTACAGATGCTATATTTATAGTTAGACAGCTCCAGTAGAAGTACATTGCTAGGAAAGGAGTGTTGTGCATTATATTTTTGTTGACCTGAAAAAGGCTTTTGATAGGGTACCAAAAGATGTGGTGAGGTGGGGAATGAGAAAATTAGGGATTGAGGGTCATTCTGCACGAAATTGGGCAAATTTCAAAAACACTTGCCAGGTGACCATCTTGGATTTTCTTAATTTTTGAATATGTTGATACATGTCATGAAAGAACTTAACATGCAAATTATAGCTCTGTACCTCAAATGGTTCCAGAGATATGGCCCACATAATTTTTGGAGGCCTTTTAGAGACTAAGTTGATTTTTCAAAATCGCCGACTTTGAGACCTCATAAAACATTCAGTTTGAAAGATATAGGTCTGAAAAGTTCATGTCCTACAGAATCAGGACCATAAATTCCAAAAAAAAGCAATCAAAATAAGTCTATCTCTAACCATCAAAAAGTTATAAGCTAGCAAAAAACTGAAATATTGAACAAATCATCACATCTGAACCAACTTCCAATTCAAAATCTTCATACTTGAATCAATACTAAAAGTTATAACTGATAGGATATGATGATATATGTCTTTCATTGTATCTAAAACCTTTTCTGGCAGTTGAACATACATAGCAGCTGAGAAATAGTGTTTCAAATATAGTCAATTTTCATGATTTTTAGAAAATGACCTTGACCTTTTGACCTTTTTGACTGTGTGGAAACATGAGGACCCCCTTCAAATTTTTTGTGTTTGAAGGGGAAGGGCTATACACTAGCCTTACTAAATATCTTATTTGTTCCATTATTCCTTCCTTCATTTTCACAATGCTGAATTCAGGACACTATCAGCGTTACAGCTTTATATCATGAATTCTGTATAACATGGTTTCTATTTGAAACCTCTGATATTTTTGGCTTCTAATGTATTGAGCTGATAGTTCAATGTTAGCATTGAAATTCCAATTTGCTTAGCAAGATGAGTTTTGCAGGATAGCTGATGCAAAAGCTGAGTCTAGCAAATGCTGTATTGGAAATTATCTGAAGGAGGATTGCCACCACTAATTTTTCACGGAAAAAAAGGTGTCTTATCCAATGACAGTGTTAAATTTTTAGAAGTAAGAACTGGATATAAATACAAAGAAGGTGACTCACTTTGTTATCATCATGAAAGAGTCTTTTTGAGTACATATCAAAGTTTGCAGAAAAGTTGTGCTGATCCATTCCAGAGCATAAAAAGTGAGTGACTGGTAAGTAGAAATTCATTAGTTCTTTATTTAAAGTTACATTTTAGAAATAAGTTTAATTTCACATTATAGGGGCCTTGATATATGATATGATTTATTTATACACTAAATATGAAACTCATTACAGTTTTTGTGGACAGTATTTACATTTATCTAGTGCAGGAACTTCAATAGTTCTTTATGTAAAATTAAATTTATGTAAAGTTACATTTTAGAAATAAGTTTAATTTCACATTATAGGGGCCTTGATATGACATGATATGATTTATTTATACACTAAATACAAAACTCATTACAGTTTTTGTAAATGGTATTTACAATTATCTAGTGCCGGAAAATACCCCTAGCCCGAAGGCTGTACAACATAAAAAAAATGAGATGAGGCGATAAGCTTTGTGTGTTGTTGAATAGTAGAAGTTCTATCTATTTACTGTCCCCATTTTTTTTCAGGATCATTGCAGGTTGTGAAAAGCCCAAGAGCTGAAATGTACAACCTTAAACCTGGGCAGAAGGTCTGTCCACGTTGTGATACCCAGGTGAAAGTGCCTTCAAATTACCCCACGTATGAAGAAACAACATTCAAAGATGCCAGCAAGCAGTCATTTGAAGAGACCTTTGAATCCCTCAACTCAAGTGTTTTACTACTAGAATGTTCCCCAATTAAGACTAACATAAGAATTGGGAATGCACTGATTAATCTATAATCAGCTTTTTGGCTGATTAATCAGTTGATTAATTACTTGTCCCTTTCCTATTCAATTTGAACCATTTCATCACAGTAATACAGTACCACCAATTTAACTTGTTAGTTGTTAAGTGTCTGGTTGCTATTAGGGCTTTTTTCCTTTTTTACTTTATTAAATGAAATTGTTACATTTTTTATCTTTGAAATTAATATAATTATGTAACTAACAACAACTAGCATCTAAGAAAATACAGAAAAGTTTAAACAATAACTAGCAACTAAGAAAATTTTGAAATGAATGCAAGTATGTAACTAAATCATGAGATGTAGCAAAGAAATGCCATTCTGCTTCCAATCCAAAATCTGATTTATGGTGACATAAATTAATAAAGTTTTTAAAATTTTTATATTGTGACCGCAGCTCCATCAGAAAAATATATAATTTTTGTTATTGGGAATTTGTTCTTTTTTAAAAAATTCAATAAGTTTTTTTTAAATAAATGGACTGCAACAGTGTCATGCTTCAAGCAGTTTGAAATCACAACAAAACTTATGTGTTGTGTTTCCCCAGCTTCTTTGTAGTAGGAAAGAAGGGATGTAATGTAGCTTGGGAGTTATTCCAGTGGTACCCTTGTGCTGCATCCTGAAGAAGGAATGAGTAATTTTCAACAAAATTGCATACTACTAAGATTTCACCATCTTTTAGTTCTTCTTTTTTAGTTGAACAAAATTGTGCCTGCTTTTTTGCTATGAAATCATGTTTTTATAAATTGAGAAGACTTAAGGTAAAAGTGTCTATAAATTCTTCAATTGTTCTTGAAACAAGCTCTAAAGTTGAGCGATCAGTTGAGAGCCACTGCTTGTAATTTACCTCATCAATCATATTGTCATCCAAAATTTTAGTAACATATAGTTTTAGTTCGTCTATTTTAGAAAAAAATTCTGAGCATTCATCAAAATAGCACTCATAAGTTGGAGGGTCACATGTAATGAATGATGACATGTTTTGTAATCATCTAAATGCAGGTCACTGTCTTTTGTCAACTGTGGTAGCCTTGTACCAATAATCATCAGTTTAATATTTTGATGATGTGTGCAAACACACACACTGTGAGTTCCTGCACCACCAGCGAATACACACTCGTTGGGTCTCAGCTCAGCAAATTTTGAAAAGCCAATCTTAGTGTCTGGGTATTTTGTTTTAAATAAATGAAAAATTTCTTTTAAATTTCCCAAAATTAAGTATTTTTCTTCATGAGTTTTCTGTCCATCTTTTCTAACACTCTTGAAATCTTTTTTCCCTGGCATAATTCTGCTTACTTCTTCATTTTTATAAAAGTCTTCTACTACTTTAATTGTTTCTGATGGAAATGTACCTTTTCTTTTGCTTGGCAATGACATTATTCCTTCTTCCATTGCTAGTTTTTTAGCTTGTCTGGCCATGTAATTAGTAACATTAAATTCAGATTTAATTTTGGATAAGCTCCAGCTTTTTGGCAAAACAGTTAAGATTTGCAGCTACTCAGACCTTTTACTAGTAGTTTGAAATTTCTCCTTCAGTTGATTTATCATTTCTTCACCATCTTTACTTGATTCTGTTCTAGAAGACTCTGGGTCTTGATCCAAGGGTAATGGATATTTTGTTGCAGAGCCTACAGTTCTGAGTTTACTTGAAATGGATTTTTGAATTTTATTCATTTTATCTGAACTATATTTTTTTACTACATCCATTTTTAATTTCTTGACTGGTGACTCTCCAATAGCTATTAATGATTTATTTAATTCACAGTTAATGCTTCTTGTGATTCTTCCTGTTCAGTAATTGGCTCAATTTCCATTCTTTCTTCTGAAAGGCTTGGATTCGTATTTTGAGATGAAGAACTATCATTATCAGCTATCTTTTTTCTGCAGTTATCACAGATTTTTTGGTCCTTAAAATTTTTTAATTTTGGATATTCTCTTATTAAGTCTTCTGAAATTAGTCTCAGATTTTTCTTTATTAATTTTTTGTGACCTTTGTAAGGATCGCAGCAATACTTAATATTTAAAAAATGCTTTCTCTTCTCATCCATAATAATTTGTTAAAATACAAATAATTGGTAATGCAAATTATTAATTACTTTTTTATCTAAATATTAAACTTTCTGAAAAAAAGAGAAATTTTTAAATTAGCTTTCATAGTTTATAAAGTAACACCTAATAGGTAAAATTTATAACATAAAAATAGGTAAAAATTGGCATACCAATGGTTACAAAATTGATCATAACTCCTCATACAATGAAAAACCCAGAATAAAATTTATATTATATTGTAGTCTAAAGGCATATATATTTATAAAAAAAATTACACAAAAATTTATTGATACCAATATATTTTTTAAAGGTCAAAAGTTGACCTTTAAGGTCAAAAAAACTTTTTTATCAAAAATTAATTTTGCTGTTAAAAATGTTTAGAGCAACCCTTAAGCTTTTAAAAAATACATAATTCATTGTTTTATGTGCTATAATAAGGGAGAAATAATTTTTTTTCAAATGCTGGTATCAAGAAATTTGACAATTTTTCTCAACTTTGACAGGTTATAACTTTTGAGCTATTCAAAATTGAGGGCTGGGAAGTGTCTCATTGTTTTTCTCTCATCGAATTCAACCTGTATACCAATTTTCATCAAAATCGGTGATGGTGACTTAAAATTTCCCCCCAAATTGGTTGATTTCATATGGAATGACCCAGAATTAGATTGGACAGCTTTTGACATCAATAAACTGAGAGCTAAAATTGTAGGTATTATCATTGATATGGTTGATGTTCTGTTACTTTCTTCTTTTGTGATGTCTTCAAATCGACTTAGTAGCTGGACAACTTTTTCAACAATTCCCCATTGGTAAGTTGTTAAGGTTGGAATCTTATTATCTACAGCATACATTACAAGGGTTTTTATTGTTCTAAATTCCTTTTCAGCATATAATATGTTGAATTCCGATGTGTGGTCACATCTTGAATCAGTTTGTTTCTCTAAATTAAGCTGCTCCTGTATTTCAGTTAATTTGCTAATGGAGAATGATAAAAGTGAGAGACTATATTTCTGTTAGTTGTAATGATTATCTTTACAGCCTGTTGGGAAAATATTGAGTCATTTATTGAGAGTTGCCATGTGTGTATGAAACATGATCGTGACTCTAAACCACATTCCCTGACGCAAGCAACCATATTTGCTCCAGAATCCTGCAGTACTAGAAAAACTTTGTTGGAGATATTATACTCATCCGGAACATAAGTGCAATTGTTCACTAATTCTTTCATCTCTGTGTTCACCAGGGAATGAACAGCTCTGCACTGTTCAAAGTCATTTGAAAGCCAATGACCCGTCAGACTCAGAAATGAAGCATTACTTGTAGTAGCTGTCCAAATCTCTGTAGTCAAAAAAATGCTGCTCATTTCATCAAGAGAAGTTTTAATGTTTGTTTTTACTTTTGTAAATATATCTAGAATTATTTTTTCAGTGAAATAGTTTCTTGATGGAATTCTGTAATTTGGACATAGTTTTCCAATAAGCCTATTGAATCCAATGACAGATGTTAGAGAATATGGTTGAATATCAACAACTATCATTTCTCCTATCAAATAATGGATCTCTTGTGACCTGTTGTCATTAATATCCCAAATTTTCTTCTTTTCAAACATTGATTCTATAGTAGTTTGGGATTTTGCTGGAGGCTCGTAGTAGTTGCCACTTATTCCTGGAGTGCCTGTCCCTGAACATTCATCATGTTTCCTTTTGAGCTTATGTTCAGCATTTGCTTCTTCTGGATGAATTTTTTTAAGATGGTTCAATATATTACTTGTAAAAGTATTTCCTGATTTGCCACCTCTTGATATCGTGGCTTGACATAACTTACATACAGATTTATTTTGATCCTTAGGATTGACATCAAAATACTTCCAGCAATAATTGGTTGCCATAATGGTTGTTTAAACTTGTAATTTAAGTTTTGACGTGTTTAAATTATAGTGATGTCTGAGCCTCTGAGGACAAACTAGTTAGTGAGTACATCAAATATCTATAGCTATAGAGGTTATAGTCTGGACTCTGGAATGGACTCTGGCTCTTAACACCATAAAATATGCATCGTCTGACAAATGAAAATAAACATAAGTAAAATTTATGACAACAAAGAAAAATCCCTAACATGACTAGTTAAGTAATAGCAGCCTATTTAATAATAGCATGCCTAGTCAAAAACAGCAAGTACGTGACTATGTGTCGTGCTTAGTTAATCGGCCAATTAATTGGTAATCGGCCAATTTGCTTAGTGGTGCATTCCTAATAAGAATGAGAGACAAGGTAAATTATGCTAAGTGGAAAGTATCGGAGGTTCAAGAAGTTTTAGCAAAAAAGGTAGCCACTGTTCTCAACATTACTGAAGAATCGATAGTCACAGGATACCACCAAAGAATCCTGTACAAAATGTTCTGACTTAGACAGACTGATTTATTTGATGGAGAAATTGAAAAATTGCAAATCCAAGCAGGACAAAATTGAAATATTGACACTTGTTCCAGAAAGCTGGACTTTTGAAAAAATGTGCAATGAATTTGGTGTTTCAAAATATGCAATAAACCAATTTAGAGATCTAAAAAAGAAATCTAAAATCCTTGCATGACCCGATGCCTATCTAGGGAGTAAGACTGTCACAAGATATTATTACTGCTGTTGAATTGTTTTATCAAGATGATGAGTTTTCCAGAATGTGCCCAGGAAAGAAAGACTTTGTTTCTGTCAGAATCAATGGTGAAAAAGTTTGCAAACAGAAAAGACTGATTTTGGTAAACATCGCAGAATTGTACGCAATTTTCAAGGTGAAGATTGGTATATCAAAGTTCTTTGAACTTCGGCCCAAATGGTGTGTACATGTGGGGGAGTAAGAGCTCTCACTCTGTTTGTGTGTGTGAGAAACACCAGAATGCCAAGTTGTTACTAAATGGGTTACCCACTGCAGCCATCAACGGTACTGATTATAAAGATTATTTGTCAATGGCTGTTTGTGACATATCTAAGCGGCACTGTATGTTGCGAATCTGTGAAAAATGTTTTGGTATTCAGAAAATTAGAGAACATTTGATGTCTGTTTACTGCTAATGAGCAAGAGCTTGATGATAACATATCATATAAACAGTGGGCTAGGAATGAGTCGGGTACAACAACTCTGGAAACGTTGTCTTGTACAGTTGAGAATTTTATTGACAAGTTCTGTTCAGTGTATGAAACACTGCTTTCTCACAAGTTCATCACAAAAGCCCAAGCACAGCATCTATGCAACATGAAAGAAACCATTTCTGAAAGTACTCGGCTCTTGTTAGACTTTGCTGAAAATTACAGTTTTGTTGTTAAAGATGCGTTTCAAGGCCACCTCCGGGATAACAGTCAAGCCACACTGCACCCATTTGTCCTCTACTACATTGTAGATGACAAGCTATATGTGTGTGATATCAGATTGTATGAATCATGAAATGAATACAGTTCATGCTTTTCTAACCCCTCTAGAAATGCATGATTGGTGTGTCATCAATGTGAAAGGTATAAAATTCTTTTATATATCAGCGATAGATGTCATTAATAGTTGTGAACGGTTCAAGTTAGAGGAAAGGTATAGTCATGTGTCTACAGTCACAGGTACACGTTCCCAGCATAGTTTTGTGCCAGTTGAGGACATGAAACTTGAGATTAGGTGAATTTCAGTATACACCATTTTTAAAACAGTTCAGATGGGAGGCTTGCAGGGTATTAAGTCACAAGATGATAGTGCTTTAGAGGTAGGAAAGTATGTAGCTTGCATGTATGACAAAGCCTGGGATATTGGGATTGTAGAAGATCGCTCTGATGAACAGCACGACTTGCTTGTCAACTTCATGTAGAAGGGTGCAACAGAGAAATAACTTTCATGGCCATGAAAACATGACACCTGTTGGATTCCTTTCCAAGATGTAATCTGCACAGTTGATGTCCCTAGTACCCAAGGAGCAAGTGGCAGGCAGTATTTCTTGTCAAATTCTAATTAGCAAAGAGTCTTGCGATACTGTGAGAAATCATAGATATCTGATTGATCAATCTGTTTAGAAAGGAACTACCTGCATGATGATAGTTATACTGTTAGTGTTTTTGTTCATCTTATGGTTATAACAGATATATTTTGTGGCACATACAATATCATACTTTCCATTAGTCCGTACAGTGAGGTGTGTAAATATAAGTAAATTAGCTAAATCAATGGTGAAATGGTCTGTCCTAATATGCATGAATAAAGGATGGAACAAATAAGATATTTAGTATAGCTAGTGTATAGACCTTTCCCTTCAAGCACAAACAATTTGAAGGGGGTCCTCATGTTTTCACAGGGTCAAAAAGGTCAAAAGGTCAAGGTTATTTTCTGAAAATCATGAAAATTGACTATATTTGTAACACTATTTCTCAGCTGCTATGTATGTTCAACTGCCAGAAAAGGTTTTAAATACAATGAAAGACATATATCATCATATCCTATCAGTTTTAGTATTGTTTCTAAGTATGAATATTTTGAATCAGAAGTTGGTTCATATATGATGGATTTGTTCAATATTTCAGTTTTTGCCAGCTTATAACTGGTTTTGATTGCTTTTTTTGGAATCTATGGTTCTGATTCTGTAGGATCTGAACTTTTCAGACCTATATCTTTCAAACTGCATGTTTTATGAGGCCTTAAAGTCGGCGATTTTGAAAAATCAACTTAATCTCTAAAAAGCCTCCAAAATTATGTGGGCCATATCTCTGGAACCTTTTGACGTACAGAGCTATAATTTTGCCTGTGAAGTTGTTTTATGACATGTATCAACATACCCCAAAATGAAGAAAACCCAAGATGGTCACTGGTTTGGTATTGCCTGGTTTCATGCGGAATGACTGTTTAGGAGTTGTTGGTTCTGCTATGTATGAAGGTTAGACAACCCGGGTGTGGGTAAATTGAGAATTCAAGTGACGACTTCTCTATGAAGGTTGGTGTGCATCAGTGTCTTGCTCTTTGTTATGGTCCTAGAAGTGCTGTCACAGGATTGCCATTTGAGTTGTACATTGAGGATGAGAGGATGGCACTTGAGAAGTTCAGGTTGTGGAGGGAAGGGATGAATTCCATGGGGCTACGAGTGAATTTTGATAAAACAAAGATGATTTCATGACTAAGTGGTGGTAATGACATCATTGAGGGTATGTTGCCATATGCAGTCTGTCACAGAGGGGTAGGGAACAACTCTTATCCTGTGTAATAGATGAGGTTTATGGGTGCATAAAAGATGGTGTCATTGGGGGTAGGCTGCATAATGGAGTTTCAATGCACTGTGTGTAGAGGAGACGGGAGAGGATTGTATTTGATGGTGTGTCGCTTGAGTGTGTAGAGGAATTCTGCTACCAGGGAGATATTATCAATCAATGCAGAGGGAGGTGCTGGGGCTAGTTCTGTGGCAAGGGTTAAAAGTGGTTGGAAAAAGTTCAGAGCTGCTTCCTCTCTTGACGCTGAGTTTTTTCCCCTCCAACCTATGGGGTGTTTGTACAATGTGTGCATACCAAGTATAATATTGTACAACAGCGAAACTTGGGCTGTGAAGGAAGAGGACATCCAGAGGCTCAAGTGTACTGAGATGAGAATAGTGAGATGGATGTGCGGAGCATCTCTGAATTTGAAGCCTTTAGGTGACAGATTTATGAACTGTGAATTAAGTGATAGATTGGGGATATAAAGCATTAGTGAATCACTGAGAAGAAGCAGAGGTAGTTTGGTCATGTGGAGAGGATGGAGGATAATAATTTGGTGAAGGATGTTAGGAGTTTGTAGGTTTGGAGTGTAGCTGCCAGAGGAAGACATGGATTGACATCATAGAAAGCCGCCATTAGGTAAATAAGGCTGACACATTCTAGCATGCATGGAGCCTTTAAAAATGATGACTAGGGTTGAGTAAATTTTTTTTTAACTAGAATAATGATAGGGTAGTTCTCGATAGATGCATATACATCCAATACATCCAAAAATGTCCACTAACCCAATTTTGGGTGGTAGCCCCCCTTTAAATTAGCCAGCTACTGCCCACTAAAGGTCGAGCAGGGGGCAAATTCTACTATTTCGGCATAACTTTTGAACTATTGGTCATATAAAGCTGAAATTGGTGTCAAAAGATGCAGAAGATGCATTTTTATATATCATAATTAAACTTTTTATTCTATCTCCACATATAAGAAAGTTATGAACAAAAACTTTTTGCACCGTTTTGCTTTAAAATTTTGATTTTATAGTGGCATTAAAATTTCTGTGAATTTCATTTCATTATATATATTGTAAAATTGTAATATAGTTTCATAGCCTACATAATACAATATATAATATTTCTTAGTTGGTAGATCTATGTAATCACAACCAACTTCCTCACCACCACAGGGGTAGGTTGCATGGTGCATTGTCTACTTTTTAAGTGTAACTTCCCAGTAGGTGTAATTGCAGTTTATTGGTGATTTGTATCAGGTTTTCTCCCTTTGAAGATGATTCAATTAGGATTAAAATTGCATCTTGGTATTGAAGCACTTCATAAGTTTGTGTGATCTTATCTTCTGATGAATCAACCCATCTCATCTTTCAAACCCTGCTACTGATGATGAAGCTTCTGTAACCAGCTTAATTGTTTCAACCACCTGGTTACAATATGGATGATCTAATTTAAGCAGCTGCTCTCAAATTTCTTGTGTCTTTACGGAAAAATCCCTGATTGGTAGAGGTTCAACAATATTGTGATCATTTAAATCCACCATTTTATAGTATGATTTCACCTTAAAGTGGACTACTGAGAGAGTAAATTTGCAAACCTTTGAACTAAAATGGCATTTACCTTGTTCATCAGAACTGCCTTTGCTATTCGAAAGGCAGTCTTGATGGACAAATTGACTCTGAATTACAAATTCAGTGAGGGTACCTCTTAAATGTAAGATTTTATTTACAGCTAAATGCCTAACTGATTCATCTTCATCCGGGAGCATTGATATTAGTATGTTCTCTTGGTGTGCAAAATATGCATTCCCCTGAAGCATTGTCAGCAGTTTCTCTTAATTCCTTGATCTGGAAATTTTAACGCACGCTGAATCATGTAGAAATTCAGAGAACCATCAGTGATCTTATTATGACAATGTCAAACCAGCTTGCAAAATAGACTTTAATGCAGAATTCTGTCAGCAAACAGAATTTTATCTAAGGAGACCATTGAGAGACATAAAACCTCCAAGTGCGACATGCCAATGTCAGCCATCTTGCATGACAAATTTCTCATATCTCCAGTAGCTTTAAATCTAACTTCAACCTCAGCTAATATTACACTCATGCATATCCTATAAACATAACCAGGCAATGACTTCGCTACTAAGATTTAAAATCTTTAAAAAAGCAGCCATGGTTAAATTTTTTTAAAAATTTTCTGAACTTTGCCAATTATAATAATTTAAAAAGGAACTCAAAACTAAATTTACTCCCTTTTCAAAATATCATATTGCTAAAATATAGTTATAGAAGATATATAAAAATAAATTGTCATTAATAAGTTTAGTAATGACAAATATTAACATGCATCTTCAGCATCTTTTGACACCAATTTAAGCTTCCTATGACCAATA
This sequence comes from Ceratothoa steindachneri, assembly GCA_963969495.1. Lineage (NCBI taxonomy): Eukaryota > Metazoa > Arthropoda > Malacostraca > Isopoda > Cymothoidae > Ceratothoa > Ceratothoa steindachneri. The sequence continues at coordinate 89,375,958 of OZ018321.1, forward strand.
ATTGTTCAAAAGTTATGACAAAACAAGAATTTGATACCTGGTGAACCTTTAGTGCGCCGTAGCTGGCTAATTTTGGGGACTACCACCCAAAATTGGGCTAAAGATTATTTTTGGATATATCTGCACCTAATGAGAACTACTCAATCATTATTTTAGTTACAAATTTTTTTTCACTCCACCCTAATGGTAATATAAATTTAACATATATTTAAACTATTATTGCAGAATTTATTTATAAAGTGCTAAAATCTGTCAATTTGTACCATTAAAGGTTGCCTTTATATATTGGAATTACAGAGCATACCGCTTATTATACAATTGATAATGGCGAATGCCGAAACTAGTTCTGCCCATCAATTAATCAGATTCATAAATTGCGGTTTATTATTATTCTTTGCACTTAATATCTATCTCGTCAAAGTGATACCTTTTAACATATATATATATATATACTAGGCAGGATAAGCTGGGAAGTCACTGTTTTCTCAGTAAAGTGTACTACAAGTTCTTAGAAATAAGTCCTCCATTTTGACTTTTTGCCTGAGCGGGTTTCCTTCCTTTTGTTTTGTATGTTTGGTTTTTGGCATATTTATTTGTTTGTTTGTTTGTTAATCTCGCCTAGTATTAGCCTGTAGCATAATTACAACAGCTTGTGCCCAATTAGGCAGGCACCAGATGGTCTCCTTAAAAGAAATCTTAGGATAAGGAGTTGGTAAAACTTGCATTGATATCCTCTCTTGTATACCTGTGACATCATTACTTAGGGTACTCAGATTAACAAAATGAATGAGATTCCGTGGCTGCTTCTCTGAATGCCTTTGATGAAAAAAAATTAAATATCAAATAAGTTTCATAAAAATACTTAACATGTAAAGCAATCAAAATTACATAGGAAAGGTCAATTTTGTATTAAGTTAATATAACAAGCCTTTTAAAACCTGACAATATGATAACAAAAGTTACCTTCAAGCTGAATTTGCATGATGCTAGTGTTCCAATTGTTTTCTCTTTTATTAACTAAAAAAATATTTCTACATAAAACCAAACCAAATCAATTTCTCTTACATCAATTCTAGTTATTAATAAAATTCATTATAAAATAGCATTTAGTTGTTTTTTTTTACATGAATTAATCCAAATATTAGCCAAGAATTATCACACCTCCACAATTAAAGAGTTGTGTACCCTCCTGGCCCTCACACTGATAAGGTGATCTGCCCTGCCTAAATTGTAGAGGTTGGGTAGCTTCTTAAGAGTTTAATACCCCACATAGTCTTCTATGGACTAGATAATGTGAGAATTGTGAAATTTAAAAGCTTTATGAAATTATCAGAAATTTGTTAATTTTAATATATAATTTCAGTGTTTTATACCTATACTAATTTTTTTTTATTATTCCCAGCTAGTCTAACACTGATTTTACCAGATTCCTAACAAGTTATTATAAAAATATTACAATGAGGCCTTAGAGTTGAAAATAATTTTTCTTTTGTGAAATATTAAATATTCTAATACTTAAATTACTTTATAGAATCTAAGGTGATAAGAAAAGAAGGAGACTGCAAAAGACCATTCATGGCCTACACTTGGCAGCTCCTATTCACTTGGCAGCTCCTAGCTGGTAAAGAGATGGGATTCTCTCTTGCTATGATGCTCTTCATGGAATTAACTAATGATGGTTACAGATGATTCCCCTTGCCTTAAATCCATTTTTACAATATCAGGGAGAATCTTCTATGGATCCATCTTCTTGGAATAGTTATGGCGTACTTCCTTAGCTTCTTTGGCAATTTTATCCCCAGCTTGCAAAATTTTTAAGGTTATAAGAATGTAAATTCTATGTTTTGTTTGGAAAGTGTTTCTTCTCACATGATCATATTTAACATGGTCCTCCCACCAATATATTTAAAACAGGTGTGGTTTTTTTATAGTTAATCTTTTATTGCTTCTATTGACTAATTAGGACCCAAGTATTTGAAAATTTTAACTTGAGTATTTAGGAAAATTGAATTTAATAAGTCCTAGGAAATTTGTTTATTCTTCTGTAATTGTAAATTTAATACGCATCATAGAATCACAGCTTAGCAGGCAAGGCTGTTTTTTTTTATTCTAGCCACCCTGTAGGGTAAGAAAAAATAGGGGTAGTGTAGTCATTTCCAAGTGGATTGGAGCTCATAGCTTGGTACCCTATAGTTGCATAATATTGTACTTATCCATGTACACCCACAGCCAAATGTTTTGGGATACATGGCATTTTTTTATTTTATTCCTTGTGTATGTGTATGAATATATTAGAAATAAAAATACAAGCTTGCTTATATATATATATATATATATATATATATATATATATTTATATATATATATATATTTACATAAAGGTATATAGCCTATGTACATAAACTATCTTGGGCATTACACGCTCCCTACAATCTGTTAAAAAAAACAAAAAACAACAACTTTGTAGTCCATTTTCTTAAAAAAAAAAAATCAACTTATTTATTGGTTGATTTTTACTAAAGAAAGGTTAAAATATTACTTGAAAGATTCTGCATAGCGTTATGATGAGTTATTTGCAAATTTAATTTTAAAAAATAAATTAGTTGGGTGGAGGTAGCCAAATTAGACGAATTTGAGAGAAATCTTTGACTAGTAGAAGTTAATCACATGAAAAAACTCATCATAATGATGTAATCGATGGTTTACATTTACCTACAGCATTTATTTCACAAAGATCAGTTCATAAATAGGGGACTTATGTTCATGAAATGCCTGAAAATTTGAGTTTTTTCCTCCCCCATTGCTTTAGAATGGTGGTGGGGAGTGTCATATTTGAACAATTAAACTAGATAGTCCTTGATAAAGTTATAATAAATAAATATCCAACTCTTAAAAAATTTGATACGCGCAAGAGTAAGCCTTAAACAGTCCCCTTAAAGATCTGAGAAAGTTGGAGCATCCAAGAGCAACCTTATTCTGGGCAACCCATGGTCGGTGCACAACATGCCAAGGATTCTGCTTTGCATGAGCTTTTCATATAAGCAAACCACAGTCCAGCTACTCCATGAATGCACACGGTGCAATCACCTCGCAGTGAGCACCAAGGGACTTGTAAATAAATCCATGAATGCACAGATGGTGGACAAGTTAAGTTAATGCATCCATGAGAAGTCTGTTGCAGACTGCTTGTACAATGCCTGAAGTCATTTAAAACTTACAAGATCAACCTTCAACAGAAGCAAGGTTTACTGGCTTGACCATTTGCTCACTGTGACTGGACCGGGTGTCAGTTGGGATATTTTATAGTCCAATGAGTCAAATTCCAGTTCTTGACAGCCTAGCATGGTGGCCACTCTGTTATGACATGGGGCTGCATGTCAAGTTCAGGCGTGAGTCATTTCACCATTTGTGATGGCACAGAATTCAGACAAGTACCAACCTTTCCTGAGAGATTACATGCTCCCCTCTGCCTCAGACCTCCATAAATGCCTGAAATATGAGTTTTCCAGCAGGAGAATGCTCCATGGCACCATTCTGTATTCGCCATAGTGGTTTCTGTGGATATGAATCCACTGTAAAACCTCTGACAGGATGTAGCGGGTCAAAAATCTAGACTAACCCCCAATCGATCCACCCCGTAAGGGGCGCGGCGATTTGCCACTCTGGCCGCCGTGCTGACGGGATCCAGCGCTCCGTCCGGCCCCAGCTTAGCCTCTCTTCCTTCCTTCAAAACACTTGTTTCCTCTCTTTTCACACAACCTCTCCGACAACTTTCTCTGGTCAGCCTCTAATTTCACAGGGTAGATGCTGACCTTCCTTTCAGCCAACCGTCCTGCATCGGGGCTGAGAGGGTGGGGGACAATGTTCCCTAACCCCTGAGCTCCGGTCTGGGGTGGCTGGTTTTTAACTACCTGCTTCATCCCCACCCATACCTTCCTCACATCCCTTTTCCTCTCCTCTTCACAATCTATTAATTTTTATGCCGTGTCCAAGGTGGAGCCGCCATGCCGATGGACTGCCAGGCCACCAGGCGGGAGGGGTGGTCCCAAATGGCGGCACCGGGCTTTTAAGCACCTCTCGCAGTGCGGGCTACTGCGAGAGGTGTGCGCGATTGCATCCCGTGTTTAAAAAAGGGTCACCATGCCCAATGATGATAAAAAAAACAAACCCAACCCTCAACTTCCCCTGTTCCATCCACGGAGCCGCCCTCGGGCAGCTCCAGCAAAAAAATGGAGGTTCCCCTCCCCCTGTGCTTGCACAGGGGACCCTCCATATTTCTCTAACCGGAGAGGAGGCTTACTCCTCTCCTTCGCCTACGGGTGCAGGGGACTCCCCCTCACCCCCTTCTCTGGAGGTGCTTTCGGGCACCTCCCTTTTCCCAGCGGCAGTCCCCTCTTTTCTTTCCAAGGGGACTGCCAAGAAAGCCAGCAGGCAGCCCTTAGCCAGCCGCTCCCCATCAAAGCGGCTCGGTAGGGCAAACCCCCTTAGGGGGGAGAGGGAAGCCAGGCCCCTTCGGTCGCTTCCCTCAAAAGACCTGCTGGCAAGAATTTTAAACCTTGCTGGGGTCAAGGCCTGTGCCTCCCCACACAAGACTGGCGACACTGCCAAGGGGACCTGCGATGTCCTGGGAGGGGATGGCCAACTGGAGGCCCCTCCTGTGATAAACATGGTCCTTGAGGAGACCCAGCCTCAGACGGTAGGGCCTTCCATGGGGGGGAATTCGGGCTCGGCGCCAAGCACCGAACCCGAATCCGCCCCTATGCAAGGTCCTCCTCAAATGGCTGAGGGCTCCGAGGCAGTAAAAGGAGGGGAGGGATATCCTCCAACAGGTGCCCCCACGACAACCAGGACCTTCTCCATTTCGGAGAGGGACCTGGCTGAGGCCGGTCCATCTGGCCTGGGGGCTTCTGCCGGCGGAGGTGAAAAGCGGGTTCATTCCCCGCCCTCCTCTCCAAAAAAGAAAAAGACAAAAAAGACTCAGGGCTCCTCTCCATCCGCGGGGGCTGCGGGGACGGATGGGTCTGCTACCACTTTGGTAGGCGACCAAGCCAAGATCGGCACATCCGGCCCCTCTACCCCCTCGTGTGCAGAGCCCCTGACCAAGACTAACACCAAAAGTGCACAGGGCGGAGCCTCGATGACATCGGGGCCCCTCATTCAGAGGTTACCTGGCGTTTTCGAGCCCGCTGGCTTCAAACGCTTCCTCGTTATTCGCTCCACTGATGGCACCATGTTGTCCAAGGGCAACATGATCCATCAGAGGAGAGGATTAGCTAGTGCAATTGGTAGAGAGCCGAAGGTGACCCGTTTCTCGGACGGGAGCCTTCTGGCGAATGCGGCGAATCCCGCCGAGGCGGCCAAGATAAGTGCTCTTCGGACACTTCATGGCACCCCGGTGAGTGTGACGCCGCACTCTACCATGAACTTTGTGAAAGGAGTAGTTTATGCAAGGGAACTCGTTGACTACTCCATTGAGGACATCACCCTAGAGCTGGCCGACCATGGGGCAGTCAAGGTCGAACGTGTGATGAGAAAACAGGGAGGGGCTTCGAGACCCACCCCTACACTCTTCGTCACGTTCGACTGTGACAAGCTCCCTGAGTCGGTGCGTGCCGGTTGGTACCGCTACCGCGTGAAGGCATTCGTGCCACTGCAGCGGCGGTGCTATTACTGTCACCGCTTCGGCTATACGAATCGCTCATGTAGACGTGCAAAGTCGGGGTCACCCGAAGTCTGTGTAAATTGCTCCAAGGTCGCACACGATAAGTCCAAATCGTGTGTGGCCAAGTGTGTCAATTGCGGAGAGCCGCACCCTGCTTCTTCGAAGCAATGTGGTGCATATCTCCTGGAGAAAGAAATCCTGGCCGTTCAGGCCCAGGATAGACTCTCATTCCGCGAGGCTAAGGACTTGGTCCTGGTGCGCCCAGCTCTGCCTGGGACGTCATATGCCTCAGTAGTTCGAAAGGCACCCTCTGCTCCTGGCCCATCCTGGCCAACGAGCACGTTTGTTTCCGCGCCCATTCGGAGCCCTTCTGCAGGCTCTACCCAACCCGGGCGCTCCCCTGGTAAAGCTGGCTGCAAAAAGGGTTCATACCCAGCCCCAGCTAAAACCAGGGCTCCCCCCTCTTCCCCCAGCGTGACCGTTTCCCGCAAGGCGAAACGGCCACGCGCCTCCACCGAGTCGTTAGACTCACAGGAGGCAACACCCCTGAAGATGGTCGCTAGGCCATCTTCAGGGGTTCCTAAAGCTGTCCCCCGAAAGGAGGACAGCAACAAAGGAACTTCGGCTCCTTCGCCCACGCCCCGAGGTGGAGCGAGTGGCTCGGAGACGGTGGTTCCTCGAAAAGAGGCCCCCCCAACCTCCCCCAATAAGTCCTCGAAGGCGACAGCGCCTCCAGCGTTTTGTCCGGCCAACAGCGCCCGGGGTTCTGCCCCCGGGAAGCGTACGGCCATTCCCGTGAGGGTCTTCAATTCGAGGAGGGCCCCCGCGTCTCCTCCGAGCTAGGCCTGGAGGGTATATTCCTTCAATGGAATTGCCGTGGACTCCGGGCCAACTGGGAGGAGCTGCGGAGGCTCGCCTCGTCCCGTTCCCCGTTACCTATTTTTTTGCAGGAGACCATGCTAGGCGCGTGCCCCCTGCCTGCCCTCCCGGGGTATAAGGGTCTTGCGACCCCACCACCGCGGGATGGCCGGGCTGGGGGATGCGCGGTTTACACCCGGCATGATGTCTCCGTTCTTCCTTTATCTTTAGATACCTCCTTTCAGGCAGTGGCTGTGCAGCTACACCTGGATAGGAGGTATACTATCATTTCTGCGTACATTCCACCGTCAGCTGACTTCGACGCGGGGGACTTCCGCCGCGTCGTGGCACGGTTGCCGAGGCCCTATCTCTTGCTTGGAGATCTGAACGGCAGGCATCCTCTCTGGGGAGATTACTCCATAAATCCCAGGGGACAAGTCCTTGCCGATCTGATCGAAGAGCTTGAGATGGGTGTCCTAAACGTGGATGAGTTTACGCATCACTGTCCGAGAACCGCTTCATTTTCTTGCCTTGACCTATCTTTGTGCTCTTCGGATGCACAGCCTGATTTTGATTGGGGGGTGGTCGATGACCTCCATGGTAGTGATCACTTTCCCATTCAAATATCATTTTCAGGGCAACTGCCGCCTGAGAGACCACCTCGGTGGTGCTTGGCGCGGGCGCGGTGGCCTGCATTTCAGGAAATGACTGAATTCTCTATCTCAGTCGAGGAGTTTAGGTCGGTAGATGAGGCCGTTGAGTTCTTCTCCGGCAACCTCATCGCCGTGGGCCTGACTACTATTCCTAGGACGTCTGGCCGTTTTGCACACCGACCACTCCCATGGTGGTCGGCCGAGTGTGAGACGGCCCTCAAACAGAAGCGTTATGCCTACATGCGCTATAAGCGCCGCCCGAACGATTTCACTGTCGCTGAATTTCGTCGGGCTAGGGCTAGGTTCCGGTATATTTCGAAGCACGCCCGCCGCTCTTCTTGGCGGGCATACGTGTCTTCACTTAACGGGAAGACCCCTTTAGCTGAGGTGTGGAAGCGAGTCAAAAGGGTTCGGGGCAAGTTCTCGCAGGACCCCCCTCCCGTTCTCCAGGAGAATGGGACCGCAATCTCGGACCCCGCGTCCGTGGCGGAATCCTTAGCGACCGCTTTCTCCGCATTCTCTAGCCGTGATGCTGCTCCGCCAGCATTCAATGCAAGTCGTGATGTCGCGGAAGGCCGCCGGCTGGACTTTACCTCCAGAGGCGGAGAACCCTTCAACGACAAGTTTACTGTGAGTGAGTTGCGTTCCGCTCTCGCTTCGTGCGCGGACACCGCCCATGGTCCGGACGATGTCCCGTACGCCATGCTTCGACACCTGGGTGAGCGAGGCATGGCCTTTCTGTTAGATATGTTCAACAGGATCTGGGTGGAAGGTCTTCTCCCAGACTCCTGGCGAATCGCTACTGTGCTCGCCTTTCGCAAGCCGGGGAGAGATCACTCTACTCCGACCGGTTTCCGCCCAATCTCTCTAACCTCTTGCGTGTGCAAGTTGATGGAGAAATTGGTAAATGTTAGATTAGCCTATTTCCTGGACAGCGGAGGCCATCTGTCTTCTGCACAGTGCGGCTTCCGTAAGTTTCACTCCACGTCGGATGCTCTGCTCCGACTGGAAAATGCCGTCTGCGAGGCTTTCCTTCGTAGACAGCACTACGCCACGGTGTTTTTTGATCTGGAGAAGGCCTATGATACCGCATGGCGATACGGTATCATGGAGACTCTCCACACGATGGGGGCGAGGGGACGCCTCCCAATGTTTATATCTGAATTTTTGCGAGATCGTCGATTCCGCGTACGGGTGGGGGGAGCCCTCTCTGCCCCAAAGGAGCAGGGAAGTGTCCTCAGTGTCACACTCTTTGCCCTGAGCATCAACGGCATCACCTCAGTGCTGCCGTAAGATGTTCTCGCTACGCTCTACGTGGACGACCTTTCGATCTCTTTTGGCGCGGCCCAGATGCCAACTCTGGAGCGTCGACTCCAACAGGCATTGAACCGCGTCTCTCGCTATGCCGAAGCGCACAGGTTTCGGTTTTCTTTGGCCAAGACTAAGGTGGTGCACTTCTGCCGCCATCCACGGCTTCACCCCGACCCAGATTTGTTTCTTAATGGGGTGCGCCTGGATGTGGTTGAGTCGCACCGTTTCCTTGGTCTTGTATTCGACCGACGCCTCACCTGGGAGGCTCATATTCGCAGCCTTAGGGTCTCTTGTACCCGCGCCATGGACATTCTCCGTTCCGTGACGTTCAGCGCTTGGGGCGCTGATAGGGCTACCGCATTACTTTTTTATCGATCCTTTGTTCGCTCGAAGCTCGACTACGGATGCGAGTTTTATGCATCCGCAGCCGAGCGTTTATTGCGGAAGGTGGATTCAATCCACCACACCGGCCTTCGCCTTGCGACCGGTGCCTTCCGCACTTCCCCCATTGAGAGCCTGTTGGTCGATGCTGGGGAGATGCCACTCGCTCTGCGCCGCGTGCAGTGCATCACTCGCCTGTACGCGCGAGCCCGGCGCCTCCCTCAGTCGCCAACAGCTCTCACTGCATCCGCAGCTGATCTCGATGGTGCCTATGCCGCCGAGAGACGCCAGTCATACCCTAAGCCCTTTGGGTTTAGGGCCAGGAAACTCCTTCGAGAGGTAGATATAGCTCTCGGGCCGGTGGCGCCCCTGGTTCTGCCCAGGACGCCACCCTGGAGGGTACCACATTTGGCTATTTGTCGCCACGCCTCTGCTCTCAAAGCTTGTACTGCGCCGGGAGTATTGCGTTCGACCTTTTTGGAGCACACATCGTGTCACGCTGGTACCGTGCCAGTGTATACGGATGGCTCCAAGTCCCAAGAGGGGGTCGGCTTCCACGCCGTATCCCCTCTGTTTGAAGTCAGCGGGGCTCTACCAGGCGCTGCGTCTGTCTTCACGGTCGAGCTGGTGGCAATACACCACTCGGTACGGGAGATTACGCGACGTGCCCGGTTCGGAGACCCGATTGTGATCTATAGCAACTCACAAAGCGCCCTGAGTGCTCTCGGGGCATTGGAATCTCCGCATCCCCTGGTTCGCGATATCCGTGACGCCACGGTTTTGGCGAGCCGGGCAGATGTCGAGATTATCTTCTGCTGGCTTCCTGGACATGTAGGAATTGCGGGGAATGAGCGCGCCAAAGAGTCCGCGAGGACTCTGCGACCGGACCAGCGTTTCGCTCTTCCTCACACCGACTACATGGCAGGAATACGGGCAGCTCTTCGGACTGCTTGGCAAAGAAGATGGGAGACGGTCGAAGGGAACTTAAAGTTGCGTGCCATTGCGCCGCGACTGTTCCCATGGACCTATCCCCCAATGCCGCGGCGGCTTCAGGTTGCTTTCTGTCGTCTCCGAATCGGACACACTCGTGTGACGCATCGCTATCTGATGGAGCGCTCGCCTGCGCCCTATTGCAACGACTGCGTCGTCCCCCAGACTGTTCGGCACATTCTTGTCGAATGTCCCAGTCTGGGTGATCTTGGCGCACGACACCTGTCTCGGTACCGGGATGGGCGGGGTCGCTACCGCCTGTCCCTTGTGCTCGGGACGAGTGCGTGTACTTTGACTGGTGGACTTATTGACTTTTTGGGGGAGGCCGGCCTTCTCCCTTTTATTTAACCCGATTTAATTGTTGTTGTTGTTCTTGTAATTGTTTTTGTTATTGCTTTATTATTGTTATTGTTATTTCTTGTTATTGTTTTCTGTTTAATTTTTTAAAGTAGCCTAGAACTAGGCTGTTTTTTACGGCGACTTATGCCTAAGTCGGCAGTCGCCAGATAGCCCCTTTAAAAAACAAAACAAAAACAAAACACAATCGATCCAACCCGCTTCCTACAGTAATCCGGATGTGAGAAATTGAAAGAGATTGAAACGGATTGTATATACAGTCCCTTTACTTACAAAAAATGTACAATAATATCTACAATAGAGAAGGGCGATTATATTGGAGATCTCGTTACTATTCACAAAAAATACAGCTAAAGTTTCCTATATATATGAAAAAAAAAAAAATAAGTCCCACCTATAAATATTATTAATCGATCCTAAGAACAATTAAAAAAATCATCAAACCAAATAAAATTTGGGTTACTACATTCAATGAACAACAAAAGATGGCCTCACGTGGTACAACAAAAACCTTAGCATACCTTTTAAAATCACTTAAACAGTCAGGCCATTCATTCACATCAACACGCGTCATTACACACCTTCAATTTACTAACAAAAGGACGCATCTCTAGAATATCATGATCACTTAAAATCTCATTCTCATCATCCATGACCAACTATATCATACCGCAAAACTTGACAACATTCTTTGCACACTCATTTAACCTCATCACCTCACATTCGCCTTTCATAAGACAATCCTTATCAGCACCCAAAGACAAATCATTCAATCTCATAAAGTCTACACCAAGCAAGAAACAACACGGCATTTGCTCATCTTTCAGAATCACAGTCATGCTTTACATTCACACCATTACCCAAACTCACTTTCAGACTAACCTGTTCCCATGCCACTATCATGCCATTCCCTAATCCACTTATCCATAACTTCACAGGTTTATGCTCGCAACATCTAAACTCATCATACTTACTCAGAAGCCTCTCATTCACTAAAGACACTCGCGCTCCAGTATCAATCAAACCACAGAAGAACCTTTTACCAACTTTCACTCTCGATTCCATCATATCAGGTCAACCATGTTCGCAATACACAGAAGGAACAAGCACACCAACATCAGCACTGATATCCACACTGTCATCAACTCCCATATCATCACTCACCGCACACTCATCATCATCCAGACAATGATTCTTCTCTCTTATATATGAACACTTTTCAATCACCCAATTGTAGTGCACACCGCTCAAACATTGCAGATGTACCACATTAGGATTCAAACCCTTCATCTTCTCATCCTTGTACACAATCGGCCTCTCACCACCAAAGTGCACATAAACAATCACTCCATACAAATGACTCACTACAATCAACACTTCCTGAAATGGCGGGACCCCTTGCATACACATCGCTCTCAATTCTTTCATGAAGTTCTGCACCTTTGCCATACCAATGCTTTCAGGCTTCCTACATACTTCATTCATTACCTCCTTCCTTAAGTCATCCACACTATCGGGCACTCTCACATCTACTCCATCACTCTTCAAATCTTGCAAACCATTCCATACACTCTCAAACAAGGAATCACCACCACCCTTACTCTCCTTTCCATTCATAATCCCTTTTGGCAAATACTCAGGATCACTCACTGCACACACATTTTCATCATTCGTACCAGGATACCTTGACATCAAATCAGCCACTCCATTCCGTTCACCAGGCACATATTCAATCACATTGTAGCGGGCCGAAAATATATCTCTAATCCCAATCAATAATCGATCCAACCCGCTTCCTACACTGTCCGGATGTGAGAAATCGAGGGATAATGAAACGGATTGTATATACAGTCCCTTTACTTACAAAAAAAGTACAATGATAGTTACAGTTATATTTACAGCAATTTATATTTACAAGGGAAGTGTGCACACTTCAAAATGAGGCTGGATTCCCCAATCCAAATACGATACCAACAGAGAATTTTATAAAAGGCGAATACAACAAATTTACTTATATATCTACACAAAACATAAAAACACAACAACAACCGAACGAAAAAAAAGGGCACGCGCTATCACTTGTGTGCTGGAGGTGGGTGGTAGTAGGCTAACTTAGAAGGAGGCAGGATTGTCAATGAAGGCGGGTATGGCGGTTCAGGTGGTTAGCGAGGCACGAAAGCCCTCCGTCTCAGGGCTGGGCAGAGCACTCGTCTAGAGAACCCCTCTTGCTGTCAGTCCACACTTCCACTCTCTGTAGAAGAGATATATCCTCCTTTTATGACCCATTTATTTATACATGGATGGCGAAACTAATAAGTGGGCATTACCCGAGTAAATTTATCGACTAGCTTACCTCTTTCTAGAATATGACGCTTTGATAAAAGTTTATTTTAAGCAAAGTACAATATTCTTTTAATTATAGTGATATCTCAAAACTAGCTACTATCTTTCCAGAATATGACGCCTGGAAAGAAAGAAAAACATGGTAATCATTTTATACATAAAATAAACAAAAATAAAACACACCCATTCCCATTCACACACATTCTTACAGAGGGAGGGAGAGGGTACTGAGAAAAGGGGTGGGAGAATGGCCCTTTTTCACACACTCACATTCGCTCCACCACAACATAATCAAAGTCACTCGAATCTTCCAAAGTCCTTGCAATCCTACTATCAGCCCACTTCATACACTGCAGATACACAAGAGGTTGATCATCTGTTTTGATCACAAACCTCATACCATACAAAAATGGATGCAACACTTTCAAACAATATCTTATCGCAGCCAACTCTCGTTCCACAATCAAATACTTTCGTTCTGCAACATTCATAGCCTTGGATACATACCCAATTATTCGCCCGACATTCTCTCCATTCAAACGCTGCTCTTGCATCAGAAAAACCTCCCATACAATACCCACTCGCATCTGTATACAATTCAAGCATTTTAGCATTCACACTATAATCTGGGTAAGCCAATTCAACATCTTCAGCCACTGCCTCTTTCAGTCTCTCATATGCTTCATTCATCTTATCATTCCACTTGACAACCATACTGCCTTTCTTGCCCATCCACTCAGTCAGAGGCTTACTCACACCAGAACAATCATGTATAAACTTTCGCTGGAACTCAATCAAACCCCAAAACGACTTCAGTTGCTTCAGTCACCGGTTTTGGAAACATTCGCACCTTCTCAACATACTTCGGTGATTTTCGCAATCCATTCTCACTCACCATATGCCCAAGGAATTCCACTTCTTTCACAAACAATTCACACCGACACTTTCACTTTCACACCAACACTCTCCAACATTCTCAACACATCATTCACCAATCTCATATGCTCCTCAAAAGCCTCAGTCATAATCAAAATATCATCTATAAACGCAATCACATTCTTACTCGCAAACTTACTCAACACAACATTCATTGCCCGCTGGAAGGCTCCGGGAGCATTAGCCAACCCAAAGCTGAGGTTCCGGAACTGGTAACGCCTCTTTGTAGAAGAGAAGGCAGTTACCAGCCTGCTCTCCTCAGCAATAGGCATCTGGTAATACCCCCGTACCAGATCCAGCTTCGTAAACCACTCCATCCCATGCATACTAAACACACACTCAGATACCACACACATTGTAAACCTTTCTTTCACTGTCCTTTCATTCACCTTTCGATAATCCACACACAGACACAATCTTCCACCCGGCTTATGTACAGGCACAATTGGACTATTCCATGCACTCTCGCTCTCTTCAATCACCCCCAATTGCTTCATCCTACATACAACTTATACACCCCATTTTTACCAATCTTTCTCTCAATCTGATCACTCGCAGGATGCACAACCATACGATTCATTTTCATAAAATCATACCTCAAAATCACACCATACTCACTACTCACCTTATCAATCACGGAGAATTCACATTCATTCATCATCATACCATGCATTTGAACAGCTGACCTTATCATTCCAATCACAGGCACTCTCCTATTACCAATACCTAACAAACTACCCTTACACTCAGACAGGAGGGCTTTCTCGCTAACCTTGTCATACACATCTTTATACACCAAGCTCGCCTTGCATCCAGAATCTATTAAAGCCAAACACTCAATTCCATTCAATTCCACCTTCACACTCAAACACTCATACTTCCTACCAGACAGCACTTTCACACTAGACAGACTTACCAACACATTACTCACACTCATGCACCCAGAGGATACTTCACTAGGTACCCTCTTACCATTCAGTTTCCCGCTTCAGACTTCCCATTCACACCTTGCGCTCTCAGTCTAATCTAACACTTTTCGCTTGAATGTCCTTCCATCGCACAATAGCTACATACATTCCTCTGGTCACGACACATTCTTGCATAATGACCAGCCTTTCCGCAATTACCACAAGCATACTTCACACCCCCAGCAGTTGCCCCACCATTCAACCTCGGACAATCTTTCTTCAAATGGCCTATTTCTTTACACTCGAAGCACTCTTTCACACTTTCCTGGCAATCCTTTATCATATGCCCTTTCTTACCACACCCAAAACATGCACCAGACGTCCACCTACATTCTGCCAACATATGACCTTTCCTTTCACACTGATGACATTCCGCAATCTTTCTCCCACCATTCAATCTCTCGTTTGCTGGGACATACCTCGGTTTCTCTCTCATATATCCGTTCCCACGCTTGAAATTGATTTGCCCCCTTCCATTCGACCACCCTCCATTCTGCCGACCCAGGAAGTTCAACATCACTCCAGCTGGCGCAGCCTTCAGGACATCCCTGTAGCTGACAAACTGCTGGGGTGGATGAAAGCTCCTGGGCTTGTTACCCCCATATCAACCGTTCATCTGTCAGTCTTACTCTCTCCTTTCTCTTTGCACTCAGCCATTCACACCTTTCATGGGATCGTGTCCAAAAACTTCCTCATCAGTGGTTTACATTCATTTACATCATCATCACCATACCTCATTCTTGCCATACTCTCAAGCCTGTGCATACATATTCACCCCTTCGTTCTTACCCATACGTGCCTTCTCAAATTCATTCACTCTCTTATATTTCACACTCTTTCATTCGTTTCACCTGTCCAAAAATCCGCTTCTTCACTACATCGTACCTCGGTTCCCCCACACTTGTAATCACGTGGAAAAACTCCAATACTTTTTCCTCCAAACATTCATCCAGTATCCCTTATTCTCCGGGTACTTGAGCTTACAATATCGCTCAAATTCCCTGAAGAATTCTTCCACACATTTCCCACCATGTAACCTAAATCTATCTATCTTTGGCACTTCCCTTATCAAAATACCCTTTCCCACATTCACTTCACTCTCACTCATATCAATCATACCATCACTCTCTCCTTCATCCGAGTACAATGAGTCCACACTCTTGCCTCTTATCTTCCTATCCTTCCCCTTTGCACCACTCTTCCTTCTTCTCTTGCGTTCAACTCTCTTCCATTCTCCATCCTTCCTATCACTCATAATCACCCTATCCTCTCTAGACTCTCACACATTCCCATTAGTCTTATTCCCTTCAGTCGGAGCAGGGGTCAAGGTCGAGGGTCCTGGGGCCAGTCCTGACCCCTTCATCATGTCATACAAGTCCTGCATCCGTTGGTCAGTCTGATCCTGTCAGTCTCCCATTTCCTTCTTCATCCTATCAGTCTTTTCATTCATCCCTTGCATTTCATTCTTCATTCCCTCAATCATTCCCCGCAACATTTCACACTCCTCTTCTTTCTTCCTCAACTCCAGTCTCAATCGCACTACTTCTTCATTCAAAGTTTCAGCTACACCCATTGTTCCCAAGTTAGTAAAAAGATAGGAGGAGGGAAAAATCAATCAAACTACTTGTCACGCTAATTGGGTATGGACTGCAATCCAATCCCGTTACGCTCCCGGTTTCGAAGTCTCACGTCCCTATTCGGGCGCCAAATGTAGCGGGCCAAAAATCTAGACTAACCCCCAATCGATCCAATCCGTTTCATGCTCCCTCGATTTCTCATGTCCGGATTAGTGTAGGAAGCGGGTTGGATCGATTGGGGGGTTAGTCTAGATTTTCAGCCCGCTACAAGGACCTGAAAGAGGCTGTAAGGTATCAGCCTGCCTCCAATGAGCAACTGAAGGCAGTCATCACCAAGGAGCGAGCCAGCATCACGCCCTTTAGGTGTGTCAGTTTGGTATTGCTGTAATTTTCAGTGGCATCTTGTTATGTCACTGATGTTTTCCCCTCCCTCTCAGGGAACTTTTCTTCAGGGGTTGTTCCCGGAGAGGCTCTGGCCTTCTCGTGGCGAGAGGGGTCAGCTCTAGGCCCCTTAGGGGTCCCATGGTACTGCCAACAAGACTTTTAACATACCCCTCTCTCTTTTTCCCCTTATTACATTCTTCCACTGCCTTTTATTTTCCCCTCTTCCTTCACCTATCTAGTGGACCTTATGGATACCCGACCTCTGCTGATTTAATGGATTGATTCTGAATTGTTCTTTCATGAAGGTGAAAGAGTCTGGGCATCTCCACCGCCTTCATCTACTGAATGCCCAAGGAGAAACCCATCGTTGGCCCCTTTTCTCTGCGTAGGAGAACTCAGGCAGCCTCTTAGGTTTCTAAAGATGGTGTGGTGGATCCGTATCCATTCTCCAAGAGGACATACCAGACGTAACTGATTGTATAGTTGCAGTAGTGCCAGGCCCTTGTAGGCCTCCATGGTAGGTAGCCATAAACCAAAAACCTCCCCTTCTCATAAGGGTTCTACATGCCAAACGTTCCTTAGCTCCCCTTTCAGCCTTCCCTCGCTCATTGTAAGGCGAGATTATCCTCGCTTTCTTGTCATGAATTCATCATCTGACACCCCACTTGCAAAAGTCGATGTGTTTGACATCAATGAGTCTTTTGAGTCCCTCTGTGGTGAGCCCCGCCGGATGTGGTCCAGAGGTAATGGTGATGTTGTAGTTGAGGTGTCATCCCACTCTCAACACAACCTTGTGCGAAATTTATCTTTGATAGCTGAAATTCCAGTAACTGTCTCGCCCCATCCGCATCTGAATTTTGTTAAAGGTGTCGTCCGTTCAAACGAACTAAAGGACTACGACCCCACCCGCCTTCAGAGTAAGCTTAGTACCCAACGTGTCACACACGTACACAGGGTAACTAAAACATTAGGCTCCACTAGAGTCCTAACTGCCACACTGATTTTAACATTTGAATGACAAGAACTGCTGCAGTATATTAAAGCTGGGTACCTTCATGTCCTGGTAAGTCCCTACATCAAACTACCCAGATGCTGCTTCAATTGCAATTAATTTGGACATGCCTGTCGGTGCTCTCGCTCCTGCGTGAATTGTAGCTCGGACTACCATGGCCCCGAATGCCCCAAAACACCCCGATGTGCCAACTGCGGAGGTACCCACAGTGCTGCATCAAAACTCCGCTCTATATTTTTATATGAAAAGGAGGTGCTCGCTTTGTGCGACTCCCTATGTCTAGATATGAGAGGCCCACCAGCGTGCTCAAGCACAAACCTCATCACTTGGCCGGCTCTTTTCTGATGTTTTACGTGATGCTGGATGAAACTGACCATCACACGTGAGTTCCGACCAGCCTGAAGCACTTCACCCTAGATCTACTTGCAGTGTCGGAAACATTCAGAATATGCAGTCAAAGTATCGCTCTCACACTGAGATAACCAATGTAGCCCCCCTCTCTCCAGCAGCTCTAGCTGGGAGAGACACTCAGAGTGAGACACTTGAAGACATCAGACGCTATTTGAAAGAATCCTCAACATCAACCAGTGAATGTTCATCCACCCGGCCCCGAGGCCCAAAGCCCAGTGGTAAGAGGAAGTATTCCTCACCTGGGTCATCGACCACCAATAAGTGGGCAGCCCCTGGAGCTGACTCGGCCGAGCCCCTAGGAATCTTCAATGGACTCCTCCCCTATGGCTGAACATTCTCTGCCCTTAAGTCCCTCCCACCCTTCACAGGACGTAGGCCCCATCCTGATCCAAACGATGGCAGATATACACCCATCTCCACACACACCACTCAGATCACCTGTTCATTCCGCTCACCCTTCAACCCATGATCCGATGGAAGCAGTTGATACTCTAACATCACCAATCGCAGCATTTGGATCAACTCCTCAGACACCGAAAATACCCTCGACCCATGAATCTGGATCTACTGGCCAAAAATCCCTTCTCAATCTTCCTTTTGCGCCAGGTTGTGAGCCCAAATTACAATCAAGGGCCCCGGTTGGTTCTCCAAAATGCACAAAAAAAAAGCCCCAGTTACTGCTCCAGCTAGGATCTCTTCCCCTGCAAAAGCAGGCTCCTCAAAATTAGCTCTCCGTCTCCCAAGCTCTTTGGGACGAACCTCAAATACAATATCAGCCACAAAAGAGAAAAAGATATCCACAGTGGTATCTAATCGTCCCACATAGTATCTTCCATTTTACAATGGAATTGTCAAGGCATTCGTCCAAAGTGGGAAGAACTCAAAATTCTTTTGACGACGACTCCACCCTGCAGTTATTTTTCTTCAGTAAACTGGGTATACAGCCCTTTCCGCCGGTACCCAGCTTTCTCACTTTCAAATCTATTGCTCCTGCTGGAAGCTCACCCCATGAGAGGGTGTCAATCGTGGTATCTTCATCCCAACATGTTTCTTCCATCCCCCTACATACTACCCTACAAGCTGTTGCCATGAGGGTTTTTCTTACTAAGCTTTTTACAGTTTGCTCTATTTACCTACCCCCTTGTTTATCATTGTCAAGACCCGATTTTTTAGAACTTATAGACCAGTTGCCCGCTTCATTCTTATTACTAGGAGATTTTAACGTCCCTCACCCATACTGGGGTGACATCACTTGAAATGCCAAAGGCAGTGTTTTAGTCTCTTTTATTATCGGACTTTCTTTGTGTTTTAAATACTGGCAATTTTACCTCTTATCATGTCCAGAAGGACTCTTTTAGCTGTGTTGACCTGTCTGTTTGTTCCCTGGATTGCTTCACGGAATTTCGATGGTCAATTCTTGACAATCTCCATGGGAGTGACCACTTCCCTATTGTCTTATTGGCCCTTCAAGTTAGCCCTCATACAACTATGCCCCTTAAGTGGGACTTAGGCCATGCAGATTGGGAAAGTTTCCGAGAGGTGTCCTTCACAAGTGCATCTTTGGGGACCTTCAATGGAGTGGACGTGGCAGTAGAATACTTTACATTGACTATCTACAATGCAGCAACACAGACCATCCCACACAGGCGACCCGCCACAGGCTGCTCAACTGTGCCCTGGTGGACCTCGTCATGTGCAACAGCTATCAAAAATGACAAGTTAGCCTATGCCCGATTCAGAAAGAACCCAACTTTGTGCAACAAGGTCCTCTGAAACCGAGCTCGTGCGCTTAGCCAGAGAACCCTTCATCAGGCTCGCTGAAATTCATGGCACCATTACGTTTCATCAATTTCCTCTATGACGCCTACCGCTAAGATCTGGAAGAGGATTAATAAGATCAGGGGCTGTTATGCTGATCATCCTACCCCTACACACACTCAACTTAGATGGTTCCTTGGAGAATCATGGCCTGGCAGTCAGCAATGCTTTTGCTGACCATTTCCGCGTCATCAGCAGTGTCAGCCGTTACGATAAGGCTTTTCAATCCTACAAATCAAAGGAAGAGTCATTCTCTCAACTTCACAACAAAATCTAACCTTCCATATAACGCTCTATTCAGCATCCATGAGCTGCATAGCGCTTTGTCCCTTTGCAGATCTACTTTCCCTGGTCTTGATGAGATCCATTTCAATATGATTCGGCACCTACATCCACACTCTACTCTCTTCTTACTTGATTTTTACAACCTTATATGGGTTTATGCGAGGGAACTCATTGACTACTCCATAGAGGACATCACCTTAGAGCTGGCCAACCATGGGGCAGTCAAGGTCGAATGTGTGATGAGAAAACAGGGAGGGGCCTCGAGACCCACCCCTACACTTTTCATCACGTTCAACTGTGACAAGCTCCCCGAGTCGGTGCGTTCCCCTCAGATCCACCAGAGTGCCTGGTGAATTGCATGATAGATATGATATCACCCGGAAGAGTAAAATTCGAGTCTGGGGCGGTAAATGGTCATCCCTTGAAACACTCTTACCTGGTCTAATGCCAAAAAATATTGATCGTAATTATTAAAAAGATTCTCATGCCTATGAGAGAGATGAAAGATACTATGTCAAAATGTTAGTAACGCCATTGTCGATTGTCGATGGGAATACATTTTTTTTGCAATGCTCGGCCTATGCTCTCTTAATACTTGTATATATATAAATAGGATTAATCTTTGCACTGAATTGGGAAGTATATATAATGTCGTGGGGATTACACTTGAAATCTACTTACTAGGATGCTTGCGTCTTAATTGCACCCGACAGAATGAATTGAATAATATTATGGAATTAAGCACTGAATTAATCACTTGAAATAATCGAGGTTAGGAGCTTGGGATGGAAATTCTAGTTAACAATTAAACCAGTGAGGTTAGGGGAGGGGATAATTCACTTTAATGATACCTTTGAGATCGTAAGCATTTGGAGAATGATGGTGAATGTCTTCTTCTTCTGACGATGTTCGGACTTAGCCCGATCGTTCTAGGTTACCGAATGTGGGGGTAATCCTAGACCGGTGTCCTGATATAATGATCTTAGGCCGGATCGTGAAGGCGAGTCAAACTGACTCAAATTAGAATTCTTCTCCTCGAAGTGTCCGTTCCAATTATTGGCACCTGGAGTGGGTAGCCAAAAATGACTACCTAGCTGCGTCTAGAGTAATCTGCAGAGGGAGGTCTTGTGTAACGTCTGACTGAAGGGGGGAGGGTTCTGCCAGAAGTTTAGCACCTACAAGTACCCTGATGGCAACAACAAATTCCCTGGTTTCTTCTTTGCAACGGGCGAACTGTTTCCTTTATGGGACTAGCTCCACATACAAAGTAGGTCCAAGATCTTCTGCCCGACTCCAGGGAAAATTTCCTGTTTTATTTCCCTCAAGAGCTAAAATCGAGAGAGAGCACCGGATTCTCATAAAATTCTTATCGTCGCGCGAAAAGATCTTTCGTCTGCCACCAGGACATGCCAAACATTCCCCCCTAGGCGCCATCCGTGCTTTCCTCGTCTCAAGCCGCAGGTTTATGACACCGCGAAGAAACTCAGGCCTTCGTCGGCTGTCAGGTGTCTTTTGAGGCAGACATTTTCCTGTGTGGCCGGCGGCGAAATTGGTTATCTCAAAGGTGTGAAAGGGATTTAATGAGAAAAGGCGAATTTGGAATAAGGTGGGGGGGGAGGGGGTTACGCAGCTGCGTCGGTGTATTTAAGTATGTACTCGTGCATGGAGGTATATAGACTATTCCTAATATGAAAGGAAATGAAATAAATTCTGTAAAAATCCATATTCATTTTGTATCGTAAAGCCTTCCATCAAAAGCTATAAAATTCCATAAACTCAATAGCTATTGAAAAGTAAAAAAAAAAACAAAAAAAAATACTCCATTGCTTTGTCTATTGGCTTCCAAGTTCCAAGCTTTCAACAGCCTAACAGTTGAGTAATATAGTTATGGAAACTAATTATAAAGTATCTAATAAATTAAGCATAATACACTAAAAACAAATATTGGGCAGAATCGGCATTGGTATCGGCATCAGCAAAAATTTTGGAATCGGCACAACTCTAATCTTCTGTTCGAGGAGGGCCCCCGCGTCTCCTCCGAGCTAGGCCCGGAAGGCATATTACTTCAATGGAATTGATGTGTACTCCCGGCCAACTGGGAGGAGCTGCGGAGGCTCGTCTCGTCCCGTCCCGTTCCCCGTTAGCTATTTTTCTACAGGAGACCATGCTAGGCGCGTGCCCCCTGTCCACCCTCCTGGGGGTATAAGGGTCTTGCAACCCCACCACCACATGATGGCCGGACTGGGGGATTCGGAGTTTACACCCAGCATGATGTCTCCGTTGTTGTATTCACTTTCGATACATCTTTTCAGGCAGTGGCTGTGCAGCTTCACCTGGATAGGAGGTATACTATCATTTCTGCGTACATTCCACCGTCAGCTGACTTCGACGCAGCGGACTTCCGCCGCGTCGTGGCACGGTTGCCGAGATCTGAATGGCAGGCATCCTCTCTGGGGAGATTACTCTATAAATCCCAGGGGACAAGTCCTTGCCGAACTGATTGAAGAGCTTGAGATAGGTGTCCTAAATGTGGATGAGTTTACGCATCACTGCCCGAGAACCGCTTCATTTTCTTGCCTTGATCTATCTTTGTGCTCTTCGGATGCACAGCTTGATTTTGATTGGGGGGGTGGTCGATGACCTCCATCGTAGTGATCATTTTCCCATTGAAATATCATTTTCAGGGCAACTGCCGCCTGAGAGCCCACCTCGGTGGTGCTTGGTGCGGGCGCAGTGGCCTGCATTTCAGGAAATGACTGAATTCTCTATCTCAGTAGAGGAGTTTAGATCTGTGGATGAGGCCCTTGAGTTCTTCTCCGGCAACCTCATCGCCGCGGGCCTGACTACTATTCCCAGAACGTCTGGCCGTTTTGCACGCCGACCACTACCATGGTGGTCGACCGAGTGTGAGACGGCCCTCAAACGAGCGTTATGTTGACATGCGCTATAAGTGCCGCCCGAACGATTCCACTGTCGGTGAATTTCGTCGGGCTAGAGCTAGGTTCCGGTATATTTCGAAGCACGCCCACCGCTCTTCTTGGCGGGCATGCGTGTCTTCATTTAACGGGAAGACCCCTCTGGCAGAGATATGAAAGCGAGTCAAAAGGGTTCGGGGCAAGTTCTCGCAGGACCCCCCTCCCGTTCTCCAGGAGAATGGGACCGCAATCTCGGACCCCGCTTCCGTGGCGGAATCCTTCGCGACCGCTTTCTCCGCATTCTCTAGACGGGATGCTGCTCCGCCAGCATTCAATGCACGTCGTGATGTTGCGGAAGGCCGCTGGCTGGACTTTACCTCCAGAGGCGGAGAACCCTTCAACGACAAGTTTACTGTGAGTTGCGTTCCGCTCTCGCTTCGTGCGCGGACACCGCCCATGGTCCGGACGATGTCCCGTACGCCATGCTTCGACACCTGGGTGAGCGAGGCATGGCCTTCCTGTTAGATTTGTTCAACAGGATCTGGGTGGAAGGTCTTCTCCCAGACTCCTGCGAATCGCTACTGTGCTCGCCTTTCGCAAACCGGGGAGAGATCACTCTACTCCGACCGGTTTCCGCCCAATCTCTCTAACCTCTTGCGTGTGCAAGTTGATGGAGAAATTGGTAAATGTTAGATTAGCCTATTTCCTGGACAGCGGAGGCCATCTGTCTTCCGCAAGTTCCACTCCACGTCGGATGCTCTGCTCCGACTGGAAAATGCCGTCTGCGAGGCTTTCCTTCGTAGACACCACTACGCCACGGTCTTTTTCGATCTGGAGAAGGCCTAAGATACCGCATGGCGATACGGTATCTTGGAGACTCTCCACACGATGGGGGCGAGGGGACGCCTCCCAATGTTTATATCTGAATTTTTGCGAGATCGTCGATTCCGCGTACGGGTGGGGGGAGCCCTCTCCGGCCCAAAGGAGCAGGAAGAGGGTGTCCCGCAGGGAAGTGTCACACTCTTTGCCCTGAGCATCAACGGCATCACCTCGGTGCATCCGGAAGATGTTCTCGCTACGCTCTACGTGGACGACCTTTCGATCTCTTTTGGCGCGGCCCAGATGCCAACTCTGGAGCGTCGACTCCAACAGGCATTGAACCGCGTCTCTCGCTATGCCGAAGCGCACAGGTTTCGGTTTTCTTTGGCCAAGACTAAGGTGGTGCACTTCTGCCGCCATCCACGGCTTCACCCCGACCCAGATTTGTTTCTTAATGGGGTGCGCCTGGATGTGGTTGAGTCGCACCGTTTCCTTGGTCTTATATTCGACCGACGCCTCCCCGGGGAGGCTCATATTCGTAGCCTTAGGGTCTCTTGTACCCGCGACATGGATATACACCGTTCCGTGACGTTGAGCGCTTGGGGCGGTAATAGCGCTACTGCCCTACTTTTTTATCGATCCTTTGTTCGTTTGATGCTCGACTACAGATGCGAGTTTTATGCATCCGCAGCCGAGCGTTTATTGCGGAAGGTGGATTCGATCCACCACACCGGCCTTCGCCTTGCGACCGGTGCCTTCCGCACTTCCCCTATTGAGAGCCTGTTGGTCGATGCTGGGGAGATGACACTCGCTCTGCGCCGCGTGCAGTGCATCACTCGACTGTACGCGCGAGCCCGGCGCCTTCCTCAGTCGCCAACAGCTCTCACTGCATCCGCAGCTGATCTCGATGGTGCGTATGCCGCCGAGAAACGCCAGTCATACCCTAAGCCCTTTGGGTTTAGGGCCAGGAAACTCCTTCGAGAGGTAGATATAGCTCTCGGGCCGGTGGCGCCCCTGGTTCTGCCCAGGATGCCACCCTGGAGGGTACCACATTTGGCTATTTGTCGCCACGCCTCTGCTCCCAAAGCTTGTACTGCGCCGGGAGTATTGCGTTCGACCTTTTTGGAGCACACATCGTGTCACGTTGGAACCCTGCCAGTGTATACGGATGGCTCCAAGTCCCAAGAGGGGGTCGGCTTCCACGCCGTATCCCCTCTGTTTGAATCAGCGGGGCTCTACCAGGCGCTGCGTCTGTCTTCACGGCCGAGCTGGTGGCAATACACCACTCGGTACGGGAGATTACGCGACGTGCCCGGTTCGGAGACCGGATTGTGATCTATAGCGACTCACAAAGCGCCCTGAGTGCTCTCGGGGCATTGGAATCTCCGCATCCCCTGGTTCGCGAAATCCGTGACGCCACGGTTTTGGCGAGCCGGGCAGATGTCCAGATTATCTTCTGCTGGGTTCCTGGACATGTAGGAATTGCGGGGAATGAGGGCGCCAAAGAGTCCGCGAGGACTCTGCGACCGGACCAGCGTTTCGCTCTTCCTCACACCGACTACATGGCAGGAATATGGGCAGCTCTTCGGACTGCTTGGCAAAGAAGATGGGAGACGGTCCAGAGGAACTTAAAGTTGCGTGCCATTGCACCGCAATGGCTTCAGGTTGCTTTCTGTCATCTCCGAATCTGGCACACTCGTGTGATGCATCGCCATTTGGTGGAGCACTCGCCTGTGCTCCCGCTACCAGGATGGGTGGGGTCGCTACCGCCTGTCCCGTGTAATCGGGACGGATTCGTGCACCCCAACCTGTAAACTTTTGGACTTTTTGGAGGAAGAGGCCGTTTTCTCCCCTTATTTAACTTGTTTGGTTTTTGTTATTTTAGTAGGTTGCACATTGCTGCGCCGGGGGAAGGCGGACCTCCCCCTGATGCCATAGCTTGCTTCCTGCTCATTGCCTTTTTCCCCCTTTTTTTATTTTTAGTGTTTGTTTTTTTTAATCTTATTTCAAATTAGCCTATTACTAGGCAGTCGCCAGATGATCTCTAAAAAAAAAGTGGTAGTGACAGTTATCATAATGGATGTTGAAAATCGTAATTATTTTCATTAGAGTGGCTCAATACGGCGCACCCCCTTAGGGGGGCAAGGGATGACTGAGCCTGTTGGTCCTGCACTCGTGTATTGAGTTTACATGGGGCCATCATATCTGACCCCACCCCATCTTTCCTGATGGATGCTGGCTGGTCGGCCCAAGACGAGACAAAATGTACCTAGAATGTGATTCATGATGTCGGGGGAGGGGGGGAATAGCCACACAGAGGCCCCTGCTGAGATGGGCTTGGTCCCTGAGGTGACCCAGCCCCAGATGGCTCAGCTCCCCGAGGAGAGGATAAAGGTGAAAGAAGAATTTGGTGAGGATTTTTACCACTTATCTTATTTTAAGGTGCCTCTTATTCCTCAGTCACCCATAATGGGACACAGTGGCGTACCTACGATTTTAGGCCAGGGGGGGGGGGTGAAACCTAGAATTTTGATTAGAGAGACAAAATGCTTCACTTCAATTACTTAATTTCTTCTAGCATCGAGCATTTTATGGTCCAGATTCATGCTATCAGCGGTTAAGTTCTCAATTTTAAAACTGAAGAAAGGCACAGAACAGAAAGAAACGAGAATTATTTTTGTATTATATGAACAAGAGATTACAAACATTTCACCAAATGGCTGCCTCAGTACCTTCATGAATCATTTTGATGACTGCAGAACAAAAGTTCAAAGCAGGAGCCTTCGATTGCGCTTATTACGGAACACATCAATAACTTTGTCTTGGTCCATCTCAATGTCTTGTGTCATTAGTCCCAATGCATCGAGACGCTCTTGAGTCATTATGGACCTCATAAGTTTTGAGTCTTCGAAGATGAGAGAAGGATCGCTTGGAACTGGCTGTAGATGAAAGTACAATTCCGAAGAGTCGAAGGAGTGTTGCCACATCAGGAATCACATTCGAGTCGCTTCCACTCCACTTATTTCTGTCAATAACTCTTGAATTTGGGAGTTAGCATTATCGATTCCATCAGTGAGGTCTTGCTCGTAGATCTTGAGGATGGGGACTAGTTTCTTTGAAGTGTCCTCCTGGCTAATGATTTGTTGTCAAACAGGCCTGCTAGTTTGGCTATCATCGCATCCAGAAATGGGACTAATAAGGTTCTTTCATAGTACAATTCAGGCGTTGACCCTTCTTGGGCTTACATTTTAGGGGAGATGTCACCCTCTCCTTTTCCATAGAGCAAGTTTTCGGGGAGGGCAGCTGCCAAGCTCCCCCCTCCCCCTTAGGTATGCCACTGATGGGACACAATCTGGAAGTTTCCACTCCCAATGTGGCTTAACTTATCTGCAATCAGAAGTTGTGTTTCTACTCAGCTAAGTTGATTTCTAGATTATACCTATCCTAATTTTTTTTCCCATTGTATGGAATTAATACATCCCATTTAACACTCAATTTGTTATGTTTATGATGATGACCCTTAACAGTAAGATATCTCGGGTGTATATTCACAATTCCTGTAATTTTTTTATCATTTTTGGTACATTATAGTTGTTTATTTACAGATAATTGATTTATGGGTTAATTCATAAGCCACTTAAAAGTTTTTACTATTCAATAATAGTTCTGTTAAAATTAGTCTATCAGGATATGCATCAGCCTCTATATATAACTGAAGTATTTTTTGGCATTAATTAAAAAAAACTATTCCTTTTATTGCACTCTCTCATTTATTAATGTTCTCAATAGTTGATTCTCTCTATTATCCACTTTTAATATACCCATTTATTTAAATATTTGGGGATATTTAACTAGGAGAGAATGTTATATCCTTTCTTTTCCAACATACCATTTCATCATCTCATGACACCTTTTCCATTAAATTATGGTATTAGCTTCATTATTGTTGCTGAAATACTAAAGTACTAAAATACTAAATTTTTGTCTAGCCAAAAAGGTATTTTCTATGGAAATTAGAAACCTTCTTGAATGTTACAGTAATAACCAATAAAGTATATAATTTTTCTTCATATCTTATTTAAAAAAAATTAATATAATTATAAAATAAAGTTTAGAAAACCACAAAAATCTGTGTATCAATGCGGGTGTTGATTTGCTAAATTTTTATAGAATTCTATAATTTATTTGTATGCTAGTAATGAATATGTAAGCGATTATCATACTTTTAATCAATTTATCTTTATTACAGTTGGTATCATGCCTCGTGCTAAGCTCTCTGATCCAAAGCCAAGGGGGCGGATGTCTGCGTATGCTTTCTTTGTACAGAGGTGCCGAGAACAACATAAGATAACAAATCCAGATGAAAGTGTTGTTTTCTCAGAATTCTCACGAACGTGTGCTGATAGGTGGAAAGTAAGTTTTTATATGCAATTTAACAACTTATCAATTCTTCATTTGAACATTTAATGTGTACTTCCTGTAAATATCATTGTTAATATAAGTTCTTGAGTGGTTTGAAAAGTATGTGGGAGTGGGTTGTTACAGGAGATGAAAAGTGGTTTATGTGCAATAATATCAAATATTTTAGACACTGGATTAGTCATAAGGGGAGTTAATGATAGGTGTGGCGCTTGTCAGGGTCCATGCTCCTGGCCTTTTACCACAAATTAACCCTAACTGGATGAGGCTACAGTACATAGCACCCTATTGGTCAAGGGTCAATGTCATGAAAAAATGGGTGGTACTCTCCCACAGAGATTTTGTTGGTTTCTCTCTTCAACTGAGCACCTGTCAGAGGTATTCAAACCCATTTGCTTCAAGAGATTCCTTGCCATTGATGAATCTGACAGAACGAAGTTTTCCAAAGGGTGCCAAATTGGGTGATTTTCGTATATTAAATGGCTTTCATAAAAGGGGTATTCTTTGCCAGCGAGCTACTGATTACTTCCTTGAGGATATTACTGAACAGTTGGCTGACCAAGGTTGAAGGGTGTAAGGGTATACAGACCCTCTCCCCCACCACCACCATTGTCACCTTCAACCTAGTCTGGCTACCCGAGTTAGTACTTGCTATTCTGTATCACCACAACAGAGATAACTCTGCCAAAGGTGCCACCACCCCAGACAGCTAAGTCTTCCCCATGAGTGAACAATTACTTCATTGGGAGATATCCCACAGCCTAAGTCTGCTTCTGGGTGAAATCCTTTTATAGCAACTCAGGGCTTAAGATGAGAGGGGCCCTCCCTTAACTATCCAGCCCCTGTGCCCATCCTCCCCTGAAATATAAATCTATCCTTCCAAGGATGGATGGGTCATGTACCAATTTAGCAGGTGACCAAAGGGGGCTTTAAACACTTACTCCTGGCTGCTATGATGGGACTCAGTCCCCTCTCTTGCTAACATCAACTTTCTGTACCAACTCTCCTCTCCCTCACTGTGGGTTCACCATGTGTAGCCTGTTACACTTGATACCTGGGGGAGCCGCACATCCTCCCATCCTAAGTGCAAATTAGTGAGGCTGTGAAAAGTTGTGCCTCCTCCTTTTTCCCTCTCAACACGCGTTTTATTTATATGACTATCCCCTCAACTATTTTTCTAGTCTAAGGGCCTGACTAGCTACCTCATGTCATGCCAAAAGAAGCTGACCACCTACCCACAGCCATCCTGAGGTGCATAAGTCTGCACAGCTTATGCTCAGGCAGTTTTTTCTTTGGTGGTCAGCTGAGTGGTAATTTTGCCAGGCAAGGGGGTTAAATTCCATTTCATTTTCAAGGATAGCTTTTGCTCTTGGCAGCCATACAGGTCAGCTCATTGAGAGTAACCCCTTTGCAAAGGTGTCTGAAGTGTGTCAAAGGGTTCTTCTAACTTCCTGCATCTCAAGTTGGGGAAATTGGCCTCTCCCTGTCGAGAGGTCAATTGTCTTCTGCACAATGCAGCTTCAATAAGTTCCACTCCATATTGGATACTCTGCTTGAAATGGACAGCATTATTTGTGAAGCTCTTCTCACCTTCATTACCACCTTTTTGCCATGTTCTTCAATCTGGGGAAGGCCCATGACACCCCATAGTGATACACTATCATGTACTCACTACTATGGGAGTGAGAGGATACTTCCCTATTTTTCTTTGAGTTCTTGTGAGAATGTCGATTCTGCATGTGATAGCCAGAACCCTCTATAAAAACCAAGGGGAGGGTTTCCTCACCCTCATTCAGCCTTGAGTGACAATTGTATCAACTTTGGGCTTCTGAGAGTTGTTCTTGCTATGTAGATGAATGACTTTGGTGTGGCCCAGTTGGCAACTGCTTCTCTCGCTCTGCTGAAAAGCACAGGCTTTAATTTTCTTTGGCCAGATCAATGTGATGCATTTGTGCCTCTTATTTTTAATTTCTTTACAACTCTCTCTTTACCAATCTCCTGACAGATGCCTTGATATATCCTCATTCACACAGCATTTGTTCTCTTGGAACCTCTCTCATTTGCTCCCAAAATAACTTGGTTCTCATCCAGATTCTTATGTGGAAATGCTTCATTTGTTGCTTTCTCACGCTGTTTAATCATGTTTTACTTTCTTTTACACTGCAAGTGGCTGCCCTGTGTAGACTTGCCACCTGGCACATGAAGGAGTAGCATACCCTTCTGTAGCCAGTATTTTTCGACAAGATTAAGACTACCTAGGGTTTATTTCTTTTACACTCCTTAACCCCTTTCCACCACTTTTCTTTCCAGCCCTTTCTCACCTATTTTTCTTCACTGGCATATAATTTGCAGGCTAGTTGCTGGCCAGCTATCTTCCATTAATCCTTGGTTGAAGGCAAGAGTCTGGGGCCCTCTGTCTTGGCTCCAACAAAAGCTTCCTGTACTTAGCAGTGACGTGTAAGTTGCAATCCCAGCCAGTATCCCTATATCCTGGTGTAGTCATTTCCTCTGCCACATGTTAGTTG
The DNA here is from genome assembly GCA_963969495.1 of Ceratothoa steindachneri. Lineage (NCBI taxonomy): Eukaryota > Metazoa > Arthropoda > Malacostraca > Isopoda > Cymothoidae > Ceratothoa > Ceratothoa steindachneri. The sequence goes on from OZ018321.1 coordinate 89,406,582, forward strand.
CCATGCTGACGGGACTCAGCACCCTGTCTGACCCAAGCTTAGCCTCTTCTCCTTTCAGACAGCCTGTATTTCTCCCCTACAACCTCTCACACAACTTTCTCTGGTCAGCCTCTAATTTCACAGGGTAGATGCTAACCTTCTTCTCAGCCAACTATCCCTGATCGGGGCTGAGGGGGGAGGGGACAATGTTCCCTGAGCTCTGGTTTGGGATGGTGGGTTTTTAACAACCGACTTCATCCTAACCCATACCTTACTCAGATCCCCTTTCCTTCTCACTTCACCATCTATCTTTGTTTTTATGCTGTGTCCAAGGTGGAGCCGCCATGTTGAGGGACTGCCATGTGGGAGGGGTGGTCCCAAATGGCGGCACCTGGCTCTGCCATGCCTGTACGCACCCCTTACAGGGTGGGCTACTGCAAGGGGTGATGAGTGTATGCATCCTGTGAACAATTTAGGGTCGCCATGCCCAATGATGAAGAAAAAAAAAATCTCGCCTTAATTTCCTTTGTTTCATCGTCTGAGCTGCCCTCGGGCAGCTCCACAGAAAAAATGTAGAACCCCTTCCCATGTGCTTGCACAGGGGACCCTCCAAATTTCTCTAACGGGAGAGGAGTCTTACTCCTCTCCTTGTCCTACGAGTGTAGGGAAACTCCCCCTCACCCCCTTCTCTGGAAGTGCTTTCGGGAACCTCCCTCTTCCCAGCTGCAGTCCCCCCTTTGCCTTTTCTTTCCAAAGGGACTGCCAAGAAAGCCAGTAGGCAGCCCATAGCCGACCTCTTCCCATTGAAGCGGATCGGTAGGGCAAACCCCCTAATGGGGGGAGAGGGAAGCCAGGCCCCTTCGGTCAATTCCCTCAAAGGACCTGCTGGCAAGAATATTGAACCTTGCCGCGGTTTAGGCCTGTGCCTTCCCATACCACCTGACAATTGACAATGATGCCAATGGGACCTGCGATGTCCTGGGTGGGGGGATGGCCAACTGGAGGCCCCCCCTGAGATAGACATGGTCCTTGAGGGAACCCAGCTTCAGACGGTAGGGCCTTCCATGGGTGCGAATCCGGGCTCGGCGCCAAGCACCGAACCCGAATCTGCCCCTATGCAAGGTCCTCCTCAAACAGCCTGGGTTTCCAAGGCAGTACAAGGAGGGGAGGGATCTCCTCTAACCGGTGCCCCTACGACTGCCTGGAGGCTCCTGCCGGCGGAGAGGAGAAGCAGGTTCTTTCCCTGCCCTCCTCTCCATCCGCGGGGACGGATGCGTTTGCTGCTACGGTAAGCGACCAAGCCAAGATCGGCACATCCGGCCCCTCTGGCCCCCCCGGGTGCGGAGACTATGACTAAGACCATAAGTGCGCAGGGCGGAGCCTCGATGACATCAGGGCGCCTCATTCAGAGGTTACCTGGCGTTTTCGAGCCCGCTGGCTTCAAACGCTTCCTCGTTATTCGCTCCACTAATGGCAGCATGTTGGCCAAGGGCAACATGATTCATCAGAGGAGAGGATTAGCTAGTGCAATTGGTAGAAGAGCCGAAGGTGACCCGTTTCTCGGACGGGGGCCTTCTGAGGAATGCGGCAAATCCCGCCGAGGCGACCAGTATAAGTGCTCTTCGGACACTTCATGGCACCCCGGTGAGTGTCACGCCGCACTCTACCATGAACTTTGTGAAAGGAGTAGTTTATGCGAGGGAACTCATTGACTACTCTTCGTCATGTTCGACTGTGACAAGCTTCCTGAGTCGGTGCGTGCCGGTTGGTACCGCTACCGCGTGAAGGCATTCGTGCCACTGCCTCGGCGGTGCTATTACTGTCACCGCTTCGGCCATACGAATCGTTCTTGTAGACATGCAAAGTCGAGGTCACCCGAAGTTTGTGTAAATTGCTCCAAGGCCGCACACGATAAGTCCAAATCGAGTGTGGCCAAGTGTGTCAATTGCGGAGAGCCGCACCCTGCTTCTTCGGAGCAATGTGGTGCATATCTCCTTGAGAAAGAAATCCTGGCCGTTCAGGCCCAGGATCGACTCTCATTCCGCGAGGCTAAGGACTTGGTCCTGGCGCGCCCGGGTCTGCCTGGGACGTCATATGCCTCAATAGTTAGAAAGGCACCCTCTGCTCCTTGCCCATTCGGAGCCCTTCTGCAGGCTCTACTCAACCCGGGTGCTCCCCTGGTAAAGCTGGCGGCAAAAAGGGTTCACACCCATCCCCAGCTAAAACCAGGGCTCCCCCCTTCTTTCCCCAGCGTGACTGTTTCCCGTAAGGCGAAACGGCCACGCGCCTCCACCGAGTTGTTAGACTCACAGTTTATAACACCCCTGAAGATGGTCGCTAGGCCATCTTCCGGGGTTCCTAAAGCTCTCCCCAGAAAGGAGGACATCAACAAAGAAGCTTCGGCTCCTTCGCCCACGCCCTGAGGGGGAGCGAGTGTCTGGGAGACGGTGGTTCCTCGAAAAGAGGGCCCCCCCGCCTCCGAAGCCGCAACGCCCGCTTAAGGTTTCGAGGCGGAGGGAGGAAAAGACTCGCATGGCGAGCCCAACCTTCCCCAATAAGTCCTCGAAGGCGACAGCGTTTGGTCCGGCCAACAGCGCTCGGGGTTCTGCCCCCGGGAAGCGTAGGGCCTTTCCCATGAGGGTCTTCTCTTCAAACAGGGCCCCTGCGTCTCCGAGCTTGGCCTGGAGGGCATAGTCCTTCAATGGAATTGCCGTGGTCCGGACCAACTGGGAAGAGCTGCGGAGGCTCGTCTCGTCCCGTTCCCCGTTAGCTATCTTTTTGCAGGAGACCATGCTAGGCGCGTGCCCCCTGCCTGCCCTCCCGGGGTATAAGGGTCTTGCAACCCCACCACCGCGGGATGGCCGGGCTGGGGGATGCGCGGTTTACACCCGGCATGATGTCTCCGTTCTTCCTTTCTCTTTAGATACCTCCTTTCAGGCAGTGGCTGTGCAGCTGCACCTGGATAGGAGGTATACTATCATTTCTGCGTACATTCCACCGTCAGCTGACTTCGACGCTGGGGACTTCCGCCGCGTCGTGGCACGGTTGCCGAGGCCCTATCTCTTGCTTGGAGATCTGAACGCCAGACATCCTCTCTGGGGAGATTACTCCATAAATCCCAGGGGACAAGTCCTTGCCGATCTGATCGAAATCGAAGAGCTTGAGATGGGTGTCCTAAACGTGGATGAGTTTACGCATCACTGTCCGAGAACCGCTTCATTTTCTTGCCTTGACCTATCTTTGTGCTCTTCGGATGCACAGCCTGATTTTGATTGGGGGCTGGTCGATGACCTCCATGGTAGTGATCACTTTCCCATTCAAATATCATTTTCAGGGCAACTGCCGCCTGAGAGCCCACCTCGGTGGTGCTTGGCGCGGGCGCGGTGGCCTGCATTTCAGGAAATGACTGAATTTTCTATCTCAGTCTAGGAGTTTTGGTCGGTAGATGAGGCCATTGAGTTCTTCTCCGGCAACCTCATCGCCGCGGGCCTGACTACTATTCCTAGGACGTCTGGCCGTTTTGCACGCCGACCACGCCCGAGTGTGAGACGGCCCTCAAACAGAAGCGTTATGCCTATATGCGCTATAAGCGCCGCCCGAACGATTTCACTGTCGCTGTATTTCGTCGGGCTAGGGCTAGGTTCCGGTTTTCTTTGGCCAATACTAAGGTGGTGTATTTCTACTGCCATCCACGGCGCCACCCCGACCCAGATTTGTTTCTTAATAGGGTGCGCCTAAATGTGGTTGAGTCGCACCGTTTCCTTGGTCTTGTATTCGACCGACGCCTCACCTGGGAGGCTCATATTCGCAGCCTTAGGGTCTCTTGTACCCGCGACATGGATATTCTCCGTTCCGTGACGTTCAGCGCTCGGGGCGCTGATAGGGCTACTGCCCTACTTTTTTTTATCGATCCTTTGTTCGTTTGAAGCTCGACTACAGATGCGAGTTTTATGCATCCGCAGCCGAGCGTTTATTGCGGAAGGTGGATTCGATCCACCACACCGGCCTCCGCCTTGCGACCGGTGCCTTCCGCACTTCCCCCATTGAGAGCCTGTTGGTCGATGCTGGGGAGATGCCACTCGCTCTGCGCCGCGTGCAGTGCATCACTCGCCTGTGTGAGGCATCGCTATTTGATGGAGCGCTCGCCTGCGCCGTATTGCGACGACTGCGTCGTCCCTCAGACCGTTCGGCACATTCTTGTCGAATGTCCCAGTCTGGGTGATCTTCGCGCACGTTACCTCCCCCGGTACCGGGATGAGCGGGGTCGCTACCGCCTGTCCGTGGTACTCGGGACGAGTGCGTGCACATTGACTGGTGGACTTGTTGACGATTTGGGAGAGGCCGGCCTTCTCCCTTTCATTTAACTAGGTTTAGTTGTTGTTTTTGTTATTGTTATTGTTATTTCTTTTATTGTTGTTTCCTGTTCAAATTTTTTAAAGTAGCCTAGAACTAGGCTTTTTGTTTACGGCGACTTATGCCTAAGTGGGCAGTCGCCAGATAGCCCCTTAAAGAAAAAATGCCTCGGTCTCCAACGGCTCTCACTGCATTCGCAGCTGATTTCGACGCTGCCTATTCCGCCGAGAGACGCTAGTCATACCTTAAGCCCTTTGGGTTTAGGGCCAGGAAACTCCTTCGAGAGCTGGATATAGCTCTCGGGACGGTGGCGCCCCTGTTCTGTCCAGGACGCCATCCTGGAGGGTATCACATTTAGCTATTTGTCGCCACGCATCTGCTCCCAAAGCTTGTACAGCGCCGGGAGTATTGCGTTCGACCTTTTTGGAGCACACCTCGTGTCACGCTGAAACCGTGCCAGTGTATATGGATGGCTCCAAGTCCGAAGAGGGGTCGGCTACCACGCCGTATCCCCTCTGTTTGAAGTCAGCGGGGCTCTGCCAGGCGCTGCATCTGTCTTCACAGCCGAGCTGGTGGCAATACATCACTCGTTACGGGAGATTACCCGATGTGCTCCGTTCAGAGACCGGATTGTAATCTATAGCGACTCCCCGTCGCCCTCAGGGCTCTCGGGGCATTAGAATTTCCGCATTCCCTAGTTCGCGATATCCGTGACGCCACGGTTTTGGCGAACCGGGCGGATGTCGAGATTATCTTCTGCTGGGTTCCTGGTCATGTAGGAATTGCGGGGAATGAGCGCGCCAAAGAGTCCGCGAGGACTCTGTTACTGGACCAGCGTTTCGCTCTTCCTCACACCGCCTACATGGCAGAAACGGGCTGCTTGGCAAGAAGATGGGAGACGGTCGAAGGGAATTTAAAGTTGCGTGCCATTGCGCCGCGACTGTTCCCATGGACCTACCCCCCAATGCCGCGAAGGCTTCAGATTGCTTTCTGTCGTCTCCGAATGCACACTCGTGGGACGCACCTCCATTTGATGGAGCGCTCGCCAGTGCCCTACTGTGAAGACTGCGTTGTCCCCCAGACTGTTCGGCATATTCTTGTTGAATGTCTCAGTCTGGGCGATCTTCGCGCACGTTTCCTGTCCCCGTACCCTGATGGGCGAGGTCGCTATCGCCTCTTCCTTGTACTCGGGACGAGTGCGTGCACATTGACTGGGGACTTGTAGACTTTTGGGGGGGAGACCGGCCTTCTCCCTTTTATTTAACTAGGTTTTTGTTATTGTTATTGTTATTGTTGTTTTCTTTGTAGTTCGCACGCTCATGCGCCGGGGGGAGGGGGACCTCCCCCCGATGCCGGAGCTTGCTTCCTAATTATTGTTATCTTCGCTTTTTATCGTTGTTTTGTTTTCATATTCTTATTTTAAAGTAGCCTAGAGCTAGGCTGTGTGATTGCGCCGACTTATGCCCAAGTGGGCCGTCGCCAGATGCCTCCTAAAAAAAAAAAAAATTCCACATGTCAGAGGATGGTGTGGATATTTTTCCTGCAAAATATTACATTTTTCCACAAGTATTGAGAATAGTTTATATTTTTTGTTACCAACTTTCCCTCAATTAAATAACTTTACATCTGCTATAGAAAATGCAAACTTCTTTCAGAATTTAGATGACAAAGACAAGCAGCCTTTCCAGCAATTAGCAGATCAGGATAAGACACGCTATTATGCAGAGATGTCCGACTACAGAGGCCCGAGGGGTGTTAGAGGGAGAAAACGTCGACAACGGAAGGATCCAAATGCTCCTAAAAGACCTTTGTATGTAGTATTTTGTTGGGAAAAAGAGTATAAAGTATGTTTGAATTTGATGGATAAAAATTGGTTGGATGTGTTTATAATAGTTTTTGAATCTACCAGGCTCTTAATAGATAACCTAGTGGACAAGAGGTTGGATTTACTGTGTTATATCCCATTGAAAGCAGAACAGGCAAAAAAATTAAGCTTATAGGGAGTTTGCTTTGCACATGTGCAAATGGTTTCATCCACATAAGTATCAAATCACAACACTGCTGTCTCGTCCTCCTTTCACACACACACATTACCATCTACAGAACCTGCTGAACTGATGTCACTATCCACACTTTCCTGATATTGAATGGCTACTTTCACTTTGGTGAAAGTAGCCAATTCAGTAATAATTATAAGCCACCCTTTAAGGCCATCGGCCTTCTCACAGACCGCCTGTCCACTAACTAAGGAAAGGCTTGAGACAAGAAGGCAGGTCTTCAAGGCACCAAAAGAGGGGGACGAGTGTATACCAGCAGGCCTCCCATAGTTTGTGAAACTACCCAGGCTTTATTTCTTCTAAGCATGTCCTTTTGCCTCTTATTCACCACTTGTCTACAAGCCTCTTTTCACCTATTTTTTTTAGTCAGTGACTAATTTTGCAAGCTCATCACTAACCAATTTTCTCTCCCTGGAAGCCCACTCCCCTCATTTCCAGATGGGGCTGGTGGTTTTAATTTCTATTGCTTTCATATTTTTTTCTCCTTCATTTTCTTTACTTTGTCATCCAAGTCCTGTTGGAGCAGCATGCTTCTGAATATTTGGTCACTGGATCAAAAAAGGTGGCTCGAGCCAGACCAATAGTACTCTATGCGCCTTATCCAGATAGGGCTGGGAATTCAGCATTTGCCACCAAGCTTAAATATGGGTTACCATGCCAAATGAGTTGAACTTAACAAGCAATTGGACAAAAATTAATATGGCTCAAAGTGGAGGAGTTTTCCCCAACTGATTCCCATTCTAGCACAAGATGGCTCCCTGTTTGCTGTTCTAGGGGTCCCCCTCCCAAAGAAGAAAGTGCAGGAGGACCTTCCGCCCCCATTGAGAGCTTGAGGATGATACCTCGTAAGGGGCAGGGAGATGTTTACCTGGTCGCCGTGCTGACGGGACTCCATCTTCTGCTAAAATCTTTCTCCCTTTCTCTTAACACTTCTCTCCCTTAAAGCATTTGGTTCGATTAGAGAGCTGGTTCTTCTGGATTATGACCTCACTTGTAACTAGTGGTGGGGATGCTTGATACTTTGGTACCTGTTCAAAATTCATTATAAAGTCCAAAAAATGATAGCATATGAAGTTGTACTTATTTTTTGTCTGATCAGCACAACCATCTGAGAAATAGTGAAATTTGGTGCATTTTAGAAGAATATCATTTGGGCAGGCAAGTTTTCTTTAGAGATGTATTAGCTGCAGGTACTGAATTGGTCAATGAGTCACTGATAAAGGAAAGAAAATTTTTGTTCTCATTTTTATAACGGAACTACAAAAGGGTATACAGTAGAAGATAGTGTTTGACCAGTGAAATCTTTGGCTTGCATCTTGTACAACAAAGGAGTAATTTTCAGAAAAGTCACCAAGAATAAGGACTTCTTTGCTCTCCAAGTTTTCTTTTAAGATATTTCAAATATCCCGGTTGTGACTTGGGAATATTTTGGTGCTGTGTTAGGGAAAGAATTTTGAATGATAGTGGCTAGAAATTTATCTGTTGAAAGACAATGCTGCTGAGTGTTGACCTATCTGTATTAATCCAGTGCAAATAACTACCCCTTAACTGCGGAGCGCACAAATATATGCATTCGTAAATTGGTAAGCTATTGCGGAACGCGCATTTATGTGTGCCTGTTTTTTCTTGAGCTTCAATCTATGGAGCGGGCATATTTGATATACAAGTTATGATTGGCTGATAAGTTGTAACCAAATACGTCACCAACACGCTGATTGGTTAATTATACCATATTATTTACTCGGTATGCTCTCATGCGTTGAGTGAACTGTGATGGGTTTTTTAATAAAGAATTTGAAATAGGCCCACAATGAAAACGATTGTGAACAGCTAATAATTGATGATGTGATATATCAAGCTTTCATCTTAATGATTCAGATAGTGATGTGGATATAGATGAAGTTTTAGATAATGAATCTGAACATGATTTGTGTGATAGTGATGTTACTAGTGATTCATGAAGTGCTTTTGAAACTGATGGTTCCAAAATAAATCAAAATATAGAAAGCAAATGATGTTTTACAATTTTTTTTTTATCTGTAGTGAATATTATAAATTTTATTTGTGATGAAACAAACAATTATGCAGCTAGGTTTATTTCTGATGCAAGTAGTGCATTGAGATTTAAAAGACGAAATAAGCTTCATGATTGAAAATATTTTTCTTTGGGGGAATTTAGGCATTTTGAGGTCATTCTGCTTTTGATGTGGATTGTTCAAAAAACACCATTTCAATTGTATCTGTCCGACGAAATGCTTCAAAGATTACCATATAAAAGTAGAAATATATATAGAAAGTACAATAAGCAATTAAAATAAGTAAAATACAAAACAATGAAAAAGGTGAAATTCGGAAAAATAACTGCACAGTCACGCTGTTTTCGTATGTTTATATCCTACACCCTTAGGGTTTAATCCTGTCTCTCACCAGATTTTAGCACCCTTTTTAAATATTCTTTCACTCCAATTTTTCCTGGGCATTTTTTGCATTGTTCATATCACAAACGCACTTGTCCATGGAGGGAGTGTGCCTGAGGCATTCCGTTTCGGGATGAAGCTTGACTGACTGAGATACGAGGGGCGGTCAATAAGTTTTGCAATTCCGATATGAGGAAAATTGTTTTATTATTTTTCAATATAACTACCCTTGACTTCAATGCACTTGCGCCACTTGTCCCTGAGGCTTCGAATTCCCGACAACCAGAAATCTCCCGACTGCTGTTCAATCCACTCCTGGACGGCGAGCTGGACATCTTCATCGTCCCCAAACCGGCGTCCACGCAGTGCAGCCTTGAGCTGGCAGAATGAAAAGTACTCGCTAAGGGCCAGATCTGGACTGTAGGGGGGATAGTTGAGCTACTCTAATCCGCACTCGCGCAGGGCAGCTTGTGCAACTCTGACCTTGTGGACTTTGACGACGTTGAAGTCGATCATGGGGCGTGAGGTTTCTAGGGACCCAACGGGCAGAGACCTTGGTCATGGCCAAATTGTCGTGGATGATGTTGATAACACTTCCATGTGATATTCCAAGTTGTCGCTCGATTTCTTCGACCTTCGCCCGTCGATTTTCGAGGATCATCCACTCCATACGGGCCACATTGTCCTCGTTGGTCACGTCTGACTGGCGTCCTGGACGAGGGTCATCTTCAAGCGACTCACGACCATGGCGGAACTCCCTATTCCAGCGAGCAATGGTTGCATAGGAAGGGGCGGTGTCTGTGTACACTGCAACCATGCGTTCATGGATTCTTTTGCATTCTTGCCATCCTTTGTCAAAAATTTGATTACTGCGCGGTGCTCCTCAACCTTCTCCATTGTTGAAAAATCTGTGACTGACGATCTGCGATCAGCTACTGCTTCTTAAATAGACGAGGCAGGAGCGTGCGGCTGCTGTTCCTGACTTGTCATAACTTGTCCTAACACCCCCACAAACACCCATCCCCCTTCCTCTGTTTTGCCCTACCGATTCGCAAAACTTATTGACCGCCCATCGTACATTTGCACATTAGCGGCGAATCCCTAGGAAGGGTCAATCAACGTGGACAAAATGATGTTCCCCTTGTGGTTGGTAGGGGATACTGGGCGGGTAGTTTTATTGGTATTAATGTATGCTGGTCTCACTTTGTTGAAAAATGGTAGAATTTTGGACATGTATCCTTATAAGATGTTCATCTTGCATCTAATGGCATTTGTGGCTCTGGTTTTGTGTACTATGGAGAAATTGCTTTTCATGTACTTTGATCAAAATGTTGTCTTATGGACACGATTATCTATTCAGTGCAAGTGTTTTACTTGAGGTGAGGTTAGAATGCTTTGTTTTGGTTTCTGTAGTGTGCTAAATGAGTGGAAGCAAGATTTAGTGCACAGGCTATGGACGAATCTGTATGTATGTAGTGGAGATGATGAATTGTTCTAATGTTTTTTTTTTTTAAAATAAGGAAATAAATAATAGCCCATGATGTAACGAAAGAGAAAAATCCATTTATACTGACATTTGCTAGTTGGCAGAGTTATTGAAATTTCCTTACTTTTTCTATACTATTACCATCTATTGTATTAGGTTTTTAATGTGATTGTCCTTTTTACTATTTACATCATAATTTCCAGGTCTGCTTTCTTGTGGTTCTGCGGCGATGAACGTCCGAAAGTGAAGGCAGTTAGCCCTAATTTAGCAGTTGGTGACGTTGCCAAAGAGTTGGGCCTTCGGTGGTCCACAGTTTCTGAAGAAGTGAAGTTGAAGTGCGAAGAGAGAGCCAGGAAGGACAGAGCCAGATACCTAGAGGTAAATTGGGATTGGATGACGATGCTACTTTCAATACTGAGGATATAACCAACCAACCTTGACACATTGAAATTTCACTTCCTTTTCATTGGGTGTCAAATTATGCGAGTGTCTGGCATGTTCTAAATGTCTTTACCCAAGAGCGTCGATTCCAAGAGGCTCTGAACCGTATCTCTCTAGCTATGCCGAAGGGGACAGTTTTCAGTTTTCCTTGGCTAAAACTAAAGTGTTGCTCTTCTGCTGCCATCCACGGATTCACCCCGAACCACACTTGTTCGTAAATGTGGCTCGCCTCGATGTGTTATTTGCTTCGTTTCCTTAGTCTTATTTTTGACCAATGCCTCGCCTGGTAGGTGCACATTTGCTGCCTTAGGTGAAATACCATTCGCTTTACGGCATACACAATACATCATGCGCTGTAACACGAGAACTCTGCTTTCAAGTCGTCCATGTTCGATCTCCTTGGTGTCCATGCCACAGTGAGACTCGAATCATACCTTAGGAATTTTCGGTTTAGGGTAAAGAAACTCCTTGGAGAGGTTGATATACCTCGTGCCGGTAGCGCCATTGGTTCTGCCCAGGGCGCCACCCTAGAGGGTACAACCTTTGAACATGTCGCCATTCATTTGCTCCCAGCACCAGTTACCGCCTTTTCACCAGACTTTTTGAAGAACTGACGCCATCCATAGCTGCCTGCTCAGGCCCATCACCTGAGCATCTCTTTGTTAATGTTTTTTTCTCTTCCCTTTTTAAAAGTTTAGTTTATATTAATCTGACCTAAAGATTGGATTTTTCTTTGTAATTTCTGCTGCCGTGCCCTCGTTGACAGCCGCTAGAAGAATGCATTAAGTAAAAATCCCACTCTTCTCCCGACTCTTAAGCGGTAGCCCCCCCCCTCTCTTTGTTCCGCCTGTTGGGGTTTACATATCTTTCAACCTGGTTTTCTTTCTGTTGCCCAAATCAATCGGTGGGCAACCCCGTATTCTAAAAAAAAAGCCATAAAATCGGCGGTTTATGCACTTGTAGGCAGTCGCCAAATAGAGGCTAAAAAAATAGTGCAAAGAGTATAGCGGGTGATAATAAAGACATTAAATACTAGTATTAAACATGCCAGGAGTGGGAAAATAATTTATATTGATTGCACAAACAGGAGATGAAGGCATTCAAAAGTGGTGAATATTCAGCTGTGAAAGCAGAAACCCAGCCTCCGAAGCACGCCACTTTTGTGCCAATGGAGGAAGGTGATGAAGAAGAAGATAGTGATGAAGAGGAAGACGAAGAGGACTGAGAATCTAAAGCAAGTATTATTTTTTAAGATGTCATTTCATGCCCATTCATGGAAAGAAATGGTGGGTTGGTGGCTGTTGGAATTTGGTCTTTCCAATCAAATATAAGTCCATCCATTGTCATTTTTTTTCATTTCATGGAAGTTGTTTTAAATGAATTTTCTTTGGCTAATGAAATCTTTATTACGGATTTACTTGTTTAAATTTAGTTGCTATTTTGTCAATCCTTGTCATTTTTTTTTTATATTTAAGGAATCCAAATTGTACAAAGTAAATATTACCAGATACAAAGGATTGAAAATTACATTTATAAAACTAGTTAGTCTAGATTAAGTTTTCTAAAAATAGGTGGCTTATGATTTGTTGAGAGATTTGAAAAATTTTTATGATCCAATATTATTCTGGCACTTAACTTTGAATATACATGTCTATATATGTATTCCCTGTTGAAAAATGTTTAGTGCAGTGTTTGTATAAATTTTCATGCAGAGGTTTTGATGATAAAATTTGAGGCCTTCGATAGTAAATTAGTTAATTTGTCTTGTACTTTTATGAAGGAATTTGCAGGTTAACAAATATATTTAGGGTGATCAAAAAGACATAATTTGATGTCAAATATAGAAATACAGTAACGTTTAGTTATTATTAATGCTATAGTGTCATTACTCGTTTTTCGTTCGATTGAATCTTTTATGACAAGACTTTTTGATCACCTTTTAATGTATTTATATAATCAGTTTTCACAAAATTACTCCTTCCCCCCACCATTTTAATAAAGTTAATAAAGTCCTTTTAAAAATTTGGTCTAAATTTTACTTCTTTTCTTTAAAAAAAAGAAGGCAAATGTAATTTAATTTCTTAATTTTTTTTTGTCTTTTCCGGAATAAATAATTTTCATTGGTGATTTCGTATTTTATTTACTCAAGAGGGATAGGTTTTTCTTTAGTGATTTGCTCCGATCCCTTGGGGGGGGGGGGGCTATTGCTCATTATTTAATTTCCCCTTCCCCAGCCTCAGTGTTTAGAGACACTGGAACGGCTCTTGCCTTTGAGGGTGACACTGAAATTATATTTAATTTTTTCTTTTAGCCTATTTTTGTGTTATTTATTCATATTGGTGTTTAATATATATTCATTTATATACTCTTTCCCTATCTATCACCTGAGATTCACGATGCGATCGATGAATGGCGCTATCGGTACCTTTTCCTCTGTCTTTTGGTGGTCATTGTCCACCCACCTTTATTTCTGTCCCTTTTTAAAAGCCACTTCCTTCTATTGGACAGACTTGTGATTACCCAGTTTTGATTTATCACCCGTTCTGTTCTTTGGTTGAGTATAGGCAACTTCGTGGTCCTTCGTCTACCGTGCCTCCGGGGGGGGGGGGGGCTTCACATGTCTCCCAATTTACCCCGCGTCGGATTTTGGACAGCCCGTCCGAAGATTTGTTCTGATTGGTTATAAAAGGGAGACGTGTTGGAACCACATCTCTGCTCCATGAGCAGAGCCACGAGTTGCAGTACTGTACACCACGGTGGTGAGGAAGGGGATGAATTTGCAATGGTAGTTACTTTAGGATAGTCTCATTCCAAGAAGGGTTCTCATGATATGCATTCTCAACCCGTTCAGCCCATTTAACCGCGCTCGTTGGATCACTTCCAATGCAATGGACCCTGAGTTTGGCTAATATGGTTTTCTACTCCTGAAATATGATTGACTGCTTTCTAAATTTTTGTTTTAATTTGAAAGATGTTTTTGAATCTCTTATTGTGAGCCACGAGCTGACGGAGACTCTACTAGTCTTATCTCTCACCCACCACAATGGAGTCCATAATATCTTCTGTTGCAAACGCTAGTCTCATCTGAGGCTGAATTTTTTTAAAGGTATAACACGGTCAAATGAGTTGAAAGGTTATGATGACCTGTCCCGACTTCACATCACGTTCGTCGCGAGTCGCTGCTTTTAAGGTGACTAAGCCTGCTCTCACCATGGGAACAATTCAACAATAACACTGCATTTAAACAGTAAGAAGGTACAATAGTCATAGTCGGGTATCTCTGGATACAGAGTGATCATATAATTAATTTGGCACCAATTTGCGCATGTGGAGAGAAGTGTGTACGTCTGTAAATTGTGCCTCCGCTTAGAATGAACCTGCAATCATTGTGCTGATCCTCATAGCGCATCGATGCGATTTGGCCAGTACTTTTAAGAAGGAAAGTCTTTTACTATTCGATATGCACCTCCTGGATATTACGGAAGCCCCAATGCCAGCGAAGCAATCCGTTATGTTTATAGACCTCATCGTAGAGAATAGGCGCACTTAGTTGAAAAAGCACTAAAGTTCGAAATGATCATTTATTTCAATATCATAAATTCGTCACCACCTATCTTCATTTGTAACAAACTGCTCTACAGATTTAACTACATTACGGGTATTGTCTGTAGTAAATGAGTAAACTTGATTGATATTTAAATTAAATTTATATAACGTGTCTGATTTTCTTATGTTAACTTCAGTGTGGGAACACGAAAATTCTAACTGTTCAGGTCCTAATCTTGAGGGAACCGTACGCAATTTATCGGGAGCTGTGCAAAAAATATCTGATTTCCCGATAATTATCCTCTTTCCTTCGGGGGCTTATTTATGGGCGGACCACCGCCTCATCTAAGGGGAGAGCGAGGAGTGAGGTGCCCAAGTCGGCTTCTTAATTAGAGAGCCACCCTCCTTGGCGTGCCTTTTGACTGGCACTTCTTTTTGGTGATATAACTACGGATCTCGTAGGTGATTGGATCTTTTGAGCGTCGTTTAAGGGCCTTTGGTGGTTACCTTAACACAGATGGTCACTCCAACTACCTATGCGGCGTGTAGATCAAACGGGGTAGGCAGTTAGACTTGTTTGCCGGTTACCGTTCCCACGAATCTCTTCAGGTGACTCGATTCTCCGGCTTTCTCCACAAGGACGGGGGCAGAGCTTTAATGTATATGTCCACCTGGCCCTCCGGGAGGCTTTATGTTGCAATTCCTCTACAATTATTACATTGCTCAAAGTTACAAGGCAAAAATGGTTCAGCGAGGTAGTATGTATATTTATGCCTCTTTTAACATGAAAATTCTAAGGTACATAAAAAAATAACAGGAATTAGCGAGACCTGCCGTTACAAGCCTTTATATAGTTCCTATGACGCCCATCTGTGAGGACTCATATTGTATATATTTCTCCTTGCAACGCACATTTCATATTACTTACATAGACGAAAACTATTCAGTGGTATTCCACAGAGATATGTATATATATTCGCACAAGTTATTTTTATTAAAGAGCACGGCTATATCTTTCATTTTGATTATTCATATTCGCGTACCAATTACAAGATTTTACAGAATTCACATGACACCTGTGAGGTTTCATATTTAATCTATTTCGCCTTGCAATGGACGATACAAGGCTTGCGCGTGCGTACCAGAATACCACTTTTAGCATACTGAGTTAATATTTAAATTAACGCATACATGAACATGAGTTAACTTTATATTAGCAATTCATCCATCTAGCTCATTATTACATTGCTCGGACTGATATTTTTCTTACACTACCGGATATATATAAAGGAAATACCAAAATGGGCAAGTAAATCGATCAACACTGGAACAGAACACACTCTACGCTTCATATTAATAAGTTTTAAAAAACTATACTAACGTATGGCGTGGGCTTCGTCTGGTATCATCTCTTCCCAGTGTTGATTGCAGAGGTCCGGCGTGTAGAAATGCGTCCTTCCACCATCCCGTTCGTGGACGGTTTATATGATGTAGTGCGGAGCCGATGAAAACCAACGACGGCTGACAATTCTTTGAATTGCTCGGGTTCTAACTGGGCGCCTCTGTCGATTACAACGTATAGTGGGACACCGAATCTGGACATCCACCCGTCGAGGAAAGCCAAAGCAACCGTTGCAGTACTTATGTCCAGGGTCTGTATTGCTTCTATCCATTTTGAGGCTCGGTCGATACATGAAAGTAAATATCAATGGTGCGAGGGGAAGGATTGACCCAAATGTGTGTATGGTGAGTACGGTCCGGCTATATCAATATGCACAAATTCGATATTGTGAGCAACTGAGTGTGGCGACGACTGTGATGGCTGAGCGCGCAGCAGGTCCGTACAGAGCCCCATCTTCCTTCAGGATTGCCCTACACTGGGGGGAGGGGTATGTTCGAAAGGTCATTTATGATTAGGGCTACCGCAGGTTCCCCAGAATTTAATACTTAACGCAAATGGATTTGCGCAATTCACTCGACCTAGTCAATTACGCCGGGATTAATGAGACACTTGCCCCTGTGTCAATTAAAAATTTGCACTTTTTATCATATATTTTCGCGGCGACGATGAAAACTAATGGTATACCAGTGGCCGCGCCCGCTAAGGCATGCCTGACTAGTTTTTCCGTGGGACTGGCGAAGATGGCCTGGAGGAAGGTTGCATTTGCAAGCGTTCTCTTTTTTCTCCATCTGCATCAGGGTTTATAACACTAGGCCTCGCCAAAGTACCGGTGCGAGCGGCAAACCACAGGTTTCTTTTTTTCCGGAATGGTCGCCTTCCCTCCGGTATATTACGCGCGCTGTAATTCTCCTTAGGCACCGATCGTGCAAAACCCGCCGAATTATTTACGCACTTATCACTCGCTTTGTTAGAAAACGCACGATGCGGATACGGCACTGCATCTTTCGGAATTCACACTACGACACCGCTCTTTATCGAACGCAGTAAGTTCATCCGCCAGTTTACCCAATTGGGCCAATGTTAGTTCTTTTTGTGTGGTATTTATGTGCGCAATGTTCGGCGGTAAGGATTGTATAAATTTATGACGAACGAGGTCCTCACTTACTCCTACCTAAAGGGCAGTTTTTCTAGGTTGATTCAGGGCCGGCCTGTGACTGCGGAGGATGCTATTAGCCTTTCGAATAACTCAGGCTTGGTTTTCTCGAAAAGGGTGATCACTTCCTTTTCAAATTCTGGTAGCTTTGCTCAGCCAAAATGGCTGCTGGAAGACGGTCAACAGTCTCAGGCGCAAGTGAGGCTAATACGTGAAAGAACTTGGTCTCCTCCTTTTTTAGCCCAGAAATGTGAAATTGCGCCTCCACAATGCAAAACCAACCTATGACTGCTGATTCATTAAAGATGGGTGGCTTGATGTTGATCGCGCGACCGAGGCCTCTTTCAATGGAGAAATTACAAGTTGCCATAGAAACGTTCGAACCCCTTTTAAAGGAGGGAGTCATGCGCCCGTCAAGATCACCTTGGGCTTCACCTATTCACATGGTTTCGAAGAAGACGCCAGGTGATTACAGATTGGTTGGTAATTTTCGTGAACTTTACGCAATCACGAAACCAGACAGATATCCCCTACCAAGGATACATAGTGTAGCAAACCAACTTCATGAGAAGATAATTTTCTTTCTATTGGATTTGGTGCTGACGGGACTCAGGACCCCGTCCGGGCCCAGCTTAGCTTCTCTTGCTTCATTCAAAACACTTGTTTCCTCTCTTTTCACACAACCTCTCCCACAACTTTCTCTGGTCAGCCTCTAATTTCACAGGGTAGATGCTGACCTTCTTCTCAAGCCAACCGTCCCGGATCGGGGCTGAGGGGGGAGGGGACAATGTTCCCTAACCCCTGAGCTCCGATTTTCCCGTAAGGGGCGCGGCGATTTGCCATCCTGGCTGCCGTGCTGACGGGATCCAGCGCTCCGTCCGGCCCCAGCTTAGCCTCTCTTCCTTCCTTCAGATAGCCCGATTTCTCCCCTACCTCGTCGCTTTTCATACAACCTCTCCCACAACTTTCTCTGGCCAGCCTCTAATTTCACAGGGTAGAATGCTGACCTTCTTCTCAAGCCAACCACCCCGGATGGGGGCTGAGGGGGGAGGGGACATTGTTCCCTAACCCCTCAGCTCCGGTTCGGGATGGGTTTTTTTTAACAACCTGCTTCATCCCCACCCATACCTTCCTCACATCCCTTTTCCTCTCCTCTTCACATTCTATCTGTTTTACGCCGTGTCTAAGGTGGAGCCGCCATGCCGAAGGACTGCCAGGCCACCAGGCGGGAGGGGTGGTCCCAAATGGCGGCGCCTGGCTCTGCCGGGCCTGTAAGCACCTCTTGCAGTGCGGGCTACTGCAAGAGGTGGTGAGCGATTGCGTCCCGTAAAACAAAGAGGGTCACCATGCCCAATGATGAAAAAAAAAACCATCTCCCCTTAATTTCCCCTAAAACAACGGAGCCGCCCTCGTGCAGCTCCACAGAAAAGATGGAGGTCCCCCCCCCCCCCCTGTGCTTGCGCAGGGGACCCTCCATACCTCTTTAACCGGAGAGGAGGCTTACTCCTCTCCTACGCATACGGGTGTAGGGGACTCCCCCTCACCCCCTTCTCTGGAGGTGCTTTCGGGCACCTCCCTATCCAGCGGCAGTCCCTCCTTTGCTTTCTAAGGGGACTGCCAAGAAAGCCAGCAGGCAGCCCATTGCCGACCGCCCCTCGTACAAGCGGCTCGGTAGGGCAAACCCCCTTAGGGGGGAGAGGGAAGCCAGGCCCCTTCGGTCGCTTCCCTCAAAAGACCTGCTGGCAAAAATATTAAACCTTGCCGGGGTCAAGGCCTGTGCCTCCCCACTAAAGACTTATGACGCTGTCAAGGGGACCTGCGATGTCCTGGGAGGGGATGGCCAACTGGAGGCCCCTCCTGTGATAGACATGGTCCTTGAGGAAAACCAGCCTCAGAAGGTAGGGCCTTCCATGGGGGGGAATCCGGGCTCGGCGCCAAGCACCGAACCCGAATCCGCCCCTATGCAAGGTCCTCATCAAACGGCTGTAGATTCTCAGGCAGTACAAGGAGGGGAGGGATCTCCTCCGGATGATGCCCCTGCGACCACCAAGACCTTCTCCATTTCGGAGAAGGACCTGGCTGAGGCCGGTCCATCTGGCCTGGGGGCTTCTACCGGCGGGGGTGAGAAGCGGGTTCATTCCCCGCCCTTCTCTCCAAAAAAGAAAAGGACCAAAAAGACGAAGAAGACTCGGGGCTCCTCTCAATCCGCGGGGGCTACGGGGACGGATGGGTCTGCTGCCACTTTGGCAAGCGACCAAGCTAAGATCGGCACATCCGGGCCCTCTGCTTCCCCGGGTACGGAGCTCCTGACGATGACAAAGACCAAAAGTGCACAGGGCGGAGCCTCGATGACATCGGGGCCCCTGATTCAGAGGTTACCTGGCGTTTTCGAGCCCGCTGGCTTCAAACGCTTCCTCGTTATTCGCTCCACTGATGGCACCATGTTGTCCAAGGGCAACATGATCCATCAGAGGAGAGGATTAGCTAGTGCAATTGGTAGAGAGCCGAAGGTAACCCGTTTCTCGGACGGGAGCCTTCTGGCGAATGCGGCGAATCCCGCCGAGGCGGCCAAGATAAGTGCTCTTCGGCAACTTCATGGCACCCCGGTGAGTGTGACGCCGCACTCTACCATGAACTTTGTAAAAGGAGTAGTTTATGCGAGGGAACTCGTTGACTACTCCCTAGAAGACATCACCCTAGAGCTGGCCGACCATGGGGCGGTCAAGGTCGAACGTGTGATGAGAAAACAGGGAGGGGCCTCGAGACCCACCCCTACACTCTTCGTCACGTTCGACTGTGACAAGCTCCCTGAGTCGGTGCGTGCCGGTTGGTACCGCTACCGCGTGAAGGCATTCGTGCCACTGCAGCGGCGGTGCTATTACTGTCACCGCTTCGGCCACACGAATCGATCATGTAGACGTGCAAAATCGGGGTCACCCGAAGTCTGTGTAAATTGCTCCAAGGTCGCACACGATAAGTCCAAATCGTGTGTGGCCAAGTGTGTCAATTGCGGAGAGCCGCACCCTGCTTCTTCGAAGCAATGTGGTGCATATCTCCTTGAGAAAGAAATCCTGGCCGTTCAGGCCCAGGATCGACTCTCATTCCGCGAGGCTAAGGACTTGGTCCTGGCGCGCCCGACTCTGCCTGGGACGTCATATGCCTCAATAGTTAGAAAAGCACCCTCTGCTCCTGGCCCATCCAGGCCAACGAGCACGGTTGTTTCCGCGGGCTCTACTACACCCGGGCGCTCCCCTGGTAGAGCTGGCGGCAAAAAGGGTTCACACCCAGCCCCGGCTAAAACCAGGGCTCCCCCCTCTTCCCCCAGCGTGACCGTTTCCCGTAAGGCGAAACGGCCACGCGCCTCCACAGAGTCGTTAGACTCACAGGAGGCAACACCCCTGAAGATGGTCGCTAGGCCATCTTCCGGGGTTCCTAAAGCTGTTCCCCGAAAGGAGGACAGCAACAAAGGAGCTTCGGCCCCTTCGCCCACGCCCCAAGGTGGAGCGAGTGGCTCGGAGACGGTGGTTCCTCGAAAAGAGGGCCCCTCGCCTCCCAAGCCGCAACGCCCGCCTAAGGTTTCGAGGCGGACGGAGGAAAAGACTCGCATGGCGAGCCCAACCTCCCCCAATAAGTCCTCGAAGGCGACAGCGCTTTGTCCGGTCAACAGCGCCCGGGGTTCTGCCCCCGGCAAGCGTACGGCCATTCCCGTGAGGGTCTTCAATTCGAGGAGGGCCCCCGCGTCTCCTCCGAGCTAGGCCTGGAGGGCATATTCCTTCAATGGAATTGCCGTGGACTCCGGGCCAACTGGGAGGAGCTGCGGAGGCTCGTCTCGTCCCGTTCCCCGTTACCTATTTTTTTGAAGGAGACCATGCTAGGCGCGTGCTCGCTGCCTGCCCTCCCGGGGTATAAGGGTCTTGCGACCCCACCACCGCGGGATGGCCGGGCTGGGGGATGCGCGGTTTACACCCGGCATGATGTCTCCGTTCTTCCTTTCTCTTTAGATACCTCCTTTCAGGCAGTGGCTGTGCAGCTGCACCTGGATAGGAGGTATACTATCATTTCTGCGTACATTCCACCGTCAGCTGACTTCGACGCGGGGGACTTCCGCCGCGTCGTGGCACGGTTGCCGAGGCCCTATCTCTTGCTTGGAGATCTGAACGGCAGGCATCCTCTCTGGGGAGATTACTCCATAAATCCCAGGGGACAAGTCCTTGCCGATCTGATCGAAATCGAAGAGCTTGAGATGGGTGTCCTAAACGTGGATGAGTTTACGCATCACTGTCCGAGAACCGCTTCATTTTCTTGCCTTGAACTATCTTTGTGCTCTTCGGATGCACAGCCTGATTTTGATTGGGGGGTGGTCGATGACCTCCATGGTAGTGATCACTTTCCCATTCAAATATCCTTTTCAGGGCAACTGCCGCCTGAGAGACCACCTCGGTGGTGCTTGGCGCGGGTGCGGTGGCCTGCATTTCAGAAAATGACTGAATTCTCTATCTCAGTCGAGGAGTTTAGGTCGGTAGATGAGGCCGTTGAGTTCTTCTCTGGCAACCTCATCGCCGTGGGCCTGAATACTATTCCTAGGAGGTCTGGCCGTTTTGCACGCCGACCACTCCCATGGTGGTCGGCCGAGTGTGAGACGGCCCTCAAACAGAAGCGTTATGCCTACATGCGCTATAAGCGCCGCCCGAACGATTTTACTGTCGCTGAATTTCGTCGGGCTAGGGCTAGGTTCCGGTATATTTCGAAGCACGCCCGCTGCTCTTCTTGGCGGGCATACGTGTCTTCACTTAACGGGAAGACCCCTTTAGCTGAGGTGTGGAAGCGAGTCAAAAGGATTCGGGGCAAGTTCTCGCAGGACCCCCCTCCCGTTCTCCAGGAGAATGGGACCGCAATCTCGGACCCCGCGTCCGTGGCGGAATCCTTAGCGACCGCTTTTTCCGCATTCTCTAGCCGTGATGCTGCTCCGCCAGCATTCAATGCACGTCGTGATGCCGCGGAGGCCGCCGACTGGACTTTACCTCCAGAGGCGGAGAACCCTTCAACGACAAGTTTACTGTGAGTGAGTTGCGTTCCGCTCTCGCTTCGTGCGCGGACACCGCCCATGGTCTGGACGATGTCCCGTACGCCATGCTTCGACACCTGGGTGAGCGAGGCATGGCCTTTCTGTTAGATTTGTTCAACAGGATCTGGGTGGAAGGTCTTCTCCCAGACTCCTGGCCAATCGCTACTGTGCTCGCCTTTCGCAAGCCGGGGAGAGATCACTCTACTCCGACCGGTTTCCGCCCAATCTCTCTAACCTCTTGCGTGTGCAAGTTGATGAAGAAATTGGTAAATGTTAGATTAGCCTATTTTCTGGACAGCGGAGGCCATCTGTCTTCTGCACAGTGCGGCTTCCGTAAGTTCCACTCCACGTCGGATGCTCTGCTCCGACTGGAAAGTGCCGTCCTCGAGGCTTTCCTTCGTAGACAGCACTACGCCACGGTGTTTTTTGATCTGGAGAAGGCCTATGATACCGCATGGCGATACGGTATCATGGAGACTCTCCACACGATGGGGGCGAGGGGACGCCTCCCAATGTTTATATCTGAATTTTTGCGAGATCGTCGATTCCGCGTTCTGGTGGGGGGAGCCCTCTCGGGCCCAAAGGAGCAGGAAGAGGGTGTCCCGCAGGGAAGTGTCCTCAGTGTCACACACTTTGCCCTGAGCATCAATGGCATCACCTCGGTGCTGCCGGAAGATGTTCTCGCTACGCTCTACGTGGACGACTTTTCGATCTCTTTTGGCGCGGCCCAGATGCCAACTCTGGAGCGTCGACTCCAACAGGCATTGAACCGCGTCTCTCGCTATGCCGAAGCGCACAGGTTTCGGTTTTCTTTGGCCAAGACTAAGGTGGTGCACTTCTGCCGCCATCCACGGCTTCACCCCGACCCAGATTTGTTTCTTAATGGGGTGCGCCTGGATGTGGATGAGTCGCACCGTTTCCTTGGTCTTGTATTCGACCGACGCCTCACCTGGGAGGCTCATATTCGCAGCCTTAGGGTCTCTTGTACCCGCGCCATGGACATTCTCCGTTCCGTGACGTTCAGCGCTTGGGGCGCTGATAGGGCTACCACCTTACTTTTTTATCGATCCTTTGTTCGCTCGAAGCTCGACTACGGATGCGAGTTTTATGCATCCGCAGCCGAGCGTTTATTGCGGAAGGTGGATTCGATCCACCACACCGGCCTTCGCATTGCGACCGGTGCCTTCCGCACTTCCCCCATTGAGAGCCTGTTGGTCGATGCTGGGGAGATGCCACTCGCTCTGCGCCGCGTGCAGTGCAACGCGAGCCTGGCGCCTCCCTCAGTCGCCAACAGCTCTCACTGCATCCGCAGCTGATCTCGATGGTGCCTATGCCGCCGAGAGACGCCAGTCATACCCTAAGCCCTTTGGGTTTAGGGCCAGGAAACTCCTTCGAGAGGTAGATATAGCTCTCGGGCCGGTGGCGCCCCTGGTTCTGCCCAAGACGCCACCCTGGAGGGTACCACATTTGGCTATTTGTCGACACGCCTCTGCTCCCAAAGCTTGTACTCTTCCGGGAGTATTGCGTTCGACCTTTTTGGAGCACACATCGTGTCACGCTGGAACCGTGCCAGTGTATACGGATGGCTCCAAGTCCCAAGAGGGGGTCGGCTTCCACGCCGTATCCCCGCTGTTTGAAGTCAGCGGGGCTCTACCAGGCGCTGCGTCTGTCTTCACGGCCGAGCTGGTGGCAATACACCACTCGGTACGGGAGATTACGCGACGTGCCCGGTTCGGAGACCGGATTGTGATCTATAGCGACTCACAAAGCGCCATGAGTGCTCTCGGGGCATTGGAATCTCCGCATCCCCTGGTTCGCGATATCCGTGACGCCACGGTTTTGGCGAGCCGGGCAGATGTCGAGATTATCTTCTGCTGGGTTCCTGGACATGTAGGAATTGCGGGGAATGAGCGCGCCGATGAGGGCGCCAAAGAGTCCGCGAGGACTCTGCGACCAGACCAGCGTTTCGCTCTTCCTCACACCGACTACATGGCAGGAATACGGGCAGCTCTTCGGACTGCTTGGCAAAGAAGATGGGAGACGGTCGAAGGGAACTTGAAGTTGCGTGCCATTACGCCGCGACTGTTCCCATGCACCTATCCCCCAATGCCGCGGCGGCTTCAGGTTGCTTTCTGTCGTCTCCGAATCGGACACACTCGTGTGACGCATCGCTATCTGATGGAGCGCTCGCCTGCGCCCTATTGCAACGACTGCGTCGTCCCCCAGACTGTTCGGCACATTCTTGTCGAATGTCCCAGTCTGGGTGATCTTCGCGCACGATACCTGTCTCAGTACCGGGATGGGCGGGGTCGCTACCGCCTGTCCCTTGTGCTCGGGACAGATTCGTGCACATTGACTTGTTGACTTCTTGGGGGCGTCCGGCCTTCTCCCTATTATTTAAGCAAGGTTTGTTTGTTTTGTTCTGCTGTTTTTTTGCATTTGTTTTTTTTTGTTTTGTTTTTTGTTTGTTTTTTCCTTTAGTTGCACGCTCCTGCGCATGGGGGACCTCTCCCCGACGCACCAGCTTGCTTCCTTTCCCCCTTTTGGGGTGTTGTTTTTTTTTTCTCTCTTTAATTTTATTTTAAAGTAGCCTACAACTAGGCCAGTTTTAATACGGCGACTAATGCCCAAGTAGGCAGTAGCCAGATGAGCTCTAAAAAAAAAAATAAAAAAAAAATGAGCTCCGGTTCGGGATGGGTTTTTTTTAACAACCTGCTTCATCCCCACCCATACCTTCCTCACATCCCTTTTCCTCTCCTCTTTACATTCTATCCATTTTTACGCCGTGTCTAAGGTGGAGCCGCCATGCCGATGGACTGCCAGGCCACCAGGCGGGAGGGGTGGTCTTAAATGGCGGCGCCTGGCTCTGCCAGGCTTGTAAGCACCTCTCGCAGTGCGGGATACTGCGAGAGGTGATGCGCGATTGCATCCCGTGTCAAAAAGAGGGTTACCATGCCCAATGATTAGTATAAAAAAAACAACCCCCAACTTCCCCTATAACATCGACGGAGCCGCCCTTGGGCAGCTCCAGCAAAAAAATGGAGGCATCCTCCCCCTATGCTTGCTCAGGGGACCCTCCATATATCGCTTACGGGTGTTGTGGACTCCCCCTCACCCCCTTCTCTGGAAGAGCTTTCGGGCGCCTCCCTTTTACCAGCGGCAGTCCCCTCTGTTCTTTCCAAGGGGACTGCCAAGAAAGCCAGCAGGCAGCCCTTAGACTGCCGCTCCACATCGAAGCGGCTCGGTAGGGCAAACCGCCTTAGGGGGGAGAGGGAAGCCAGGCGCCTTCGGTCGCTTTCCTCAAAAGACCTGCAGGCAAGAATACTGAACCTTGCCGGGGTCAAGGCCCATGCCTCCCCAAAGAAGACTAGTGACGATACTTCCAACGGGACCTGCGATGTCTTGGGAGGGGATGGCCAACTGGAGGCCCTCCCTGAGATTGACATGGTCCTTGAGGAAATCCAGCCTCAGACGGTAGGGCCTTCCATGGGGGGGAAATCCGGGCTCGGCACCAAGCACCGAACCTGAATCCGCACCGATGCAAGGTCCTCCTCAAACGGCTGTGTTTTCCGAAGCTGTACAAGGAGGGGAGGGATCTCCTCCGACCGGTGCCCCCACGACTACCAGGACCTTCTCCATTTCAGAGAAGGACCTGGCTGAGGCCGGTCCATCTGGCCTGGGGGCTTCTTCCGGCGGAGGTGAGAAGCGGGTTCATTCCCCGCCCCCCTCTCCAAAAAAAGACAAAAAACAAAAAAGACTCGGGGCTCCTCTCCATCCGCGGGGGCTGCGTGGGCGGATGGGTCTGCTGCCACTCTGGCAAGCGACCAAGCCAAGATCGGCACATCGAGGCCCCTCTGCGCCCCCGGTTTTGGAGCCCCTGACTAAGACTAATACCAAGAGTGCACAGGGCGTAGCTTCGATGACATCAGGGCCCCTGATTCAGAGGTTACCTGGCGTTTTCGAGCCTGCTGGCTTAAAACGCTTCCTCGTTATTTGCTCCACTGATGGCACCATGTTGTCCAAGGGCAACATGATCAATCAGAGGAGAGGATTAACTAGTGCAATTGGTAGAGAGCCGAAGGTGACCCGTTTCTCGGACGGGAGCCTTCTGGCGAATGCGGCGAATCCCGCCGAGGCGGCCAAGATAAGTCCTCTTCGGACACTTCATGGCACCCCGGTGAGTGTGACGCCGCACTCTACCACGAACTTTGTGAAAGGAGTAGTGTATGCGAGGGAACTCGTTGACTACTCCATTGAGGACATCACCCTAGAGCTGGACGACAATGGGGTGGTCAAGGTCAAACGTGTGATGAGAAAACAGGGAGGGGCTTCGAGATCCACCCCTACACTCTTCGTCACGTTCGACTGAGACAACCTACCTGAGTCGGTGCGTGCCGTTTGGTACCGCTACCGCGTGAAGGCATTCGTGCCACTGCCGTGGCGGTGCTATTACTGTCACCGCTTCGGCCATACGAATCGCTCATGTAGACGTGCAAAGTCGGGGTCACCCGAAGTCTGTGTAAATTGCTCCAAGGTCGCACACGATAAGTCCAAATCGTGTGTGGCCAAGTGTGTCAATTGCGGAGAGCCGCACCCTGCTTCTTCGAAGCAATGTGGTGCATATCTCCTTGAGAAAGAAATCCTGGCCGCTCAGGCCCAGGATAGACTCTCATTCCGCGAGGCTAAGGACTTGTCCTGGCGCGCCCGGCTCTGCCTGCGACGTCATATGCCTCAGTAGTTAGAAAGGCACCCTCTTCTTCTGGCCCATCCAGGCCAACGAGCACGGTTGTTTCCATGCCCATTTGGAGCCCTTCTGCGGGCTCTACCCAACGAGAACGCTCCCCTGGTAAAGCTAGCGGCAAAAAAGGTTCATACCCAGCCCCGGCTAAAACCAGCGCTCCCCCCTCTTCCACCAGCGTGACCGTTTCCCGCAAGGCGAAACGGCCACGCGCCTCCACCGAGTCGTTAGACTCACAGGAGGGTGTCCCCCGACAGGAGGACAGCAACAAAGGAGCCTCGGCTTCTTCGCCCACGCCTCAAGGTGTGGCGGGTTGCTCGGAGACGGTGGTTCCTCGAAAAAAGGGGCCCCCCGCCTCCGAAGCCGCAACGCCCGCCTAAGGTTTCAAGGCAGAGGGAGGAAAAGACTCGCATGGCGAGCCCAACCTCCCCCAATAAGTCCTCGAAGGCGACAGCGCTTTGTCCGGCCAACAGCGCCCGGGGTTCTGCCGTCGGGAAGCGTACGGCTATTCCCGTAAGGGTCTTCAGTTCGAGGGGGCCTCCGCGTCTCCTCCGAGCTAGGCCTGGAGGGCATATTCCTTTAATGGAATTGCCGTGGACTCCGGGCCAACTGGGAAGAGCTGCGGAGGCTCGTCTCGTCCCATTCCCCGTTAGCTATTTTTTTGCTGAAGACCATGCTAGGCGCGTGCCCGCTGCCTGCCCTCCCGGGGTATAAGGGTCTTGCGACCCCACCACCGCGGGATGGCCGGGCTGGGGGATGCGCGGTTTACACCCGGCATGATGTCTCCGTTCTTCCTTTCTCTTTAGATACCTCCTTTCAGGCAGTGGCTGTGCAGCTGCACCTGGATAGGAGGTATACTATCATTTCTGCGTACATTCCACCGTCAGCTGACGTCGACGCGAGGGAATTCCGCCGCGTAGTGGCACGGTTGCCGAGGCCCTATCTCTTGCTTGGAGATCTGAACGGCAGGCATCCTCTCTGGGGAGATTACTCCATAAATCCCAGGGGACAAGTCCTTGCCGATCTGATCGAAATCGAAGAGCTTGAGATGGGTGTCCTAAACGTGGATGAGTTTACGCATCACTGTCCGAGAACCGCTTCATTTTCTTGCCTTGACCTATCTTTGTGCTCTTCGGATGCACAGCCTGATTTTGATTGGGGGGTGGTCGATGACCTCCATGGTAGTGCCAAGCACCACCTCGGTGGTGCTTGGCGCGGGCGCGGTGGCCTGCATTTCAGGAAATGACTGAATTCTCTATCTCAGTCGAGGAGTTTAGGTCGGTAGATGAGGCCGTTGAGTTCTTCTCCGGCAACCTCATCGCCGTGGGCCTGACTACTATTTCTAGGACGTCTGGCCTTTTTGCACGCCGACCACTCCCATGATGGTGGGCCCAGTGTGAGACGGCCCTCAAACAGAAGCGTTATGCCTACATGCGCTATAAGCGCCGCCCGAACAGTTTCACTGTCGCTGAATTTCGTCGGGCTAGGGCTAGGTTCCGGTATATTTCGAAGCACGCCCGCCGCTCTTCTTGGCGGGCATACGTGTCTTCACTTAACGGGAAGACCCCTTCAGCTGAGGTGTGGAGGCGAGTCAAAAGGATTAGGGGCAAGTTCTCGCAGTGCCCCCCTCCCGTTCTCCAGGAGAATGGGACCGCAATCTCGGACCCCGCGTCCGTGGTAGAATCCTTAGCGACCGCTTTTTCTGCTTTCTTTAGCTGTGATGCTGCTCCGCCAGCATTCACTGCACGTCGTGATGTCGCGGAAGGCCGCCGGCTGGACTTTACCTTCAGAGGCGGAGAACCCTTCAACGACAAGTTTACTGTGAGTGAGTTGCGTTCCGCTCTCGCTTCGTGCGCGGACACCGCCCATGGTCCGGACGATGTCCCGTACGCCATGCTTCGACACCTGGGTGAGCGAGGCATGGCCTTTCTGTTAGATTTGTTCAACAGGATCTGGGTGGAAGGTCTTCTCCCAGACTCCTGGCCAATCGCTACTGTGCTCGCCTTTCGCAAACCGGGGAGAGATCACTCTACTACGACCGGTTTCCGCCCAATCTCTCTAACCTCTTGCGTGTTCAAGTTGATGGAGAAATTGGTAAATGTTAGATTAGCCTTTTTCCTGGACAGCGGAGGCCATCTGTCTTCCGCACACTGTGGCTTCCGCAAGTTCCACTCCACGTCGGATGCTCTGCTCCGACTGGAAAATGCCGTCTGCGAGGCTTTCCTTCGTAGACAGCACTACGCCACGGTCTTTTTCGATCTGGAGAAGGCCTATGATACCGCATGGCGATACGGTATCTTGGAGACTCTCCACACGATGGGGCGAGGGGACGCCTCCCAATGTTTATATCTGAATTTTTGCGAGATCGTCGATTCCACGTATGGGTGGGGGGAACTCTCTCTGGCCCAAAGGAGCAGGAAGAGGGTGTCCCGCAGGGAAGTGTCCTCAGTGTCACACTCTTTGCCCTGAGCATCAACGGCATCACCGCGGTGCTGCCGGAAGATGTTCTTGCTACGCTCTACGTGGACGACCTTTCGATCTCTTTTGGCGCGGGCCAGATGCCAACTCTGGAGCGTTGACTCCAACAGGCATTGAACCGCGTCTCTCGCTATGCCGAAGCGCACAGGTTTCGGTTTTCTTTGGCCAAGACTAAGGTGGTGCACTTCTGCCGCCATCCACGGCTTCACCCCGACCCAGATCTGTTTCTTAATGGGGTGCGCCTGGATGTGGTTGAGTCGCACCGTTTCCTTGGTCTTGTATTCGACCGACGCCTCACCTGGGAGGCTCATATTCGCAGCCTTAGGGTCTCTTGTACCCGCGCTCTCGGGCCGGTGGCGCCCCTGGTTCTGCCCAGGACGCCACCCTGGAGGGTACGACATTTGGCTATTTGTCGACACGCCTCTGCTCCCAAAGCTTGTACTCTTCCGGGAGTATTGCGTTCGACCTTTTTGGAGCACACATCGTGTCACGCTGGAACCGTGCCAGTGTATACGGATGGCTCCAAGTCCCAAGAGGGGGTCGGCTTCCACGCCGTATCCCCTCTGTTTGAAGTCAGCGGGGCTCTACCAGGCGCTGCGTCTGTCTTCACGGCCGAGCTGGTGGCAATACACCACTCGGTACGGGAGATTACGCGACGTGCCCGGTTCGGAGACTGGATTGTGATCTTCAGCGACTCACAAAGTGCCCTGAGTGCTCTCGGGGCATTGGAATCTCCGCACCCCCTGATTCGCGATATCCGTGACGTCACGGTTTTGGCGAGCCGGGCAGATGTCGAGATTATCTTCTGCTGGGTTCCTGGACATGTAGGAATTGCGGGGAATGAGGGCGCCTAAAGAGTCCGCGAGGACTCTGTGACCGGACCAGCGTTTCGCTCTTTCTCACACCGACTACATGGCAGGAATACGGGCAGCTCTTCGGACTGCTTGGCAAAGAAGATGGGAGACGGTCGAAGGGAACTTAAAGTTGCCTTCCATTGCGCCGCGACTGTTCCCATGGACCTATCCCCCAATGCCGCGGCGGCTTCAGGTTGCTTTCTGTCGTCTCCGAATCGCACACATTCTTGTGACGCATCACTATTTGATGGAGCGCTCGCCTGCGCCCTATTGCAACGATTGCGTCGTCCCCCAGACTGTTCGGCACATTCTTGTCGAATGTCCCAGTCTGGGTGATCTTCGCGCACGATACCTGTCCCGGTACCGGGATGGGCGGGGTCGCTACCGCCTGTCCCTTGTACTCGGGACAGATTCGTGCACATTGACTTGTGGACTTGTTGACTTCTTGGGGGAGTCCGGCCTTCTCCCTATTATTTAAGCAAGGTTTTTTTTTGTTTTTTGCATGTTTTTTTTTGTTTTTTTTTCCTTTAGTTGCATTCGCCTGCGCCGGGGGGACCTCTCCCCGACGCACCAGCTTGCTTCCTTTCCCTCTTTTTGGGGTGTTGTTTTTTTTATCTTTAATTTTATTTTAAAGTAGCCTGGAACTAGGCCAGTTTTAATACGGTGACTAATGCCCAAGTCGGCAGTCGCCAGATGAGCCTTTAAAAAAAAAAAAAAAATTGGATTTGGTTTGTGCTTACCATCAGATCTCGATGAGCCCGGAGAACATAAAAAATAAAACTGTGGTGATAACTGCGATTGGGTTATGGGAGTTTTCAAAATTACCCTTCGGCTTCAGGAATGCGAGTTGCACTTCCCAGCGTCACATGAATAACTTGTTTCAGGGATTAGAGCTCGTTTTGTATACATAGACGATATCCTGATATTTTCGGATAATTTGGACGACCAATTGGATCATTTAGACCAAGTGTTCAAAATGCTGGTCGAGAACAACCTACGATTATCCGTGGAGAAGTGCGTGAGTCTGTGAGAGAAGAAATTGATTTTCTGGGACATTCTATTTCGTCTACAGGAATTTTCCCACCAGCTAAGGAGTTTAAGGAAATCGGGTACATGCCATTACCAACAGACTCTAAGGAACTACGCCGATACTTGGGCATGTTAGGCTACTATATGAGAATGCTTCCGAATTTTGCCGCGATTGCTGCTCCGCTGCCTGAGCTCGCCCGACTTCAACCCAAGGCTCGTGAGCTCGTGTGGAATAATGCTGGACGATAAGCATTTAATAACACTAAAATAGCTCCAATTAACTCAGTCAAGCTCTGTCACCCAGACCCGCTGTCCAACACTCACCGTATCAACTGGTGACGGACAGCTCCCAATACGTGGTAGGTGCTACCCTTCACCAGATGATAAATGGATCTCCGCAACCAGTGGCCTTTTTCTCAAGTAAATTAAGCCAGGCACACAAAGCATACTCCATATACGACAGAGAACCCCTAGCGGCGCATCTTGTGGTGATCCAGTTTAGGCACATTATTGAGGCTCACCATGTTACTTTGTGCACAGACCACAAGCCGCTGGTGTCGGCTTTCTCCTCATCATTGTGTGCCAAGACGAACAGGCAACAACTCAACTAGAACTACAGTCGCGATTAAAATCATTCCCTTTTCCCGGAGAAGCTCAACGACGAAAGTCTCCTTTAAATTATAAAAAAAAAAATATTAAAAGGAAATATTTAAACTGTGTAAAATATTGTAACAATTATTTAAGTGATAAAATACTTATTCTCAAAAGAGTGTATTAGAGTTAAAGAATAGCATTTGTAAAACTCCGTTTTTCTCGGGGAAGCCTTGTTGTGCCCAATTATAAAGTGTTGTAGAGCCAACAAAGACCTCACAAATTGACACCCCGTTGGCCCTATGAAATCTTGAAATAGGCATACAAACCAATTACTAAATAATATGCCATTTGTTAATAATTAATGCCATTTGTTAATGCAAAGCAAACTGTATACTGTAAATAATGTAAACCCGCTAGTTAATAATTAATATATTAACGCAAAGAATTGTATACTTGTAAATAATGCACAACCGCTAGGCAATGAAATCGTTGTGCTCCCACGGTAAACGCACAAACATTCACACACTAGAAAACAGGTTCGAGCCGACTGTTTTCCCGCGCTGTGGTAATGGAGAGATTTAAAACAGCTGTTCATACAAGTAATAAATCTTTTAGGGAGAACTTCTGGATCATGGTCTTTTGACATAGATCCGCGAAAGACGGAATTTTATTTGCTACGAATTTGTCCGGCCAAAGATTTGTCAGATTTACAAATACAAACACCCTTTTGGTGTACACGCGTCTACACTAGATTACGCACATTCCTTCCATCCAAATAGGCTCCGCCCAGCCATCTGATTGGAGAAACGGAGGCACGCCCCCAATCTTTCAAAGGATAAAATGGTTTGTAAAAGACACACATGAGGATAGTCACTAACAAAATTGAGACCCACATTAATATCAAAGGGGGCAGTCTCTCATACAAAGACATTAAGAAGTCAACACCGAAAGCCTGATACAAGGACGCGAGCATACGAAAAACCTATAGGAACTCAGCGATTTCACTTGCCAGAAACAGGGGCTGACCATAAGACCAAGAATAAACCTACAAAACCCGCCATTTATCTAATTTCTTACCTACGCTAAAGAATAGGTTGTTTACCGTTAGGCCAGCTCATAAGTGGAGAACCAGTGAGGGCATCTCGAACCTCCAATTGAGGTAAGATATAATTCTACGGCATAACCAACCATAACAGATAACTTCCAGACCAATAAGTCCACCATTGGATACTTGGTAAAATAAACAATTGAATGGACTTAGTGAATCTGATTGAGAATGTGTATGACAAGTGATTTCTATGAATGTGGGTCAAAGAATCATTCTGAGATTAGAGGGGTGGTGTATTTTACAGGATGTGCGGCGAATGGGCTGTAATTTGTTTTATTTTCCTGTGGTCGGTGTTTATGCAATCTGTCATATGGGCGTGTACTTGAATAAAAGCGTATGTTCTTTCAGTCATGAGAAAATGTGTGATTCATTTGTGTGGTGCAGCGAAGATCGTGAGAAAAGTATTGAAGAATGCGACTTTCGGGCCTCAGCTGGAATGTGGGTGCATCTTAGAAATTGAAGTTTATTACGCCAGATATTATACGCGCTTAAATGTAGAATTTTTTCATGCAATTTTGTTAAAGAGCATAGTACGAGGGGCAGTAAATAAGTTTTGAAATTCGGATATAAGGAAACGAGATATGAGGAAAAGTGTTTTATTAATTTTCAATATAACTACCCTCGACTTCACTGAAATTGCGCCACTTGTCCCTGAGGCTTCGAATTCCCGACAACCAGAAATCGCCCGACTGCTGTTCAATCCACTCCTGGACGGCGAGCTGGATATCTTCATCGTCCCCAAACCGGAGTCCACGCAGTGCAGCCTTGAGCTGGCGGAATAAAAAGTAGTCGCTGGGGGCCAGATCTGGAATGTAGGGGGGTTGGTTGAGCTCCTCGAATCCGCACTCGCGCAGGGCAGCTTGTGCAACTCTGGCCTTGTGGACTTTGACGCCGTTGAAGTCGATCGTGGGGCATGAGGTTTCTAGGGACCCAACGGGCAGAGACCTTGGTCATGGCCAAATTGTCGTGGATGATGTTGATAACATTTCCATGTGATATTCCAAGTTCTCGCTTGATTTATTCGACCTACACCAGTCGATTTTCGAGGATCATCCTCTCCACACGGGCCACATTGTCCTCGTTGGTCACGTCTGACTGGCGTCCTGGACGAGGGTCATCTTCAAGGGACTCACGGCCATGGCGGAACTCCCTATTCCAGCGAGCAATGGTTGCATAGGAATGGGGCGGTGTAGGTGTACAATGCAACCATGCGTTCATGGATCTCTTTTGCATTCTTGCCTTCCTTGGTCAAAAATTTGATCACTGCGCGGTGCTCAACCTTCTCCATTGTTGAAAAATTTGTGACTGACGATCTGCGATCAGCTACTGCTTCTTAAATAGACGAGGCAGGAGCGTACGGCTGCAGGTCCTGACTTGTCATAACTTGTCCTAACAACCCAACAAACAGCCATCCCCCTTCCTCTGTTTTGCCCTACCGATTCGCAAAACTTATTGACCGCCCCTCTTATATTTCGCCTTTATTATTTTTCTTTGGAAACTTTCCATTTTTCTTATTATCTTTTTTAGTTCATCTTGTAGATGGTGATCAATTTATTCGCGAAGCCAGGTTTCGACGGAGACCTCCGCCATCTTCAATCGCTGGTAGACTAATGAATACAGAGATGCTTAACCTACGGGCACACAAATTTAAAAGTTGGAATGTAATTATGAGGGTGGTATGGAGGAGCAGTGGCATTTTTGAGTAGAGGAAGGACAAATCTCCTGCTTATCAAGGGATTAATGTTGAATTGCCCATCGGAAGTATTAAAGTTTGGAATTTCCTTTATAAGAGACGATTCAATTAGACGCCTATAAATATAATTATGAGAATTGTAAATTATTTTTGCATTATCAATGTCAATTGAAGGGTTTTCATTTGACATGTGTAGGAACATGCTAGAAGATAATCGTTTACGGTGCATGTCGCATTTATGTTCCTTCATTCTTTTGGAGAATCTGCTGCAACTTTTGCATGAAATATAATGAACACCCTGTTCTTTATCAGTGGAGCTATTTTTAGACAGACTATTTCGGATTGTATTTTCGTATTGAAAGGCACCATTGATGGTGTTGGCCCGTGGCAACTTTTTAAAATTAATTAATTGGGGCGAGTATGGGAATGGAATATAATAATTGTTATATGTATACTTTTTCCTTAGGATTAGCTGGTGAGTAAAAGTTGGTTCTGGTTTTATAATGACATTTTTATTTTAACCTAATGGGAAACTGCAGCTCAAATAATGTTTGGATGATCGTGTTGATTTCATCCTGCCGGGAAACAAGGATCACATATGCAATATATTCTCAGGAACATGGAAGAAACTATGGACCTTTTAAGTAATTCGCCGTGGCAAGAGAAATATTGAATGTAGGTTGGTTGGTTTCTGGTAAACGGAACAATATGCTTTGTTGTTTACTTTAGATATTTTGACATCGAGAAATTGCAATGAGATGCCTTGTTCCCATTCTACTTTTAATGGTGGGATGAATGTTGTTTAATTGGTCAAAGAAAGAATAAAATGTGTTATCATTAATAGGCCATGTGACACATACATCATCCACATAGCGCAACCAGGTTATGGGTTTACTTATGATAAGGGGGTAGGAGGTGTTTCTTAAAGTTTTGCATGAACAGATTTCATAGGATCGGCAAAAGGGAATTACCCATACTCAAGCCATATTTCTGTGTGTTACAGACAATGTGCTGAAAGCCGAAGATTGTTTTACAGATGGAAATCTGTTGATGGAAAATTTTAGAAAACTTTTGTATGTTATAGGTATGTAGACGATGTGATTTCCAAATGTCAATTAAACCAAACAGATCCTTTGAATTTTTTTGACAAAGTTAACAACC
Organism: Ceratothoa steindachneri; assembly: GCA_963969495.1. Classification (NCBI taxonomy): domain Eukaryota; kingdom Metazoa; phylum Arthropoda; class Malacostraca; order Isopoda; family Cymothoidae; genus Ceratothoa; species Ceratothoa steindachneri. The sequence goes on from OZ018321.1 coordinate 89,442,136, forward strand.
TCCATCCCACTATATAATTAAAAGTTGAATGGGAAAAGGACAATTACTTACCTTTTCCTGATGTAAAAGTCTTAAGAATTAATGATAAAACATCTTTAACTGTATATTGAAAACGTATGGGTGCTGGAAGGAATCTCTCTGAAGTTTCGTAGGCTAGGAAAATCAGGTGATCGTTGCTTCCTTTAAAGGTGAAGGAAAATTTTGAGCTGGATTCACTAAGGCTTTATTCTGGTAAGAGCATAGATTGGTCTTGAAGTATTTTCAGCGACAAAATGCTGCTCTATATATACATTTCATACTAAAACTTTGGTTATACGAGTATATACAAAACGAACTAATCAGCGTTAAACAGATTTTTTAGAACAAATTTATGTTTAGTTTATTCTGGCGATCATAGGTATTAGGTTAGCTGATTCTCTAATACCAAATTGACCAATCAACGTAGAGACGAATATTAAAGGAACATTTATGTTTAATTTATTCTACCAAACATTAACGTTACCCAATCATCCATAACCCTATGTTTTAAGAACGAGATTTTTTGAAGGTTTTAATACGATTTTTTCTTTTAGTTCGGTTGTCACCTAAGTATATTTAATTTTTTATCAAAGTTATTCCTAATAATTCCTTTATAAGAAGAAGAAGAAGGAGAAGAAGAACTACAGAACTACAGAATCTAGGACCAGCAAAGACCCTAAGGTCCGCTCGAGGCTAGTCCGCTACACTAAATCAAAAACTACGATACACCCTTATCTACGAGTGTATCTCTAACATGCTATTTTTTTTTATTTTTTTTTTAATACTATCTACTGTACACACTTATCTACATGTGTACATTATCGTGCAATTTTAACTAATCAAACTAGGGGTCGGGGGAGATAGAAAGTTTTTCTTCTCATCTTCCGCAGCCACTCGACTGCTAGTGGTGAAAAGCTAATTTAGGGATAGAGACTACTTATAGGATAGGCGGAAAAGAAATGGGACATCTAAGCTACACATGCAGAGAATCGCCGGCATCATTTTTAGTCATCATAATTTCATATCCTTAAACCTCCGCTCCAAACTCTACCTCTGCAAGGACGTTTAAATTCACAGTGCTCAACTACGTTATATTTAAACTATTCAAATGCACGTCGAGACGATTTTTTAACATATTAACCGAAGTGCTATCTACTACGTGGGTGGGCAGCCGATTCCAATTTTGAGTAACTTTAAATGTAAAATAGTTTTGGGCTATACTAGTGTTAAAACGCTTGTTCACTAATTTTAACCCGTGCTGACGAGTATTTCCCCTATGATCCAGTTCGAACAGATTGCGAAAGTCAACGTTTGAGTAACCCTTTAGTATTTTAAATACTTCTATTAGCTGGCCACGTAATCTTCTGCGTTCTAGCGATGGCAAATCTAAAGCCCTGAGCCTTTCCTCGTATGATCTATTCCTCAGCTCTGGAATTAATTTCGTAGCCCTACGCTGCACTCTTTCTAATTGCGCGATATCTTTCATTAAATATGGAGCCCAAAATTGAACAGCGTATTCGAGAAGTGGCCGCACAAGGGATTTATATAAAGGTAAAATTACATCCTTAGATTTGAAGGTGAAATTACGCGCGATATAACCCAAAACGCGATTTGCTTTTTTACACGCATCCGCGCATTGCTTCGAGAATTTAAAATCGTCTGAGACTAATACTTCCAAGTCTTTTTCTAATTTAACCGCGTCGAGGACTTGGCCTTTCATGGTATATTCTACTCTTAATTTATGGCAACCCAAGTGCATTACCTTGCATTTGCTTAAATTAAATTCCATTTACCACTTGTCTGCCCAATTGGCAATCGAGTTTAGGTCCCCCTGCAATTTATCGACATCCGATCTTACATAGGCACGATTGCCCAGCTTCGTGTCGTCCGCAAATTTCGAAATCCGACTAAGTATGCCTTTATCTAAATCGTTAATATAAATTAAAAACAATAAAGGGCCTAAAACAGAGCCCTGCGGTACCCCACTACTAACGCTGGCCCAATCTGAACATTCCCCATTTATTACCACCCGCTGCGAGCGATCTTTCAGCCAATTTCTAATCCAGTTTAAAATCTTACCAGTCACCCCAATCGCTTTAACTTTCATTAATAACCTTTGGTGGGGGACGGTGTCGAACGCCTTTTTAAAGTCTAAATATATTACGTCTACAGCTTTGCTTTCATCGTACACGCAAATCATTTTGTGGAAGAATTCGAGCAAGTTAGTCAAGCACGATCTCGCACGCCTAAATCCATGTTGGGTATCGTTAATCAGCTTATTTGCCTCGAGGTGGCTCACTATTCTATATTTAATTACAGATTCTAAAAGCTTCCCAACTACCGAAGTTAGACTAATAGGCCGAAAATTCGTTGCTTCAAATCTATTTCCCTTCTTAAATATAGGTGTAACGTTTGCTCGCTTGAAATCCAACGGAACTACGCCATCCTCTAATGAGCGATTGAAAATTTCACGCAATGGCTTAACGAGTTCATTTTGAAGCTCCTTTAAATGAATTGGATATACCCCATCGGGGCCCGGAGATTTCGACTTTTTCATTAGCTTAATAAATTTAAGGATTTCTTCGTCATTTATAGTTACATCGGATATGCAATTATCAGCACTACGAACTTCCCCAATTAACGATTCCAATTCGGAAGAATCTTCCACAGTAAACACGCTCGTAAAATGCTCATTTAAAATTTTGGACATTTCTGTCGGAATTTCAGTCAAACGACCATCCTTATCTTTGATCGGCCCTATCGATCCTTTTACGGGTTTCCTATTATTTACGTACCCATAAAACCGTTTCGGTTCATTCTTCGAATCCTTTGCGAGGTTTATTTCATACTTCCTCTTCGCATCTCTGACCGCACGTTTAACTTCCCTACGAGAATCTATGTAATTTTGCCGACTTATAACTGACCCATTGTTTTTATGAATTTTAAATTTTCTATTTCGGTCCCGGATTAAGCGTAGTATTAACGGACTAAGCAAGAAGAAGAACTAAACTACAGAACTACAGAATCTAGGACCAGCAAAGACCCTAAGGTCCGCTCGAGGCTAGTCCGCTACACTAAATCAAAAACTACGATACACCCTTATCTACGAGTGTATCTCTAACATGCTATTTTTTTTATTTTTTTTTAATACTATCTACTGTACACACTTATCTACATGTGTACATTATCGTGCAATTTTAACTAATCAAACTAGGGGTCGGGGGAGATAGAAAGTTTTTCTTCTCATCTTCCGCAGCCACTCGACTGCTAGTGGTGAAAAGCTAATTTAGGGATAGAGACTACTTATAGGATAGGCGGAAAAGAAATGGGACATCTAGCTACACATGCAGAGAATCGCCGGCATCATTTTTAGTCATCATAATTTCATATCCTTAAACTCTCTCTCTGCAAGGACGTTTAAATTCACAGTGCTCAACTACGTTATATTTAAACTATTCAAATGCACGTCGAGACGATTTTTTAACATATTAACCGAAGTGCTATCTACTACGTGGGTGGGCAGCCGATTCCAATTTTGAGTAACTTTAAATGTAAAATAGTTTTGGGCTATACTAGTGTTAAAACGCTTGTTCACTAATTTTAACCCGTGCTGACGAGTATTTTCCCTATGATCCAGTTCGAACAGATTGCGAAAGTCAACGTTTGAGAAACCCTTTAGTATTTTAAATACTTCTATTAGCTGGCCACGTAATCTTCTGCGTTCTAGCGATGGCAAATCTAAAGCCCTGAGCCTTTCCTCGTATGATCTATTCCTCAGCTCTGGAATTAATTTCGTAGCCCTACGCTGCACTCTTTCTAATTGCGCGATATCTTTCATTAAATATGGAGCCCAAAATTGAACAGCGTATTCGAGAAGTGGCCGCACAAGGGATTTATATAAAGGTAAAATTACATCCTTAGATTTGAAGGTGAAATTACGCGCGATATAACCCAAAACGCGATTTGCTTTTTTACACGCATCCGCGCATTGCTTCGAGAATTTAAAATCGTCTGAGACTAATACTTCCAAGTCTTTTTCTAATTTAACCGCGTCGAGGACTTGGCCTTTCATGGTATATTCTACTCTTAATTTATGGCAACCCAAGTGCATTACCTTGCATTTGCTTAAATTAAATTCCATTTGCCACTTGTCTGCCCAATTGGCAATCGAGTTTAGGTCCCCCTGCAATTTATCGACATCCGATCTTACATAGGCACGATTGCCCAGCTTCGTGTCGTCCGCAAATTTCGAAATCCGACTAAGTATGCCTTTATCTAAATCGTTAATATAAATTAAAAACAATAAAGGGCCTAAAACAGAGCCCTGCGGTACCCCACTACTAACGCTGGCCCAATCTGAACATTCCCCATTTATTACCACCCGCTGCGAGCGATCTTTCAGCCAATTTCTAATCCAGTTTAAAATCTTACCAGTCACCCCAATCGCTTTAACTTTCATTAATAACCTTTGGTGGGGGACGGTGTCGAACGCCTTTTTAAAGTCTAAATATATTACGTCTACAGCTTTGCTTTCATCGTACACGCAAATCATTTTGTGGAAGAATTCGAGCAAGTTAGTCAAGCACGATCTCGCACGCCTAAATCCATGTTGGGTATCGTTAATCAGCTTATTTGCCTCGAGGTGGCTCACTATTCTATCTTTAATTACAGATTCTAAAAGCTTCCCAACTACCGAAGTTAGACTAATAGGCCGAAAATTCGTTGCTTCAAATCTATTCCCCTTCTTAAATATAGGTGTAACGTTTGCTCGCTTGAAATCCAACGGAACTACGCCATCCTCTAATGAGCGATTGAAAATTTCACGCAATGGCTTAACGAGTTCATTTTGAAGCTCCTTTAAATGAATTGGATATACCCCATCGGGGCCCGGAGATTTCGACTTTTTCATTAGCTTAATAAATTTAAGGATTTCCTCGTCATCTATAGTTACATCGGATATGCAATTATCAGCACTACGAACTTCCCCAATTAACGATTCCAATTCGGAAGAATCTTCCACAGTAAACACGCTCGTAAAATGCTCATTTAAAATTTTGGACATTTCTGTCGGAATTTCAGTCAAACGACCATCCTTATCTTTGATCGGCCCTATCGATCCTTTTACGGGTTTCCTATTATTTACGTACCCATAAAACCGTTTCGGTTCATTCTTCGAATCCTTTGCGAGGTTTATTTCATACTTCCTCTTCGCATCTCTGACCGCACGTTTAACTTCCCTACGAGAATCTATGTAATTTTGCCGACTTATAACTGACCCATTGTTTTTATGAATTTTAAATTTTCTATTTCGGTCCCGGATTAAGCGTAGTATTAACGGACTAAGCCACGGAGCTCTCACCGACTTCCCGCTCTTACGCACATACTTAACCAAATCAGAATTCACACGAAGCAGCGTACATCGAAGTTCTGCGTACATCTCTCCTACCGACCTGTTCTCGAATCGTATTCCCCAGTCTATATCCTTAATCCTTTCGCAAAAAATATCGAAATCACAGCTACCAAAACGAGGGATGAGCTGCGAACTCATTCTAACTTCTACGCAGGTGTTTAGTTCGAATCTAATCGCATTATGGTCGCTGGAAGCTAAATGTTCACCCACACGTACGTTTTCTAACAATGACTCATCGGTTGCCATGATTAAATCAAGAATATTACTATCACGAGTAGGCTCTTCCACTTTTTGTACGAGAAAATTCTCCAACATAAAGTTTAATAGCCTCTCCCCCGGTTTATCAGAAGTAAGGTTGCTAAAGTTAACATTAGGTAAATTAAAATCGCCGCAGATTAATGTGGTCCCTTTTCTAATCCAAGACGTAAGCGTATCGAAGAGTGCAGCATCTTCTCTTTCCAATTGGCAAGGCGGACGATATACTACGACTAAGTTAATTTTATTTATAGCATCTAAACTTAGCTGGACTAATAGAGCATCACTTCGCATATCATCCTTAGACGAGTCCATCGTTATGGCGTTTAGATCCACTTTTATATACATTAATACGCCCCCTCCTCTACCGGTTTGTCTATTTCTGTAATGAATTTTGTACCCCGCTATATCGAACTCGCAAACACTGATCCCCGTATGAGTGTCTAACCATGTTTCACTTAGGAATACGAGGTCGAAATCACCCTCTAGAATAACGGCTTTTATTTCGGCAATTTTATTTTTTAAGCTACGAACATTTGCGCTTTACGTTAACTCTTCTATAACACTCAGATCCGTTCCGTTTCCCTACACCCCGTCGATAGTGCCCCCTTCACGCGCGGGCCGGCCCGGCGCATCGGCATCACGTGGCCGCGCAACTCTCCTACCTAAAATGCTACGTACGGACTCGTCTAAGATCCTACCCAGCCGACTATTACCCACATCGCTTAGGTGAATTCCGTCCTTTTGGAAAAGTGACGGTTGGTCCTGGAATGAATCCCATACGTTAAAAAAGCTAACACCAGTTTCTCGACACAACCGCTTAAGACATTCGTTAGTATAGATCGCTCTAGATTGGAGGCGCAACGTGGATTTAAGTCGGGGGAGAACACCAATAATTCCCACGTTGGTTGCTTTGGATTTCGCCGTATCTATCATGGTTCTGGCACGATAAACTATATCTTCCGGGGTGCTGTCATACCTATGGACGTCGTTGCCCCCTACCATCGTGATGATCGTTCGTTCACCACGCGTATCTTCCAATTTCTCGATCTCGGCGGCCACGTTGTTAATGCGGCCACCGGGATAGCAAAAGCGCTTACGCTTAGAAGGGTTACGCGCAGCAAACTCCTGATCCTGCCTTCTAATTAAGGAGTCCCCCATTAAAACGGTTTCCTCTTCCCCCTCGATAGGAGTTAGCAACGCGAAAGGGTTCGAACAGGGTAAAACGAAGTTCTGATCCCTCGTTGGTCTAGCCCCATTTCTAACACTTCGAAATTGCGAATCCTGAGGCCTAAACGAGTTTAAAATTCGTTGTTGCTCGTCAACAATTACCTGATGATTCGAATTTGCAGGCCGCCTATTTCTATTACTATTTTCCCTCCCGCGCATGTCGTGAATAGCAGAATCTAGTTTGGAATTTAAGTCATCGACTTTACGGTTAGTCGAGATCACATCCCTTGCAACGGTATTTAATTCAAGTTTGATCTCGCTGATCGCACTTGACAACTTGCGTTCAAACGCTTCATTCAACATACAAAAGCGACATATTCTAATTTGCAGAGAAGAAGAAGAAGAAGAAGAAGAAGAAGAAGAAGAAGAAGAAGAAGAAGAAGAAGAAGAAGAAGAAGAAGATGATGAAGAAGAAAAGGGTGTTCAGGGTGTTAAAATAAAGAATCTATAAAGGGGATTAAAAAAGGCGGTTAAGATTAGCAAATAAGACCGTAGGCCACCCCCCGCAGGGGTGCCTGTGTAACCAAGCTCTTCCTGTTAAGGAAGAGAACAGCGGCTTGTATTCATATAAAATCATAGTGCAGATAATCTTCTACCCGATTATACAATTTCATAATACATACAAAATTTCATCTATGAGGTATATTTTGAATCACTTTACTTTAAAAAATTTTATCAATTCTTGCATAATTTTTTTTTTTTTTTTTTTTTATAGAGCCCATCTGGCAACTACCCACTTGGGCATAAGTCGCCGAAAAACACGACAGCCTAGAATTAGGCTACTTTAAAGTTAAAATATGAAAACTTAACAATCAATATAAATTGGAAAAACTTAACAATCGAAGCAATCTCCGGCAGCGGGGGGAGGTCCCCCTCACCCCGGTGCAGGAGAGTGCAACCTAAAACAAAACAATAACAAAAAAAAGGAACCTTAAATAAAGGGGAGAAGGCCGGCCTCCCCCAAAAAGTCAATAAGTCCACCAGTCATGGTGCACGCACTCGTCCCGAGTACAAGGGACAAGCGGTAGCGACCCCGCCCATCCCGGTACCGAGACAGGTATCGTGCGCGAAGATCACCCAGACTGGGACATTCGACAAGAATGTGCCGAACAGTCTGGGGGACGACGCAGTCGTTGCAATAGGGCACATGCGAGCGCTCCACCAAGTAACGATGCGTCACACGAGTGTGTCCGATTCGAAGACGACAGAAAGCAACCTGAAGCCGCCGCGGCATTGGGGGATAGGTCCATGGGAACAGTCGCGGCGCAATGGCACGCAACTTTAAGTTCCCCTCGACCGTCTCCCATCTTCTTTGCCAAGCAGTCCGAAGAGCTGCCCGTATTCCTGCCATGTAGTCAGTGTGAGGAAGAGCGAAACGCTGGTCCGGTCGCAGAGTCCACGCGGACTCTTTGGCGCCCTCATCGGCGCGCTCATTCCCCGCAATTCCTACATGTCCAGGAACCCAGCAGAAGATAATCTCGACATCTGCCCGGCTCGCCAAAACCGTGGCGTCACGGATTTCGCGAACCAGGGGATGCGGAGATTCCAATGCCCCGAGAGCACTCAGGGCGCTTTGTGAGTCGCTATAAATCACAATCCGGTCTCCGAACCGGGCACGTCGCGTAATCTCCCGTACCGAGTGGTGTATTGCCACCAGCTCGGCCGTGAAGACAGACGCAGCGCCCGGTAGAGCCCCGCTGACTTCAAACAGAGGGGATACGGCGTGGAAGCCGACCCCCTCTTGGGACTTGGAGCCATCCGTATACACTGGCACGGTACCAGCGTGACACGATGTGTGCTCCAAAAAGGTCGAACGCAATACTCCCGGCGCAGTACAAGCTTTGGGAGCAGAGGCGTGGCGACAAATAGCCAAATGTGGTACCCTCCAGGGTGGCGTCCTGGGCAGAACCAGGGGCGCCACCGGCCCGAGAGCTATATCTACCTCTCGAAGGAGTTTCCTGGCCCTAAACCCAAAGGGCTTAGGGTATGACTGGCGTCTCTCGGCGGCATAGGCACCATCGAGATCAGCTGCGGATGCAGTGAGAGCTGTTGGCGACTGAGGGAGGCGCCGGGCTCGCGCGTACAGGTGAGTGATGCACTGCACGCGGCGCAAAGCGAGTGGCATCTCCCCAGCATCGACCAACAGGCTCTCAATGGGGGAAGTGCGGAAGGCACCGGTCGCAAGGCGAAGGCCGGTGTGGTGGATCGAATCCACCTTCCGCAATAAACACTCGGCTGCGGATGCATAAAACTCGCATCCGTAGTCGAGCTTCGAGCGAACAAAGGATCGATAAAAAAGTAAGGCGGTAGCCCTATCAGCGCCCCAAGCGCTGAACGTCACGGAACGGAGAATGTCCATGGCGCGGGTACAAGAGACCCTAAGGCTGCGAATGTGAGCCTCCCAGGTGAGGCGTCGGTCGAATACAAGACCAAGGAAACGGTGCGACTCAACCACATCCAGGCGCACCCCATTAAGAAACAAATCTGGGTCGGGGTGAAGCCGTGGATGGCGGCAGAAGTGCACCACCTTAGTCTTGGCCAAAGAAAACCGAAACCTGTGCGCTTCGGCATAGCGAGAGACGCGGTTCAATGCCTGTTGGAGTCGGCGCTCCAGAGTTGGCATCTGGGCCGCGCCAAAAGAGATCGAAAGGTCGTCCACGTAGAGCGTAGCGAGAACATCTTCCGGCAGCACCGAGGTGATGCCGTTGATGCTCAGGGCAAAGAGTGTGACACTGAGGACACTTCCCTGCGGGACACCCTCTTCCTGCTCCTTTGGGCCGGAGAGGGCTCCCCCCACCCGTACGCGGAATCGACGATCTCGCAAAAATTCAGATATAAACATTGGGAGGCGTCCCCTCGCCCCCATCGTGTGGAGAGTCTCCATGATACCGTATCGCCATGCGGTATCATAGGCCTTCTCCAGATCAAAAAACACCGTGGCGTAGTGCTGTCTACGAAGGAAAGCCTCGCAGACGGCATTTTCCAGTCGGAGCAGAGCATCCGACGTGGAGTGGAACTTACGGAAGCCGCACTGTGCAGAAGACAGATGGCCTCCGCTGTCCAGGAAATAGGCTAATCTAACATTTACCAATTTCTCCATCAACTTGCACACGCAAGAGGTTAGAGAGATTGGGCGGAATCCGGTCGGAGTAGAGTGATCTCTCCCCGGCTTGCGAAAGGCGAGCACAGTAGCGATTCGCCAGGAGTCTGGGAGAAGACCTTCCACCCAGATCCTGTTGAACAAATCTAACAGAAAGGCCATGCCTCGCTCACCCAGGTGTCGAAGCATGGCGTACGGGACATCGTCCGGACCATGGGCGGTGTCCGCGCACGAAGCGAGAGCGGAGCGCAACTCACTCACAGTAAACTTGCATCATCTACCGACCTAAACTCCTCGACTGAGATAGAGAATTCAGTCATTTCCTGAAATGCAGGCCACCGCGCCCGCGCCAAGCACCACCGAGGTGGTCTCTCAGGCGGCAGTTGCCCTGAAAATGATATTTGAATGGGAAAGTGATCACTACCATGGAGGTCATCGACCACCCCCCAATCAAAATCAGGCTGTGCATCCGAAGAGCACAAAGATAGGTCAAGGCAAGAAAATGAAGCGGTTCTCGGACAGTGATGCGTAAACTCATCCACGTTTAGGACACCCATCTCAAGCTCTTCGATCAGATCGGCAAGGACTTGTCCCCTGGGATTTATGGAGTAATCTCCCCAGAGAGGATGCCTGCCGTTCAGATCTCCAAGCAAGAGATAGGGCCTCGGCAACCGTGCCACGACGCTGCGGAAGTCCCCCGCGTCGAAGTCAGCTGACGGTGGAATGTACGCAGAAATGATAGTATACCTCCTATCCAGGTGCAGCTGCACAGCCACTGCCTGAAAGGAGGTATCTAAAGAGAAAGGAAGAACGGAGACATCATGCCGGGTGTAAACTGCGCACCCCCCAGCCCGGCCATCCCGCGGTGGTGGGGTCGCAAGACCCTTATACCCCGGGAGGGCAGGGAGGGGGCACGAACCTAGCATGGTCTCCTGCAAAAAAATAGGTAACGGGGAACGGGACGAGACGAGCCTCCGCAGCTCCTCCCAGTTGGCCCGGAGTCCACGGCAATTCCATTGAAGGAATATGCCCTCCAGGCCTAGCTCGGAGGAGACGCGGGGGCCCTCCTCGAATTGAAGACCCTCACGGGAATGGCCGTACGCTTGCCGGGGGCAGAACCCCGGGCGCTGTTGGCCGGACAAAGCGCTGAAGGCGCTGTCGCCTTCGAGGACTTATTGGGGGAGGTTGGGCTCGCCATGCGAGTCTTTTCCTCCGTCCGCCTCGAAACCTTAGGCGGGCGTTGCGGCTTCGGAGGCGGGGAGCCCTCTTTTCGAGGAACCACCGTCTCCGAGCAACTCGCTCCACCTTGGGGCGTGGGCGAAGGAGCCGAAGCTCCTTTGTTGCTGTCCTCCTTTCGGGGGACAGCTTTAGGAACCCCGTAAGATGGCCTAGCGACCATCTTCAGGGGTGTTGCCTCCTGTGAGTCTAACGACTCGGTGGAGGCGCGTGGCCGTTTCGCCTTACGGGAAACGGTCACGCTGGGGGAAGAGGGGATAGCCCTGGTTTTAGCCGGGGCAGGGTATGAACCCTTTTTTCCGCCAGCTTTACCAGGGGAGCGCCCGGGTTGGGTAGAGCCGGCAGAAGGGCTCCGAATGGGCGCGGAAACAACCGTGCTCGTTGGCCTGGATGGGCCAGGAGCAGAGGGTGCCTTCCTAACTATTGAGGCATACGACGTCCCCGGCAGAGCCGGGCGCGCCAGGACCAAGTCCTTTGCCTCGCGGAATGAGAGTCGATCCTGGGCCTGAACGGCCAGGATTTCTTTCTCAAGGAGATATGCACCACATTGCTTCGAAGAAGAAGGGTGCGGCTCTCCGCAATTGACACACTTGGCCACACACGATTTGGACTTATCGTGTGCGACCTTGGAGCAATTTACACAGACTTCGGGTGACCCCGACTTTGCACGTCTACATGAGCGATTCGTATGGCCGAAGCGGTGACAGTAATAGCACCGCCGCGGCAGTGGCACGAATGCCTTCACGCGGTAGCGGTACCAACCGGCACGCACCGACTCAGGGAGCTTGTCACAGTCGAACGTGACGAAGAGTGTAGGGGTGGGTCTCGAGGCCCCTCCCTGTTTTCTCATCACACGTTCGACCTTGACCGCCCCATGGTCGGCCAGCTCTAAGGTGATGTCTTCAATGGAGTAGTCAACGAGTTCCCTCGCATAAACTACTCCTTTCACAAAGTTCATGGTAGAGTGTGGCGTCACACTCACCGGGGTGCCATGAAGTGTCCGAAGAGCACTAATCTTGGCCGCCTCGGCGGGATTCGCCGCATTCGCCAGAAGGCTCCCGTCCGAGAAACGGGTTACCTTCGGCTCTCTACCAATTGCACTAGCTAATCCTCTCCGCTGATGGATCATGTTGCCCTTGGACAACATGGTGCCATCAGTGGAGCGAATAACGAGGAAGCGTTTGAAGCCAGCGGGCTCGAAAACGCCAGGTAACCTCTGAATCAGGGGCCCCGATGTCATCGAGGCTCCGCCCTGTGCACTCTTGGTAGTAGTCTTCTTTGTCAGGGGCTCCGCAACCGGGGGGGCAGAGGGGGCGGATGTGCCGATCTTGGCTTGGTCGCTTGCCAGAGTGGCCGCAGACCCATCCGTCCCCGCAGCCCCCGCGGATGGAGAGGAGCCCCGAGTCTTTTTTGTCTTTTTAGTCTTTTTCTTTTTCGGAGAGGAGGGCGGGGAATGAACCCGCTTTTCACCTCCGCCGGCAGAAGTCCCCAGGCCAGATGGACCAGCCTCAGCCAGGTCCCTCTCCGAAATGGAGAAGGTCCTGGTTGTCGTAGGGGCACCTGTCGGAGGAGATCCCTCCCCTCCTTTTGCCTCGGAGCCCTCAGCCATTTGAGGAGGACCTTGCATAGGGGCGGATTCGGGTTCGGTGCTTGGCGCCGAGCCCGAATTCCCCCCCATGGAAGGCCCTACCGTCTGAGACTGGGTCTCCTCAAGGACCATGTCTATCACAGGAGGGGCCTCCAGTTGGCCATCCCCTCCCAGGACATCGCAGGTCCCCTTGGCAGTATTGTCACTAGTCAGGTGGTGTGGGGAGGCACAGGCCTTGACCCCAGCAAGGTTTAAAATTCTTGCCAGCAGGTCTTTTGAGGGAAGCGACCGAAGGGGCCTGGCTTCCCTCTCCCCCCTAAGTGGGTTTGCATTACCGAGCTGCTTGCACGAGGGGCGGTCGGCAATGGGCTGCCTGCTGGCTTTCTTGGCAGTCCCCTTAGAAAGCAAAGGAGGGACTGCCGCTGGAGATAGGGAGGTGCCCGAAAGCACCTCCAGAGAAGGGGGTGAGGGGGAGTCCCCTACACCCATAGGCGTAGGAGAGGAGTAAGCCTCCTCTCCGGTTAAAGAATTATGGAGGGTCCCTTGCGCAAGCACAAGGGGGGGGACCTCCATTTTCTCGGTGGAGCTGCCCGAGGGCGGCTCCGTCGATTTTCTTGGGGAAGTTGGGGGTTGGGTTTTTTGTTGTTTTTTTTCATTCATGGGCATGGTGACCCTCTTTTGATTACGGGACGCAATAGCTCATCACCTCTCGCAGTTGCCCGCACTGCGAGAGGTGCTTATAAGCCCGGCAGAGCCAGGCGCCGCCATTCGGGACCACCCCTCCCGCCTGGTGGCCTGGCAGTCCTTCGGCATGGCGGCTCCACCTTGAACACGGCGTAAAAAATATAGGTTGTGAAGAGGAGAGGAAAAGGGATGTGAGGAAGGTATGGGTGGGGATGAAGCAGGTTGTTAAAAAACCCCCATCCCGAACCGGAGCTGAGGGGTTAGGGAACAATGTCCCCTCTCCCCTCAGCCCCGATCCGGGGTGGTTGGCTTGAGAAGGTCAGCATTCTACCCTGTGAAATTAGAGGCTGACCAGAGAAAGTTGTGGGAGAGGTTGTATGAAAAGCGACGAGGTAGGGGAGAAATCGGGCTATCTGAAGGAAGGAAGAGAGGCTAAGCTGGGGCCGGACGGAGCGCTGGATCCCGTCAGCACGGCGGCCAGGATGGCAAATCACCGCGCCCCTTACGGGGAATTCTTGCATAAAATAATACATACATAACAATACAATAAATTAATATAACTAAACTATCTAATTTTTAATTATAATATAAAACAAGAAGTATGTACAGTTTGTAAACTGAGCTCCCTTCAATTCCTACATATCATTTGTATCTCAAATTTGGACGAAGAGAATTATTACTACATTAACCATTAAATGAACATCCTAACACCTCACTTTATCTAATTTAATTCTTTTACTAAGCTTTACACATTTTATTCAATCCTTCAATTTACTAGATTTGTGGATCGTACACAAATTTAAAGATTGAATCGTTTCAATTGAGTAATTTCCTCCTAAGATTGAGCTCTATTTCTTAACTTGCTCATTTCCAAATTTTGCAATTTGTCTATTTTCTGAACGCCCTTCTCTATGTAACCTTTTACGTTTTGTTAAATAGTCCATTTATATTATATAAAATGGGGTAATAATATTGAAAGTATTTTATATAGTCTTTTACACAAATTTCTATATATATTAGCTTAATATTACATAATTCTATGTTTCACGCTGTTTACGTAGGCCTTTTTTTTTTACCAAAATGCCCGACAATAACCAAACGAAAAACGCTGTTTACGTACTTTATTGCAGTGGTTATACTTCTGAAATAGCGAAGAGGAAAGCTTATTTATTTCTCGCGTCTGCGTCCTATTCGAAATATAGCTGACTTGAATCACGTTTTATTTTAGAGCATCTAAATTAAAACTGAGGGGTCACATCTAATGCCTGGCCACAAATGTCGCATTCGCTTTTAATTTTAACTAAATTATGAACATACAAAAAGGTAAACAATTTATCTTTATCAGAAACTATAGTTAATAATTCCGAAATAGAGGACGGACAAAGTGCACAATTCGATACCATTTTCACACTGCTTAAAAGACGTCTGTATGAGTCATTTGCACACTGCGTAAAAGGGGGCTGTTTCACACAAAAACTGCTAAAAAAAAAGTAGTTCCTTTAAATGATCCATTTAAATAGATTTAAATGTATAAAAGAAGGTAATAAAAATAGTAAAATGGGGAAAATATATTGACAAATAAAAATGACTCCAAAGGAGGATAATAAAAAGCTATTAAGTGGGAAAAAAATAAAAATTCAAATCAATCATTTCTGACGTCATACCCCCCCCCCCCCGCACCCCACCCCAACCCTATTATAATTCACAAAACGATTAAGCCGCTGACATGATGTAGTTAAAGCATTCACCTCTGTAAACGTCAGAACATTATTCTATAAACAATTAGGATTATATATTGGGGGGCTGTGCCCCCAGACCCCCCCAATTTAATGAAACTCAGGGGCATCGTAGTGTGGTCCACGCATTGTGTTTACCCCAACGCGAGCCGTCAACTTAAAGGGACTCAAAAAACGTGAAACATTTTGGAACACGGACGAAATAGTACGTCCTATCGGCCTGGCCGCTCTTCTACATATTTGCCAAATCTCCTCCGGCAGTCCCGACAGGGGTCTGGAGGGGCGGGGGAAGGCCTGGCGGGCCGGGTTCCCTTCCCTGCCCCTCCGGTCATCTCAGGATGGCCGGAGTAAGAGGGGAGGGGAAGGGACTAGCAATCTTTCTCTATCTCTCCTCCCACACCTTTCCCCTTCAAAAGTAAGCGCATAAACAGTATTCAGAATTCCAATGTACAGCTCGTTCCAAGTCATTTCATAACCACTATTTCTCAGCTTAACTTCTGTTATTACAAAGTTAATACACTACAACCACACAAAATTCCACCCTTGCAAATCTCAGCTTCCCTGGTTCTGATTTCTCTTTTATTCATCGATGGGAAAGTAAAGACCAACGGCCCTCTTGGCATTTCTTTCACTAATAAAGGACTAATAAAAGTCGAATTCAACGCGGTCATCAAGTTGTGAAATAAATCATTTTCAGCGTCCATTTTCATATAGTAATTTGTCAGAATATAGTTTTTGTATTATGTGGGACCCATCGCAAGGCGCGATGGCCATTAAAATGCTGTTTAGATCTATGGCTGTGATGGCCCTAGATTTGACATCACCATATTAGAGGAGTGTCTTCCCATCTCAAACAAAATCAAGATACTGAAATAAATAACCTTTTCAGATAATTCTTATTTCTTCGAATTAATTTTACAATTTTCAATAGTACTTTTCACCTTAGTACTAAATTTAATGGCTAGATTTGATTTAAATTTACTAATAGTATCAGAAATTGGGACTTGTTGGGAAGTAGTCTCGCTATATGGAGATAAACTCTCATCCGATGTTTATTTACCAATATCAGAGAACGGAAATGCTCCGTCGGCTTCTCGAATACGACGAAACTATTAATAGATATTTTGTAAAATAAATAGCAAAGGTAACAAACTAAAATGATCTTAATGCGCCTACTTTTCGAAACTTCCGGATACTGTCATAGATCATCACTTTTCAATAGTTTTAAAGGAAGTAAATCTATTTATCTCGTTGCTTTAGGCCCAAGGCAATTTTTTTATTATTTTGACCTCGAATTTTCCATCAAGTAATTTTCTTGTCTATCCATTTCCTATTTTGACTTTCACTTGTTTTTGTGGTATGATTTTTTTTATATGGAAGTCTTCCTGAATTAACCATCCCCCCCCCCATCACCCCCGGGAGTTTCGAATACTAAATGCATTAACATAATTTTAGTTTGCTGTATATATATATATATATATATATATATATATATATATATATATATATATATATATATATATATATATATATATATATATATATATATATATATATATATATATATATATATATATATATATATATATATATATATATATATATATATATATATATATATATATATATATATATATATATATATATATATATATATATATATATATATATATATATATATATATTTATATATATATATATATAAATATATTAAATATATATGGAAAAAAGTCTGTAGTGGCATTATTAGACAACTGATCTACTTCAGGTCCAGCGTGACACCTTTCCTCTTCGAATTGGGAGACCACAATCTCAGTTACAAGACGAAGGGTGTCACGCTGGACCTGAAGTAGATCAGTTGTCTAATAATGCCACTACATTAGCCATATATATATATATATATATATATATATATATATATATATATATATATATATATATATATATATATATATATATACATATATGAAAACTCACAAAGTAGCGCGTGAGAGAGCAATAAATGCAAAAAATCACAGGAAAATGAAAGCCGGATTCCAAGTACTTTCGAACTTGTTCAGTTCATTATCAAAGAATAACGAAAGATTTTACAAAGGTGGTATATATATGTGAAACAGAAGGGCAATGCCACGCCCATGTACAACGAAAAGACCCCAAATAGAAAAATAATATCAAAGACGGATGTGAAGTATAAAATCAAATAGATGAGGTCTACTTCCGGAAAATTCCAACCTGTGCGCAAAGAATGTAGACATTTATGTGACTAAACTAAGTACATACATACCCGATTGTGAATACATAAAAATAAACAAGAGAGACATAACTAAATTAATAAATCAAAGAGCTAAAATTTAAAATTGGCAATTTCGTTATAAATAAGCCTTTTAATAACAGGGTCTAGTTGAAAGAGACCAAGGGATATAGTAAAATTAGGCGAGGAATTAATGAAGGAGCATTTAACAATATTTCTTTGAATAAAGTCATTAGATTTGTAAATAAATTTAGCCGAATTCCAATAAACAAAATTTAGCAGGTGATAAAAATATTATACCATTAATAACATACGAGAATATCTTTATTAAACCGAAGGAATCTTATAAATTCGATGAAAAGGTTTAATTGAAGATTCGAGAAAGGAAACAGATGTAAACTGCCGGATTTAGCACCGTCATTCATTGGTGAGAATCCATAGAAGAAAAGAGCGTTTGGGTTGAGCAATGCTGAAAGTCAAAGAAGTTCCTCAAACTATTTGACATCAAATAATTAAACTTCCTTCAGATGGATTATTCTATAGGAATATTTCTTAGCGAGTTGAAGTGACTTAAGCAAATGTAGGTTCTATAATTCGAAAGCATCGCCAGTAAGAAATCACCTCCAACTTGTCAAGAGCCGGTGCTCTTCGTAAGATTAAAGATCGTTCTCAACGTTACATACTTGGAAAGCTAAAGAATAATCTAGTGATTACTAAGAAATATCTACCATACGATCGGGAATTGTCAGAGACTAAAGTGAGTAAAATTACTATTAGTATATAGCTCCATCGGAATGATCTGTATTCTTTCACTCCCTGCAATACTCCACTTCTTAATAAAAACAAAACAAGTAACGAACAGTCTAAAGTTTGCCAGAGAGCATCTTGAAAATAGAAATGAATTTTAGAACAATTTTATATGGTCAGATGAAACTAAAATATAACTTTTCGGCCAAAATGATGCTCGTCACGTTTAGAGGGCAGAAGGAATTGCTTATGATCCTAAGCATCCTAACCGTGAAAAGGGGATGAGATAGTTTTATGTTTTGGGTTGTTTTACTGCACAGGAGCACTCAACATTATTGGTGGGAAAATGGATGCTACCACGTATTAAGAGATAATGGAAGAAAAAGTGCTCCCAATTGCGAAAAAAGATCTATGGGCTAACATCAATGGATGTTTCAGGGCAACGATCTAACACGGTCAAATTGACTCAAAATGGTTTAAGGAGAGGAAAATAAATTTCTTTCCATGACCAAGACAATCGCCAGAACTCAATCCTATTGAGCATTTGTAGCGAATACTAAAGGCTGCAATCCGAAAGAGAAACCACCCACAGATTTGCGTAGAAGAAATGAAAAAAAACATGAAGGAAATGATTGCGAAGTAAATGTGCTCTGTTATTGCAAACAAAGGCTATACCACGAAATATTAAATGAGTGAAATTTATTATTGGTTGAATAATTTTGTCACCTGCTATATTTTGTTTATTAGAAATTGTTGTTAAATACAAAGAAAATCTTTCTTATGTGAATTTCTTCCCTTAAATATATGTTAAATATTTCAGAAATATTTAAGTGTGCAAATACTTTTGTCCATCTTATATATATATATATATATATATATATATATATATATATATATATATATATATATATATATATATATATATATATATATATATATATATATATATATATCAATTTACGTGTGCGAGTTGCCAAACTCGTGACGTAGGTAAAACTACGCTACAATTGAAGCTGAGCATTTGCAAACATAAGGGGGTTTCCCACTACACAGACACACCCATTGCAAAACCGGAATTCTCTGCAATAAGGAATCATTCGGATACCTGTACCTCATTATTGTCCCCCTAATATTTCAAAGTTTTGGGTTCTGCGGATAAATCCGTAGATCTCAACATTTTGGAATCGCTATTTATTCAAATGCTTAATCCAGAATTAAATTCGAGTCAGTCGTCCACACCACTTTACATCTATTAATTCAAATCTCTTAATTTTAGTTTGTTTTATAATTCATTTTTACCTAAAATGTAATAACAACTCACTCAATGACGAGATAATTATAATCTTCTATTAGTTGGTTAACTATATTTCAGTTATTTTAAACAACTACCATGTTTAGCTCAGTTGAAATTTCCCACATATTAAATCATTCGATTCCTGTCCTTCTCTCAAGTTGGTAAATGTTCATTGTTTTCTTGAAAGTTTTACTAAACTCTAAATTTATTCATTATTACATTGTCGCATTATTCTCTCTCAAATTCAACAAACTTTAAACTTATTGTCAGTCATTAATACATATATCTCTTTTTCATTTTTCACCTCTTGTAACTTACTTTACCACTTTGTTTAATAATTTAAAAAATTTACCTCTGATGAAATGCGCCGATTAGTTTTTCCTTTTCTCTAATAAATCAAATTAATAAAAATCATTATCTTGGAAGAGAAAAAATGTACCCTGGTTTAGTTACATTTCTGGGTCGAGGGGGAGGGGGAGCGGGGGCTGTCTTTTTTCAATTCTCGTGTTTATTTTCTTTTAATATTCACTGTAAAATCCGTTTCTACATGTCTGTGTAATTAACCAAACTCTCAGGACATAACGACGAAAATACACCCTACAAGACAAAACAAGACACTTGATTTAGTTCTAAGAAACAAGGAAACCTTTATTGATAGGCTTGATCTTCAGGAACCACTTGGAAATTCGGATCACAACTCATTGGTATTTAACATCAAATATGATTTCATTAATCAGAGGAGAGCGCAAAAAGGTATCTGTATATAAATCAGCAAACTTTAAAGCGATTAGAGATGAATTAAAAGAATGGGATTGGCAGAGAGAATTCAATAACAAAACACCTGCTTCGGCTTACAGCCTCGTCATTGATCGCATTAAAGGTCTTCAGACTAGATATATTCCTCATAAAAACGGTTTAAAATATACAAAGGACAAACCTTGGATTAACCAATATCTTAAGACTCCAATAAGACGGAAACGGTCACTTTATAAGCGGCTAAAAGGCAACCAGTCATTAGGGCAAAAATTTATCGACCTACAAAGGCAGATAAAAAGAGAAGTGAACACTGTTAAATGCAGGTACGAAAATAGATTAACGGAAAGGTCACGCGATAATCCGAAAGCATTCTACAGGTACTATAGAACTAAAAACAAAGAGTCAGTTCAGATACCTAAACACAACGACCGAGTAGTTCAAAATGACCTCGAAAAGGCGAATATCTTGAATAATTATTTTGCTTAAGTTTTTAACAAGGATATTCCTAATTTAAATGAGGAAAACCTAGAAAACATAAATAGTAACATTTCAAAAATGAATGAAATAATAGTTATGGCAGATGATGTAAAGAATGCAATTAATAAATTAAGTCCTGATAAAGCTAGCGGGATTGATGAAATGTACGCACTAAGTATTAAGGAAGTTAAAAACGAAATTTCCGTTTTACTCGCTTTTCTTTATAATTACTCTCTGGAGGCAAATTTTGTTCCTAGAGATTGGAAACTGGCCAATGTTGTACTCATATTCAAAAAAAGGTAGACGTGAGGAAAAGGAGAACTATCGGCCAGTAAGCTTAACTTCACTTATATGTAAACTAATGGAGTCAATTATTGATTTAAAATTACGCAATCATCTGGAGAGAAATCAATTCTTAGTAAATAGTCAGCATGGTTTCAGGAAAGGAAGGTCTTGTGTCACTAGTCTGATCACATTTTATGAGCATGTGGCAAAAGTTGTCGATTCAGGTTTTAGTTACGACGTGGTGTATCTAGAGTTTTCTAGTGTCTTTGTTAAACTCCCGTTCAATATCCTCCTTTCAAAGCTAAATTCTATGCATATCCATGAGAAAACGATAACTTGGATCGTAAGCAGAGGGTAATTTAAAATGGGGGTGACATCCGATTGGCTGCCGATAACTAGTGAAGTTCCTCAAGGTTCCGTTTTGGGACCCCTACTCTTTATAATTTTCGTAAACACCTTAGGTTCTGGAATGAATTGCCAAGTAAATTCATTCGCGGACGATACTAAACTTGGGCAGATAATAAAGGATAAGGAACACTCAAGCTGTTTACAAAACTGCCTGAATATGTTAACTAAATGGTGCAACGAATCTGGCATGAAGCTTAATGCTTCCAAATGCGGCGTTTTACACTTCAAAAAAAAATAATCCTAAATTTAAATATTATCTCCAAGACACCGAGATTATAGAAGTAAAAGAGCAGGTCGATCTAGGAGTTAAAATAGATAATAAATTCCATTTCTCCAGTCAATGCGTTGCAATTAGAAATAAAGCAACAAGAGTTGCATCATTTATCAGGCAATCCGTCTCAACGCGTAAATCAGACGATGTTAAGACTATACTCGTCATTAGTCAGACCTATATTAGATTATGCTGCTCCCTTCTGATCTCCACGATTAACTAGAGATGTAATATAATAGAACAAGTACAGCATCGCTATACGAAAATGATAAGGGAACTAAACATCTTAGCTACAATGATAGGCTTAAAAAACTCAATCTCTTTTCCCTCGAACATAGAAGGAAAAGGGGTGAACAAATAGAAACATATAAATTATTGATAAATATGCCCGATACTGCAGAAAATCTTTTTAATTTGACAGGCGTATCAGCGACGCGAGGACACGACAAAAAGATGAAGAGGTGGAAATTCCAAACATCAATGGGAAAGTTTGCCTTCAGCAACCGCATTGTTCAAGTCTGGAACAATCTACCACAAGAAGTAGTTAGCACTCCAAACACAGAATTTATGAAGACGAAATTTGATCAATACTTAAAAGAAAATAAAGTTAAAATAACTTACAATTATTAGAGGGGGTTCCACCTAATTTAGCCTTATTCTTAATAGGGCCTACCATGTATCAGCTCTTATGGCTTCCTATAGGTGCCAATAAATTGTTTGTTTATTTGGTTTGTTTGAAATTGCTATTAAAATAAAAACGAATGCTAAAAGTACATCTCCGAACCAAATTTTATTCAGGGAATATAATTTCTGCGATTATCAATTCAGAAATTGTAGGTATCTTTATTCTGCAATGCAATGTTAAACACAAAAATTTGATCAAAGACTTCCGTTTCTACAATTAGTAGTATCTAGCCATAGTCCCACATTAGTGCCTTCCAAAAAGTCTGCCTCTCTAAAACTAGACTAACAGACCAGTCACCATACAATTTTGCATATACTCCTAGTTTCAAAGGGGGATAGGGTATTATACGAAATCCATGTCATCAAATTCTTCCAAAGTTATGCCTCATAGATCAGAGGTGGGCAAATTGCGGCCTGTGAAGGCTTTCATGTGATCCGCATTTTATTTTAGAATTCGACAAAATATTGAAAATTAATTATAATTGAATATTTTGCCCAAATTTAATCTCATTATTTTTTTAGGTAACTGGTACATTCTTAAATCAGGCATTTCCAAATATATTTCATTCGTAGATATTATATGTTCTTTAAAAAATACGATACTTTATAAATACTTATTCGCATTACCCTGGGCCTTGGGTAATGATCACATGATGTAGAATTGTAAATCGTGGTTCGGATTTCACGTTAAACTGTAGCTCCCCCCTCTGATATAAGCCTGGAAACAGTTTAAGTGGGGTCTACAAAGCTGTACATAAGCTTCAATGCGGCCAGTTGCTTAAAATTATTGCCCATCCCTGTCCTAGATAATTATTTTTCGGCAGTTCAGACAATCAAACGTAAACATTGGGATAAGGGAACAGTGAAAAAGCCAAGAAAAGGAAGGAAGCGAAAATTATCACTGATTAATATTCAAAACAATTTAAGGAAGGTTAAAATCGACCCACAGATCACTAAGAGACAACTATGTCAAGATTTGGTTGCAGCTGGAGTTACATTTTCAGGGACGGCAGTGAAGAGATTCCTAGGCAAAAATGACCTCCACGACTACCGGACTAGAAGAAAGCCACTATCTTAGTATAACTCAGGTTTCTGTAAGGCTTACGTTTGCAAAGACGCACGTTTATCGTGACAAAATATTTTTGAAGAAGGTTTATGGAGCTTAAAAATGAAAATAGAATTATTCTTCCTTAATAAATTGCAAGAAAGCTGGTGAGGCAATTCTTCAGAAAAACACATTAACCATAAATCACTGTAGATCAACCTTAATGTCACTGGGGGCTGCTTTGGTTTTAATGGTACTTAAATATAGGGTCTTTCAATAAGGTTGCTCAATTTTTAAATGTAAATAAAACAAATTGTGTGTGATATATGCACTCAATTTATTTTAAATTTGAAAATAAATTTTATGGCATTAAGTGTTGAATATGACGTCGTTTAAATGTCCGCCGCAGCTTTGCTTGGTGGAACGTATTCGGGAGGCCCAATTTTCGATGACTTTGTCACATAAATCTGGCTGAATTTGCTGGATGGTGTTTGTTATGTTGACTTTGAGTACATCAACTGTTTGCGGACTATTCGAATAGACCTGCGATTTAAGGTAGCCCCAAAGAAAGTAGTCTAATGGCATTAAATCGCATGATCTCGGTGGCCAGTTGACGTCGCCGCCGCGCGAGATGACCCTGCCCTGAAATCGCTGGTGCAAAATGTTCCATATCAGACATATAATCCACTTGAGGCCACAAGAAGTTGCTTATGATCGATCTGTAGGTCTCGACGTTGACGATTATGGCAATCCCATCTTCGTTCTCAAAAAAATACAGACAGATGATTCCGTTAGACGAAAATCCGCAACAAACAGCAACTTTATTGGGATGCAATTGGTGCTGGTGTATCTCATGTGAATTGTTTTCGTCCCAAATCCATTCATCCAAAAATGGGCCTCGTCGCTGAAGATGATTTTGGGGGGGAAATTTGGGCAACTTCCAACTGCTCTAGAGACAAATCAGCGAACACACGGCGTTGTCTATAGTCGTTTACCTTAAGTTCCTGGGTAAGCTGGATTTTGTACGGGTGCAGACCCAAGTCTCTACGCATAATTCGCCAAACTGAAGTCGCAGAAAGGCCAAGTTCTTGTGAACGACGAGACATTGATTGCCTCAGATTTTCCCGTACACTCTCATTTACGGCAGCGATGTTTTCAGCAGACCTTGCGTTTCGGCGACGTACGAGTGTTAGCTGATTGTTGATCGACCCTTTTGCCTCGAATTTGACCACCAAGCATCGAACAGTGGACTCGGCAGGACGATTGTGGCGAGGATAGAAATAACATAGTGCGCGGAACGTTTGTCGAACGGGGCACTGATTTTGATAATAACACTTGATGAGTTACACACGCTGTTCAACGCTATAACCTTCCTTCGTGACTTGCCAAGTACTACTGAACAGTAAACAGTGAGGTTGCCAGATGTCGCTTTAACAACATGGCCACTATCGCCTGACAGAGCTCGAGCGTCCTTGTTGAAAGACCCTTTACTTATGAAAACGAATGGAACACTTAGGAAAGATTATTTGGCTGCTTTAAAAAAACTACTTAGCATCCACAAGAAAACAAGTTCGGTAAGCCGTTTTACTTTTAAGTTGAAAATGATCCAAAAAATGATGGCCTTTTGAGTGAATACATCGTTTGAATATTACAAATTAAACTTTTAAAAGGTCCCTCATAAAGTTCAGAGCTAAACCACATAGAAAATTTCTGAATGGAGCTAAATAAAGTGCGTCCATCAAGGTAATGTATGTACTCTAGGGAAGAATCAAGCAAAATTCTAGTCAAGATTGCTACAAGTTAATTAAAAACTATGGCAAAAGTTTGATAGGTGTAATTGCTAACCTTAGACGACAGATATATTTTATTTTTTTTCTATAAGTATGAAAACATTTGTTCTATCTTCAATTTTTAATGTTTCTGAAATAAAACAATTCTGCGTCCGGAACACTTTACAGTGGATTTTTTACCTACTCTTGGAATCAATACGCAATATTTACCTTATCACCGAAATTATTAATATATTAATTGAATAAATAATAAAAATACAACACCATTGGCGTCTATTCAAACTTCTTCAAACTGTATGTAAAAGAGATATCACATTTATTTCTCAAAAATAAAGAAATACATTGTTAGAAAAATATTTTCGAACAATGGATTTCACCCTTCCGTCTTTCGTGTATCTGGTCTTCTTTCGTCTGTCTACCACTATTTATCTGTCTAGTGTTCACGTGTCTTGGTATCCCTTTTCTGTTTAAGGACCTGCAGTCGGTGGTTAGAATTTGGTTGCTGAAATGTGATAGTTAAGTGGTAGGCGGAGAGCAGTCAGCACACCCGAACTTTCTCGTTTTCTATTGAGCGGGGAGATTCTTAATGATATTACTCCTCCTGTCCCCTATTTGGTTTTGAGGGGGCATAGAAGCAAATTTTAGAAGTGTGGGATTAGAAGAGGTGTTCTCTCTAATCTTGCTCGCCCCCCTTTGGTGGGGTTAGGTGAAGTCCTATTGGTTACACATTTTCAAAAGCAGATTGTCAAGAACGAGCATTGAGAGACCGCAGGCGCTTTGCATTGATTGGCACCCCTTTTTCAAGTAGTATAATATTTGTAAAGTGTTTTTGAATTAACGGTAAGTTAATTTAGGCTCTCTAAACGAATAAGTTAAGTGGTTAGTTTCATTATTTTGTAGTGGTGTAACCTTGTACGCTAAAATAATATGCATTGCAGAAAACTTTGGTTCCCTTTCACTGACTGTAAAATCAATCAAATCCTTTTGAGATGCAACGCGCAGCCTCTTTTCAAATTCATTCTTCTTATCAAACTCTAATACTTTATTTTCAAATAGTAAATTCATTTTTCATCGCTTTTTACAACTAACTACCAACTAACGAAAGAATTTTGGACTCAACTCGTCTCACACTATCTCTGAGAAGGCCTTTAACTTTTCTAAAACAATCAATCAGAGTTTGTGGCCTAACCTAAGGCTCATTATTAACCCATAAAGAATAGCCTCCTCTTTACATCAGGGAAGGTCGATACTAACAGCATTAGTGGTGAAATTTTACAAGGATATCGGAGAACGCACACCAAACCTAAAAGATACAGCTGAAGATAGAGAAAGCAAGAATGTCTGGAAGGTATATAATTCGCTGAGTATATAGAGGAAATTACTTGGACGGGGGGCACAGAAGAAGTGTAACTCTTCAGTTTACGTAGAAAGGGGAGGGGAGGGCAGAGAAAAAAAGAAAACGAATAGAAAGAAGGTCAATAAAAAGCCCATCGAGGAAACAAAGTGGACCACAAAGTAACAAGAAAATCCTTGTTGACAATATCAACATCCTACATAGAAACTCCGATACCCTTTGCCTAAGAATTCTCGACCCCTACTCAACAAGAAGATGAAACCTAAACTCAATACACAACCTATAAACTCAGATAGAATTCTCCACATGTTCCAATAAAAATATGATCACTACCCCACCCTTGCGCCTATATAAGAACGCTATACTACTCAGAATATCATTTTGATGCCTTCTTAATTATTAAAAAGGAAGGGGGCAAAAGAATCGAGAAACAGAAGAGCAAAAGGTAGTAGAAGCAAACCGAACACAAACAACAGATAAGAGAACGATGAACCCATATAGCAAACTTAAAATTATAGACATAACGGATGAACAAACAAAAGCATAGCATATGAAAACATATTTAGAGAACAAAACTCAGTAATCATTACTATATTTGATCATAGACTACAACTAGTAACGAAGAAAATAAATTTATTTAACTACAATGTATTAGCTACAAACCCTACGAATCAAAGACACGACCGATTTACAATAACAACCAAGAGAAGAATAAAATGACAAATATCGAAACAGATTGATGAATATTATATATCAATAACCTTACAATTCGAGTCCTTCCCAGTTACAATAACAGCAGGGTACCAACCACCCCGGCGAGACTATCTTCCGATACACAATATCATGGAGATATATAGAACAAAACACCCACCACTACTTCTGTGAGATATAAACGCCCGCAATTGGCACTCAGGATAAATTAAAAATATATGTATAGAAAATTGAAGATGTTAGTGAACAGGAATGTAGTCCCGACAATCGGACATACATTCTCTACTTTCATCACAGGAAGACACTCGACAAAATTGGATCTAATACTTAGCAGTCTAGATATACCACACAATTTACACACATAACTCATAGCCATCCCCTGCAGCGATTATATCCGGATAATGGTACTAATAAGCCAAAACCCAATACAGGTTGCGACTCCAAAGAAGGAAGGCTAAGTGAAAGCAAACTAGGAACACTACAAGGTGTCACTAAAGACATATAGTTCAACTCTACTGGAACATAAAGAAAACACATGAACAAATTAGACAACATGACACACAGTTCTAAATATACCGAGAATTAAAATATTGAAAAGTGAAATAAATGCTTATTATCATTGACGAAAAACAAAGAGAAGTGGGCCGGATTAATTGACCGAGTGAAATAAGAAAAATGCGCGATAAAGCATGGGAGACAGTAAACAAACAATAAAAGGAATACCAAGGGAAGAAACCACCAATATAGCAGATGAGAGCGGTGAGCCAATCAAAGATAACAAAACGAACGAGTAGAGACACTGGGACCACTGAAAGGGAATCTTCACAGTGATACCGAAGGAAAACGCCGGGTTTAACGAACAAATGGAAGAAATAGTAAAGGTACACCTTAAAATCAACACACATACACACCGGGTAAACCTGAGGCGTATAATAGAATAAGTTAGAGCACAACACATGACCACTGGTGCAATAATTAGCAAAGAAAAACTCGAGAGTTCGATGCACTCATTCAAACAGAAAGCCCATGGCCCATCAGAGTTGACAAAGGTATTAGATAATATAATAGATGGAATAAACAAATTATTTAATGCTTGCCTAACTCTAGGACACTTCCTAGGCGGATTTAAAGCAGCGAAAATGATATTTATTTCCCAAACTGGTAAACCACCACATAGTAACGAGTTAAAAGGCCAATATTGTGACTTAACTTCCCTGGGAAAGTCATAAGAAAAATAATGAACAGAAGGCTAATTGAATATCTAGAAGGACAATTGAGGCTTTACAAAAGTGAATTGCAGAAAGGCGCCATCAAATAAAATAGAAGGAATGAGAAGAATATTTAATGCTTGTTCTCATAGAAGATGGATAATATTATCTTTATAAACAAGCCGGGAGAGCCATCAGCAAGAGAGGAGAGCTACCGCACAATTTCTTTACTGGAATTTGGCGGAAAGCTTTTCGAAAAAATATTAAATCAAAGATTGTCGCCCACCTGTAAGAGAATTCCATGTATAACCCATATCAATTTTCTCTTTGGGAAGAAAAGAAGCACGGAGGTGGCAGTCAATATCATCTAAGAAAATATTTTCAAGTAAAAAGGGAAGGAAGTTACCTAGACATTACATTACAAGATGTATTAAAAACCCTTGATATAGTGTGGCAGAATGGGATGTAGTATATTATCGTGGTACAACCACTCTATACCATACACTACTCCTATATTATGTGGGAGGGGTGACTTAATCACCTACTGCAACGCAAACCGTTGAAGGACTGTTCGCAGGGATTAACGACCGACTAGGAGGTCACACTTGAGGCGTTGGGTTTCAAATCCTTAATGATCAAACAGAGTGCATAAATGGTTGGCGAGATTTACTTGAATAGACCGAGAGTATCGTTCATGGTTAGTTAAAGATGAAACAACAAAAATATAATTTTATTTACACAGATCAAAATTAAGAATAATAATAGGCAAAGGGGAATTATTTAAATTGAAAGAGTCTCTTGATAATTATTATGAGAAGGGATTCTCAAATGAAGTTAATTGATTAATGTAACTAGGCTCAGATCAAAAGGGGGAACTTGACAATACTAATAATGGAGGGGGTTTTAGTCTTACGGGTTGATGACTTCGAGGAAGGTCCTTCTTGCGATGAGGCGAGCGGGGAACGATCTGATGAGGCAAGTGAAGCACGATCCGAATGAGGCAGGTGGGGCACGATCCGAACCAACGTTCCGATGAGGATAGCCAAACTTCAAAGATGGGAATTCGCGTAATTCCACTGAAAGAGGAATCTTATTTTTATCAAAGGTAATCGATGGAGATTTTCTTCGGTTCGATTAAACGAAGGGAGACTGTTGCTCAAATTCAAAGGTTTGCCGTTCACATAAGCTACCAATTGACTTGGGTAGAATCACAGTTGAAGAAGTCTGAACGCTCACGGGACGAGATGATAAGGACGGCCTTGAAGTGCAGGCTGAACTCTTCGAACTACAGAATAACCCGAGTATTTGTATGCACGATTCTGAAGGTGAAGGGGAAGTTTGGAGAAAGGAGTCACAAGCTCTAGACATCTTAATCCGGAGGCGGAGTCGATTCATCATTTAGGCAGCAAGGGGCGGGCCAGAGCGGATCTTTCACACGTAGTCACCGGGCGGGGGGAAAGGCTTGGGGGGAGTTCGCAGGATTGGGAAATATTATCCCAACGTGCTCAGGAGTCGAAAATTCGAGAATGTTCGAACAAGAAGTCGCGTCGTCCATGGCGCGATACCATAGCACGTGGTCTCCGATAACTAGGGAGGGGGGGTCAGAGGTTGTTCTTTCACATATATGATGCTAAAGCTGTGACTAGGTCATGGAGAGAGATGCGTATGTCAGTATAGATGCATTGGATGGCCTGATATTTAATTAAGGAAGGACAGGACTCAGACAAGGAGAGATGCCCGAGTCGAACCATGTAATCGATGTACAGCGCAGACGCCCAACCACTTGGCAACCACTCTTGCCTCAACATTAAATTTGCGGGCGAAGTCAGCCAGATCATACAGTGTCCTTACGGTAACACATCTATGCAAGCTCGTATGACTAATGCAGAAATAAAGAGACTTAATGGAAAATAAGAACAAAGCAGAAGAAATTCTGGTGATTTCGATCGAAAAAAACTTACTTTAAGATGTAAGAGTTGGGGATAGAAGCTATACCTACGCCACAGATTGCAATGTACTCAGGATGAAGATTACTTAAAACGAGTAGACCAAGCACTTCGCAAATCGAAATTCAAAGGTTAATGTGCCAGTCAGGACTTTTTATACGTCCCGAAAACTCAAATAAAACAATAAAAAAATATATACAGGGTTGTCATAAGAGTCCCGCATTCACAATCATCGGTGCCTAAAAAAACAAAAGGAAAAACTTCAAATAGTAGAAGAGAATGAAAGTACAAGAAGAACTGCACAGGCCGGTGGGGTCGAAACCCATAAATAAACTAATAGAAGAGCGGACAAAAAAAAATGAATGATAACATATTAAAAGAAATGAATGAAGAGATAAGAAAAATGACCAGTAACAAAAGAAGAGCAAGAAGCTATGTAAAATTCCTGAGCTCTGCAAATCTTCTTGAAAACGGAGAAGAAGCGCCATTTTATGCATTATAGTGTGTGAGCACCACCAAAGAATTAATTACAACCCGATGAAAAGCCCCGAACTTTGAAAACTAAACACAAGATTTCGGAAAGATAAAGCCCAAAATGACCCCACTAAACCCCCAATAAGGAAACCGAATAACGTAAAAACACGAAAAGGAAAAACAAACATACGACAGAAGCAAAATGTCAAAGAACCTACCAAAAAATAAAAAGCAAAATAAGCACAAAAAACAACATATGCAAACAAGACACTCAAGAGAAATTTAGAATAACTTAAAGGTTTGATCGCCACCAAAACTACCCCCCCCCAAAAAAAAAAAATTCATTCTGAACATAATACAGTTAAAAACAAATAATGACAATGACAAGCATGGTCACCCTGAGCCAAGCATTTCTTTGCAAATCTTCTACTTCTTTTTCTCCTTTCGCCACTGTGTTTTCTATATACCCAACACACACTATTACTCAAAAAGAAATGGACACAGAATATCATTCATTCAAAGTTTTAAACAGCTACTCAACGCAGACAGTCAGACTCAAGATTATCTTCGCACCCCTGGTTAAAGGAGGCAAGCCGACTCCACCTTGAATCACGCTAATAACTTGGCAGATAAAGTTAGGATTTCTCAGTTCTCTCTTAACTAATTTTGATGAAACTTTTCCCAGCTGTCTACACAATCTGGCGTCACTAATGTTAGGTTTTCAGTATGATGTGTTAGATCCTCCCTTTTTTATTTCAAATTCGTCCTTTTGGGAATGAACCACGCTAATAGCATATATCCTCTTTAAGTAAAATAGGACATTGCAGAAGCCTCATCGATGATGAAAAGTCTTTCATCAACCAAAGCAAGTGCTGAAGGCACCTATGTTCAAGTTATTGCGGAGAAATTAGTTCACCTTGTGGACACGGTTAGATGATTTCTGCACCACCCTTGGCTAAAGAAGAAGTGATCCAATTGTAGGACCTCCGAGTCTGTGATGGCTATGAATTTGAGGAATATTGGCCGCCAGTTACGTGGGGAACACGGACAATCAAGCAAAGTCATTTTCATCACCGTTAGTCGTATCCATGAACGAAAACCAGAGGGAATCGTATGTAAGGGACCACGGCTTTCGTGCGAGCTCCCCTGAAACTACCCAGGGCTACCCAGACGTTTCTAGGCTCTTACGGCAAACAAGGTGACAAGTTGATGGTGTGGCCTCCGAATCTCAACTCAATCGAAAATTTGTGGTCCATCATTAAACCAGATGTTTATGCCGGTGGACGTCAATTTTGGTCTAAAGAAGTCTTATGGGTGATCAGCAAAGTTTCAGCAGACGCAGTCTAACCTGCTACTAATAAGAGATTGACAGATTCCATGTTTGATAGGGCTTTTGAAGCCATCCGTCGAAATGACGCTCGTGGTGGCAAATAATTAACCTTCAGGTTGTACTACCACAGTCATCTGAACAAGCCCATGCTGTTGTTCCCGACCATACTCCATTGCCGTTTAACGTCTTCACTCGGGCGTCCTCTGAGGAAGTAACTGCCCTGATCTCACGCTCTGACAAATCTAGATCCACTAAGGACGTCTTTCCATCCAAACTCCTCCACCAAATTCTCCTTGCTGTCCCCCCACTGATTCTTCATCTCTTTAACACTTCACTTGCCACAGGGGTGGTTCCCTCTTCCTTCAAACATGCCTCAATTCGTCCTATCCTTAAAAACACACCTTAACCCCTCTGAACCATCTAGCTATCGCCTTATCCCACAGCTTCCTTTCCTCTCTAAGATCCTAGAGAAAGTGGTTTTCTCTCGCCTTAATGACCATATTCCTAACTGCAATATTGATGAAATGTACCAATCGGGGTTCAAAACGAAGCACTCTTCCGAAACCGCTCTTCTTAATGTTTTCGATGGTTTACGTAGAGCAGCTAGATAGGGGTTGTACGTCCATTCTAGTCCTCCTAGACCTCCCCTCTGCTTTCGACACTATCGACCACACTGTTCTCCTTGATCGTCTTCACACTTTCCTTGGTCTCTAGGGCACTGCACTTGATTGGTTCCGCTCATACCTCTAATCCCGCACTCAGTCGGTCGCGCTTGATAACCTCTCCTCCAAGCCCGTGCCCATTCATTTTGGGGGGTCTCAGGGCTCAGTCATTGGTCCCCTCCCCTTTCGCATCTACTTACTTCCTCTTGGCTCCTTTCTTCGCGATTTAAGCCTGTCCTTCCAACTCTTTGCTGATGACACTCAGATATACCTTTCTTTATCCCCTGTGTCCTTCTCTCAATCAATTACCAAGCTCCTTTCAGCCTACACCTCCATAAACGAATGGCTGTCTGCGAACTTTCTCAAACTTAACCACAATAAAACTGAAGTTCTCCTTGTTGGTACTATAGCAATGCCTCTGGGCATTCCTATAATAAAAACCTCCTGGGAAACTTAAATATATATATTTCATCATTTATTATGTATAAAATTCATTCAATTATTTTACTTTAACTTTGTTAATTTAATCATTCAATTATTTTACTTTAACTTTTTCAATTTAATCTTTCAATTAATTTACTTCAACTTTTGTAAATTAAATCATTTTTTGTTAGACTTGATAATTAATTAATTTATTTATTTTACTTGTCAATTTAATTAATGTATATTGTTCCAAACAACATCTCTTAAATTTCACACACAAACAAACAAACACACGTTCCCAGCTCGATCAAAATAGCACGCCATTCCACCCACTCGACTCGCAGCTTTCTTCGTATAAAGGTCTGTAATCATTCCTTCTACAATTATTCATTTACCTCCAAACAAATCATACTTAGTTAATTCCATTTTATGTCACAATTCTTTGCAAACGACCATACGAGAGTAGATCCTAATTATATTTACTTCTCATTGCAGCCCCAATTCAGTCCATCATAGATACTCTATATTATTTACTATATTATTCACCATATTATTCCACTATATTAATTCCACATACTTCAATTCTCTTCGCATCTTTTTACTGTAAATCATATGTTAAAATATCTTACATTGTATACCTAACCTACTAATCTCATTGTACATTCGTTGATTTTATGAATATATTTATATTTGTGTAATTGTCTTTCTTAAAGCCCAAGTTATTATTCCAAAATTTATTTCGCTGTCGCCTTAGGCCTAAAACTAACTGCAGACAACTTCACTCAAACAAATTTATGGTTATGGTTTTCGAAACGCTATTTAGGCTGATTTATTAACATAGAATAAAACACATAGATAACCATACACTATAGTACAGCTTCGATGGTGGAGAAATCTAAAGCTCTCTTTCCCTCCCTAAACCTTGGGTAAACCAATATCGCCTTCGCTGATACCCCCAGTAATCTTGGTGTTATTTTCGACGAGCAACTCTCGTTTAAACCGAACATCCATCGTATCTGTAAGTCTTCCCTCGGTTTCCTCTGCAACTTCTCACGTGTTCGATCCCATTTTGATCGACGAAGCCTTGAGACTGCTATTCATGCCTTAGTCACCTCACGCTTAGACTACTGCATTTCTCTTCTAGGGAACCTCCCTTCTTTGTCACTTCGCCCAACTACAACTAGTTCAAAACTATGCTGCCCTGCTCCTCCTTCGCCGCCCCCGGTTCTCTCCTCCGATGCCTCTGTTACGTTACAGGAGCTATACTGGTTACCTATTCGCTTCCGTACCCACTATAAAATTCTTCTCATCAGCTATAAGGCCCTAAACCTCGAGGCTCCACCTTATCTTTCATCTGCCCTCTCCCGTCGTCAAACTCCTCGGGCACTCCGGTCTAACCTCGCTCCCCTCCTGAACACTCCTCATTCTGTCCTCTGCTCGATGGGTAACCGTTCCTTATCAGTTTGCACTCCTAGACTCTGAAATATTCTTCCTGTCGAAGTCCGATTCTCTCCCTTCCTTGCTACTTTTAAACGTCTCCTGAAGACTCATCTCTTCAGAATTGCCTTCTCTCCCCTGTAAACTTTCTCTACACTCGCTACACAACCTGCGCTCTGGGAGGGCTAACAGCCCTGAAAGGCGCATTATAAATACCTTTTATTATTATTATTATTATTATGTCCATCAATCGCGTATTATAATTATGTTTTTCTATTAAATATATAATTATACTTTGCTTTCTCCAAAATATGTGTAGATGGATTACTTTCATTCGAAAGCTATTAGCGAGGTTCATCCCAAAACGACGAATATGAAATAAAAATGGAATGACGTAACACAGCATAATGAAAACTTAACATTAGTGTTTCCCGATTGTGCAGACCAGCTGGGAAAAGTTTCATCAAAAATGATTAACAGAGAATTGAGAAATCCTAACTTTCCCTACCAAGCTAGTAGTGTAATGTGGTTCAGGGTGTACAAAGATCTACACCAAAGAAGCCATGATTAATTATTAGACTTTGGTCTGAAGATGCCTTAGGAAAGGCGAAAGTTCACAGCCAAATAAATAAATGTTAATTAAATAAAATGGATTTACCCCAATTAATTTTTCATTTTTTATCCGCAATTAAGCGATGCATACGTAAAATAAAGAAAAATAAGGCCAAGTTTCAGTACTTGACGTCTCTTCCTCAACTCCTATAAATACCAATCCTGTGGTTTTATCTTATTCGGAAAGGGTTCTATACCGCAATTCTTCTAATAGACTCAAATTCACTTTCTTGAAAAAAAAGTTGAATTAGAAGTAATTTGCAACACTATTTTATTATGAAAATAATACTCATCTTTAGGAAGCCGATTAAGACTGACGGTTTGTGCATCCACCCGTCCACCTATCCATCGAGGAACGCTTGGTAAGATGAACTGAGTGGACTTAAGTGAATTTAAGTCCTTCCTCGGTGGATGGACCGCATGTGGACGTGAATGGGAAGATGACTTGTCCTTCCTGATGTGACATGGTGTCTATTGCGATCATGTAATTGTCCTTCCACCGAGGAATGCTTGGCGGGTTGAACTGAGTTGACTTAATTTATATAAAAAGATAAGGCAAATTTCCATCCTCATCTCAGGAAATACTTAAAATGCCACTATTCTGTCAACTCGATGGAATTATTTTTAGGGTACAATTTCATTTAAAACTCTACCTTTTTATATCTGATTATTATTAGTAAAAATATTTCTTGCAAAAGGCAATGGGAGAAACGTGACGAGTACGCATGGATGCAACATGCCTATTAACATATAAACTCAACATATCCTTGTATTTGTGTACTATGTGTACCTTTGTGAGAATGTAGCTGGCTCTTGTGCAACGGCAAATAAAAACAAGCTCACTCGAAGATTTGATAAATTTTCGTAGCATGAGGGTAGAGACAACCCACATACTTTAGCTCAATTGTTAAAAAACATTTATTGTTAAAGTATTGTTGTTATTAAAGGGCTTGGATCTTTAGTATATATATATATATATATATAGTATATATATATATATATATATATATATATATATATATATATATATATATATATATATATATATATATATATATATTCATTTCTAAGGGTTACTGCTGATCAGTAACCCTTATTCATTCTTACAGTGAAGGTAATAATGCAGTGCACGCTCAAGTGCATGATTTATTTGGTAATGTAAAACAACGTTTCGGGCGTATCGCCCATCTGATGGTACTAAAATCATAAAAAATAATACAAAAATGATGATTAAATTGTTATGATCACTAAACTTTTTAGAGAATCTTAGAAATTTTTTTAAAACAAGGAAATATCGAATTGTTTTCACTGGGGAGGGAGATCGCAAAAGGGTAATCCAAGCCTAAATTAATGCAATTTCATTAAACGAGAAATATACAAAAGAAATAGTATTTAAAATTAAGTAAGAGAGTCAAAATATAAAATCTAAAAATTATGAACATAAAACCATTATTAAAATGACGGATATTAAGATCGTATTCAAATAAAATATAAAAATAGTATAAAAGTAAAGGATCTCAAAGGGGAAAATGACAAGCTATATTAAACATAAGGGTAAAAAACAACTAAAACAAATTTAAATGAACAATATTAAAAATAATCCAGTTAAGAAAATGTATTAGACAAGAGTATTAAACAACAAAATTTTAATGTATCTATCATATGAAAACAAAAACTAAACAAAAGAATAAATTATTAAAATATAATGTAGCTTACCGATGAAGTTCAGGTGAAATCAGGAATGAAAAAAATATAACGGGATAGCCTTGAAGAAAGATATGATTTTGATTGGTGAATAAGATCAAATTGGTTGGTTGTTGACAGTGGTAATTATAATTACGAAATGAGAAGGGAAGGAACTGTGTTTTCAAGGTTAAGTATAGGAGATTTGGCCTTTATGAGTAGGGATTCCAAAATTCTTAGACTATATTCATTATTATGAGAACAAAACATCTCTTTCAATGAACGAACCGTACTCCCAATATAAGGGTCCTTGCAAAAAACAAGTACAAATTAAATGCATAAACAATACGGCTACTCATCTCAAGAGGAAATTTGTCATTTGAGGTAAAGAAACTGTTATATATAAAATTTATATGAATACCATATATTCTCATTTCACTGTGAAAATCAATTTCACTCACAATAATCACATATTCCACTACCGCAGGTCTAAATTCTTCAGTTGACGTCATTTCAAGGCGAACGCTAGGCCGAAATCTTATGGAAGAAGAGAAAGTGACAAGAATAAAGTGAAGAATAAACTAGACAATACCTCTTACTTATGACTTACTGCAGATATTTGGTCAACTCGTCACCGTAGTTTTTTGGGCGTTACAGTTCATTGGGTATGTTAAGATTTTGCTCTTTATGAAATATGAAATTGAAAATGTCTTTACAGTTAGGGAGTTATCAGCTCTTGGCTGAAAGCAGACCTATTTGTTGGTGGAATTTATCTCGATTATATTAATATGTAAAATTTATGAAAACATTTATGAGACAAACATTAGACTGTAATTTAATTCTTTTTTCAGCTTGAGGAAGCTGCTCTTGTCCGTCATAGTGGAGTATTGGCATGCTGTCGCTTCAAAAGAGAACATAACTACATCAAGATTGCTGAACATATGGAGAATATCATTAATGAATACGATATCCCCCTGCAGAAAATCACGAGCACCGTCACTGATAACGGCTCTAATTTTGTTAAAGCGTTTAAGGAATGTGCAGTCACTGCAAAAACTGTGTCCACAGATTCAGAAGATGGAATCCAGGTAGGTAAAGAAGATCAGGGCGAGCACGAGCTGAAGGATAGTTTCTTAATAAAAAGTGGCTTAGATCAGGAAAAAGACATTTCGTCTGACCCATGCAGCTTCAGCCTACCTAAACATGTGCACTGTGCTTCATACACACTCAGCCTCGTCGCCACAACTGATGCAAAACAGGCACTGTAAATATCTTTTTTTTGCAAATACCAATCATGCTGCGATGGGGAAATGATCAGCATTATGGAACAAAAGCGGTCAGCCAAAATCAGCAACTGCTCATTAAAGGTGCCTTCATTACAAGGTTGAACTCTCTGTTTGATGCATTGTCATTACTTTTAAAACACAAGGACAAATTACATCAACTCCTGACGTCCCTTGAACTTCCGGTGTTCAGAAGACACGAAATTGAATTTCTTGGGGAGTATTTCTCAGTTTTGGCTCCTATTGCAGTGTCAATTGATCGCCTACAGGGAGAACAAAACTGTTTTTATGGAGAATTGTTCCTTACCTTGCTCATTGGAGATAAAAAGCTGAAGAGCCTTCAGTCACGTTCTCTGAAATTTTGCTAACCTCTTCTAAGTGCAGTCACTAAGGGCTTTGGAAAGCGCTACCAATCTTATTTGACCTTGGTAAATGAAGCCAGCGTTACAGATGCCATTATTGCATCAACAAGCCATCCATTCTTCAAACTCCGCTGGTTAGATATCAGTATTTCATGCGACAGTTCAAGCAACCGAGACTCTGTTAAAAATATTATGATTTAAGTGATTGAAAATTTAGTAGAGGGACTCGAAGCTGAATCATCCAGTGGTGTATCGGACAGTGACGATTATTTTGGATTTACAAAACCCACTCAAACACGATCAACCGCAGATTTAGAGTTGTTAAATTACCTTCAGGATTCAAATAAAAAGCTCCAAAGTTTCGATAGATATCCAAACATAAAAAAGTTATTTATTTAATACAACACCACTCTTCCGTCTTCAGCTCCTGTGGAACGGCTCTTCTCTTTAGGAGGATTGACCTTATCTCCAAAATGGAGTTCTTTATCTGACGAAACATTTCAGCAACTTATATTACTTAAATGTAATGCTGATATAAATAGCTAACTGAAATTTCATTCTATGGAACTTCCTATTTTTTTTTGTAGTACCTAAGTCTAATTGTCATTAAATCCTACATTAGTAATTATAATATGCAATTTAATCGATTGTCAATATATATCAAGTATTTGAAATGTATTTAAAAATGCATCTAAATACATTTAATGTATTTAATATTTAAATATTAAATACATTTTCAAAATGCATTTAGTATCTAAATACATTTTTCTCATGTACTTAATATGATGATGTATAGGTTTATTGTGCAATAGCGTACATTTATACATAATCTAATACATAAATGAACGCTATTGCACAATAAACCTATACATTTAATATTTAGTATTTAACTACTCTAAATGTATTTAGTGCCCACCTCTGTTTTAAAGATAATATGAAAAAAATATTTTCTGAGCAATTTGTTACATTGTCTAGTGAATAATCTATTGAAAGGTCCCATTCAGGTAGAAAGAAGATTTATTTTTTCTTAGGAACATCATATGGCAGAAAAGGTAGAGAGTAAATTTTGTTCAGAAAATTATTAATTAATTAATCAACCACTGGAAAGGGATAACAATTATTTTTAAAGTGAACGAAAAGTCGGGTTATGTAAATGTATTGACATTTATAGATTTCGCGACGGACACGGATACCAATGACCATTCGCTTGTTACATATGGTAGTTTCACAGTCTTTTTAACTCTCTCTGCAGAGTTCTTTTCAACTTTCCCTCGCGGTACTTGTTCGCTATCGGTCTCGTAAGGATATTTAGCCTTACAGAATTTGGAATTCTCTATGCATTGAAGAATAAGTAGAGGAGAGAGAGATACTTTACTTTTGAATATTATTTCATATTTTATTTGAATATGATCTTAATATCCTTTATTTTAATAATGGTTGTTTGTTCATAATTTTTAGCTTTTATATTTTTACTCTCTTAATTAATTTTAAATATTACTTTTTTAATCTTTCTTGTTTAATGAAATTGCATTAATTTAGCCTTAGATTACTTTTTTGCGATATCTCTCCACAGTGAAAATAATTCAATATTTCCTTATTTTCCCCCAAAATATAAGGTTTCCTAATAAGTTTAGTGATCATAAGAATTTAATCATATCATTTTGTATTTTTTTATGATTTTATTAACTGAAGATGAGCGATACGCCCGAAACGTTGTTTTACATTACCAAATCAATATAATTATGTTATGTAACAATAAGAATTGTTTCATGTACAATGTACATATCCAATGCAAAATCACAAAGGGTCTCGTACATTGTTAAGTAAAACATAGATCTGTTTACATTTTATTCAAATTGCATTCTTTCTAACCTTACGGTTGGCAAACAGAAATAACACCATAAAAATTAAGATTCCTTGCCAAACGAGCTTCCATTGTCAAGACTCCGAAAATGGTTAACCTATTCTGACAGATAGTTGACCTCAGAACAATTTTTACTTTTCTCGAAGCACTGAAGGACCCTTCTGCTCCAGCAACTGTAACTGGAAGAGTGCAAAATATTTTGATAGAAATACATATATTTGGAAATAAGGAATTAAGGTTTCGATTACACGGATTATTAAGCAGATGAAAAGTTGATATCCAAATATACTCGTATGTATTTCTATCAAAATATTTTGTACTCTTCCAGTTACAGTTGCTTGAGCAGAAGGGTCAATCAGTGCTTCGAGAAAAGTAAAAATTGTTCTGAGGTCAACTATCTGCCAGAATAGGCTAACCATTTTCGGAGTCTTGGCAATGGAAGCTCGTTTGGCAAGGAATCTTAATTTTTATGGTGTTATTTCTGTTTGCCAACCGTAAGGTTAGAAAGAATGCAATTTGAATAAAATGCAAACAGATCTATGTTTTACTTAACAATGTACGAGACCCTTTGTGATTTTGCATTGGATATGTATAGGAAACAATTTTTATTGTTTTTTCAGTATTAAAGTGAACTATATGAGGCTGAATGCTAATAAAGTGTTTTGATAAGATGTATTAATTTCATTTTTTATAATACTAATGAAATGCATGGGAAACATTTTCTTTTTAAAATTCAAAACTGAGGAATAGATGAGAGAGATACGAGGGTGGGATCCCGGAAATACCTAGCCCTGGGGGGCGGAGCTGGTTCAAACTAATTTCATCTAAATATGTGGCTTCACATGCTTGAAATCCTTGGGCAGGGTATGTTTCGGTTTAAGATTGAAAAAATTAGGATAGTTTGATACAGCCTCAAAACTTAAATGTACTAAATGTTTAAGTGCCTTTGTTTGATTTGTTTTTTTTTTCTGTTTGTGCGTGAACCCATAGGGCCATATTTTAACTCCCTTAAAATTAGTAGACTTGTCGGAAATATTTAATTTAACTCCAATGATTTGATATGTTAGGTATTTTCTGTACGAATCTTGACCATCATTAAAAAATAAATCAGGAGAATATGCACTATTTAAAAGTGAATAAACGGCGCGCGCCGCTTTTATTTCACATTCATTATTTCTCTTTGCACCTTTTTCTAGATACTGCATTAATTGTAGGCGGAAAACAATTTTGCTGGGAAACATCTGGTCAGTCATTCACTAAGAGAGTTAAAATTCCCTTCGCCAAATGACGCGCTCTCACAATTACGTACTCATTTAACGGATTTATTTAATATGTATATTTTAGATGCAAGGGCGTCATTACGAGCTAATAAAATTATCTTGACTAATGACGAAATTACTGATGAATGAATTAGTTACCCTAAAAACTAAAAGAAAACAAACTCGTGCGTATGGATTTTTTTTTGCGGGAATTTAAGTTGGTGCACAAGAAGTAGCAGGTGAAAGGTTTAAGCTAGTTATTAAATGCATTGTATCACGTGTATATTTGTTTCAGTGTATGTGCAATATGTCCACAATTCTTAGGTCGGTGAATTTGCTAACATTCGAGGGTATCTTCTGGTATTGATTGATTAAAGAAAATATGGTACGACAACGTATTTTGTATTCAGAAACTGTTCTCACTTTGCCAACCTCAGAGCAGCTCATGCTTAGTGGTGCCTATCGATAATCGCCTGTCTTGGACGCAAGTATTGTTTATCAGTTTCGCTAATATATTATGGCTACTGTTACAAGGAGATTAATGAGTTTACGATATGTTGCTATATATGAAATTATAACGTTAATAATTGTTATACATTGTTCTGTAAATGGTTCGTTATCTGTAAACAACGCACGTGTTTTAAAGGTTATAACCC
Organism: Ceratothoa steindachneri; assembly: GCA_963969495.1. Taxonomy (NCBI): domain Eukaryota; kingdom Metazoa; phylum Arthropoda; class Malacostraca; order Isopoda; family Cymothoidae; genus Ceratothoa; species Ceratothoa steindachneri. Next base: position 89,484,665 of record OZ018321.1, read on the forward strand.
CCTTAACCAAAAATTTCTCTGTGCCTAAAATATTAAGAGGAAATAAATCTCAGATTATTTTAATGGGTCACAACCTTTATGATGGGATGGAGGTGACATTGACTAAAGAACCTAAAGGAAAATATTGCAATTCGAGTAATATGGTTACTATACCGCTGAAGGCTTCTTCCTCTAACCAACATCTTAAAAGTGTTCATTTTTATTTGACATCTAAGATAACTAAACACTTAAGTGATTTAAAAAACGTCTGGATTTGTTTAATCCAAAGCGATTTTTCGAGTTTAAGTGAAAACTTTGTAATTCCTATTTGGGTCCATCAAGGTGATACCTCAAAAATTGAAATTCTCAATCCATTAGGATACCAAAGCAATGAGTAAGTATATACAGTGAGCCTATTATAAAAATAGTTTATTTTCCCCCCATTTACGCACGAATCTCGATACCTTTACGGGTAGGGCGAAGTAAAAAAAAAAAATGCTTCGCATTAACAATCCTTACTGCAAGCTGACTGGGCGATCCTCTCACAATCCTTAATCGAAATTTAAGATTTGTATTCTATTAATGATCTGAGTAGGTCCTACATACCTCGTTGGTAGGCTTTGCAGCATTGTTTCAGAAGGTTTGACGTCCTCATGATATGTAAACACAAAGCGTTGTGAGGTAATTCGATCCTAAGTTAAGTAAACTTCATATGAGCGAACATAATTATTCCTCTGGCAATAAATTTCATCCTGGCCGTTATTTAAGCCAAATACACGAGAATAGGTATTTACTTAATGCATATTTGGTACCGCATATTTTAGGCCTATGTGACGTGCAGACTATCTGCAAGCTTAGATTTCTCAACAAGAGTTTTTGACTTCTTAGCTTATAAGCGTGATCTTTCTCTCGAATAGGTGATTACTACTTTGAGAATCTTTGTTGGTTTGGTTTAACTCTGAGTGTCCAATTTCAAAACAGAAACAGACACTACGCGATTCACCTGCATTCCCTGCCCGTCCCACAATTTTACCCCCGCGCTGGACTCTCAAACTTATTTGTCTGCTTCCGGCTTTCGTCATTAATAAGCCTTGAACCATTGAGCAAGATCGAAACACTTTTTCATTGGTCATTTTCCTTGCCGATGGCTATTTTAAAATCCACTACCGAACTGTCCCATATAGATTCTGGTTATTAATAAGGATAATAGCGATTTTTTGTTTGGCGCTGTCAATGTTATGCGCCTACACAAAGCTCATGTCCATCAACTATGGAAAAGATTGAAAGAAGATGCGTCTTCAATGCACATTTAATGGTATGAGGGGTGTGTGTGTGTGTATCCCAGCGGGCCGATCATTCCACCTTCTCGGGGAAAATAGGGGAGAAAGCACAACCACATACAGCAGAGACGAACGACTGCGAGGAACTATCAGCAGGGGCTGCCCCAGAGTGTAGGATTCTTAGGGGATAGGATAGGGTCAGTGAGGAAACCAGACAGGAGTGAGCTACGGTATTTAAACTAAAGTTGACTATCGAATGGACAGCCAGTGCATGTCGTGAAACACGAGATAAACTTCTTCGTGGCTACAAAGTTTTGAACAATATAGTTGGAGAGGTCGAAGAGCGAATCTCTGTTGAAAAGCGAAGAGGGCGGCAGGTGACGAAAGAATGAACGGTAATCTCAAAGCCGTTCTGGTTAAAGTGGGAACCGATGCTTCCGAGATTACGGAGAAAGCAGAGAGAAGACTTGAAGACGTTAGCAACAGGAGTTATCACAGATAACTATAAAAAAAATGACGCAGAGATTTTTAACTATCGGGAAAATGGACACGGCATGCTCCAAGGTTAAAATAAGGGTAACACTTCAGATTCGGGGCGCACGGTAGATGGCGCTGTTAGTCGGCTAAAATTTTGGGCTACAGCATATCTCTTATGACGTCAGACGGTAGCGTTAGATGTGAACAATATCGGCGTAATATTTTTTGTATATGAGTATATACTGGGGGGCTGCGCCCCCCAGTATTGAAACTCAGGATCATCGCAGAGTGGTCTCCCTGCAGTGATATCTCCCCCACGAGCAGTCCCCTTGAATTTCCTGTTTTTTTTCTCCCCAGCAGCTTTTTTACTGGCAGAAAAACCTAACCTAATAACAACTAATTCTTACTTTTATAGGTTTCTTGATGAGTTTATGCGCCTCTAGATAATCTAAAAGTTTTTCGCGATCATACAAAGTAAAGCCGAATTCGAATAACAACGAAGCACATGGAGAGCACGAAAACACAATAACGAAAGAAAAAAATTTGCAAAACGGGTCCTATTTATAAGCTACGATGTTGCCAGGAAGAAGCTGTTATCGTTCGCAGTAAACAAAAAATACGAAAACAAAACAAAAAACAATAAAAGACATCAAGAAACCTTAACTAACTTAGAAAAAAAACTATAAACGAGCAGAGCACAGATATTTAGTAAATAATAGACTAAAAGTTACAAATCCCCAAAACAACAAAAAATATAGAACGCAGTGATCGTCACATCTGACGCTACCGTCTGACGTCATAAGAGATATGCTGTAGCCCAAAATTGTAGCCGACTAACAGCGCCATCTACCGTGCGCCTCGAATCTGAAGTATTACCAAAATAAGGAGGAATAGTTTTGCATCGAGCTAGATCTGTAGAAATCGCCTATAGTCATATCTTTGTTTTGCCATGGTTGACTTTCGAAAAGTTATTTATGAGCCATTTAGTAATGATGTTATAGGCAGGCAGGGTTTCTAACAGTCTCGGCTACCCGTAAGGGGCGCGGCGATTTGCCATCCTGGCCACCGTGCTGTCGCGACTCAGCACCCCCTCCGACCTCAGCTTAGCCTCTTCTCCTTCCTTCAGAACACTTGTTCCCCCCCCCTGTTTCCTCGCTTTTCACCCCCCTGTTTCCTCGCTTCCCCCCCCCCCCCCTGTTTCCTCGCTTTCCCCCCCCCCTGTTTCCTCGCTTCCCCCCCCCCCCCCCTGTTTCCTCGCTTTTCATACAACCTCTCCCACAACTTTCTCTGGTCATCCTCTAATTTCACAGGGAAGATGCTGACCTCAGCCAACTATTCCGGATCGGGGCTGAAGGGGGGACGGGACAATGATCCCTCACCCCTGACCTCCATTTTGGGATGGTGGGTTTTTTAATAACCTGCTTTATCCCCACCCACATCTTCCTCACCTCCTCTTTCTATTTTCAAACACTATCCATTTTACGCCGCGTCCAAGGTGGAGCCGCCATGCTGAGGGACTGCCATACCACCAGGCAGGAGGGGTGGTCCGAAATGGCGGCACCTGGCTGTTTCAAGCATGTACTCACCCTTCGCAGAGCGGGCTACTGCATGGAGGGATTAGCGTTTGCATCCCGTAAAAAAAGGGTCACCACGCCCAATGATGATAACTTAAAAAAAACAAAATCTCTCCCCATTTCCCTTTTAAGAACGACGGAGCCGCCCTCAGGCAGCTCCACAGAAAAAAATGGAGGTCCCCCTGTGGTTTCCCAGGGGACCCTCCATAACTCTTCAACCGGAGAGGAGGCTTATTCCTATCCAGTGCCTACGGGTGCAGGGGCTCCCCCTCCCCCCTTTCTTTGGAGTCACCACACTCCAGCTCAGATCTGGCAGTCCCGCCTTCGATTTCACGGGGGAGTGCCAGGAAGCCCAGCAGGCAGCCCATAACCGGCCGCTCCCCGTTGAAGCGGCTCGGTAGGGCAAACCCCCTTAGGGGGGAGAGGGAAGAAAAGACATATCGGTCGCTTCCCTCTAAAGACCTGCTGGCCCGAATATTGAATCTAGCGGGGTGAAGGCCTATACCCCCCAAAGAACATGGACGTGATTGACATGAGCTGTGATGTTATGGGGGAGGGGATGGCCAAGTGGAGGCCCCCCTGAGATGGACATACTCCGTGACGCAGCCCAGCCTCAGAAGGTGGGGCCTGCCCACGGGGCAGATTCAGGCTCGGCATCAAACACCGACCCCGAGTCTGCTCTTAGCGGGGCCCTCGCCAGAAGAGTCGGGCTGCTAACACAGCACTAGGAGGGGAAGGATCTCCGGCTGGTGCCCCTACGACTGCTGGGACCTTTACGATCTCCGCGAAGGACCTTGCAGAGGCCGGCCCATCTGGCCTGGTGGCTCCTGCTGGGGGAGGGAAGAAGCGAGTCCATTCCTCGCCCTCCTCTCCTAAAAAGAAAATAGCTAATAAAAAAAAAAGACTCGGGGCTCTTCTCCCTCCACGTGGGCCACAGGGACGGACGAGGCTGCTACCATCCTTGAACGCGACCAAGCCAAGATCGGTGCGTCCGGCCCCGGTGCTCGCCTGAGCGGGGAATCCCCAAATAAGACCAAAAGTGCGCAGAACGTAGCCTCGATTACGTCGGGGCCCCTCATTAAGAGATTACCTGGCGTTTTCGAGCCCGCTACTTCAAACGCTTCTTAGTTATTCGCTCCACTGATGGCAGCATGTTGGCCAAGGGCAACATGATCCATCAGGGGAGGGCTTTAGCTGGTATGATTGGTAGAGAGCTGAAGGTGACCCGTTTCTTGGACGGGAGCCTTCTGGGGAATGCGGCGGATCCCTCCGAGGCGGCCAAGATAAGTGCTCTTTGGACATTTAATGGTACCCCGGTTGATGTGACGCCGCACTCTACAATGAACTTTGTGAAAGGAGTAGTTTATGCGAGGGAACTCGTGGACTACTCCATAGAAGATATCACTAGAGCTGGCCGACCACGGGGCCGTCAAGGTCGAGCGTGTGATGAGATAACAGAGAGGGGCCTCGAGACCTACCCCTACACTCTTCGTCACGTTCGACTGTGACAAGCTCCCTGAGTCGGTGCGTGCCGGTTGGTATCGCTACCGCGTGAAGGCATTCGTGCCACTTCCGCGGAGGTGCTATTACTGTCACCGCTTCGGCCATACGAATCGCTCATGTAGACGCACACGATAAAGCCAAATTGTGTGTGGCCAAGTGTGTCAATTGCGGAGAGCCGCACCCTGCTTCTACGAAGCAATGTGGTGCATATATCCTTGAAAAAAATCCTAGCCGTTCTGGCCTAGGATTGTCTCATTCTGCGAGGCTAAGGACTTGGTCCTGGCGCGCTCGCCTCTGCCTGGGACGTCTTACGCCTCTGCCTGAGACGTCTTACGCCTCAGTGCTAAGAAAGACACCCTCTGCTCCTGGCCCATCCAGGCCAACGAGCACGGTTGTTTCCGCGCCCATTCAGAGCCCTTCTGCGGGTTATACTCAACCCGGGCGCTCCCCTGGTAAAGCTGGCGGCACAAAGGGTTCACACCCAGCCCCGGCTAAAAACAGCCCCACCCCCTTCTCCCAGCGTGACAGTTTCCCGTAAAGCGAAACGGCCACGCGCCTCCACCGAGTCATTAGACTCACAGGAGGCAACACCCCTGAATCCATCTTCCGGGGTTCCTAAAGCTGCCCCCCCGAAAGGAGGACGGCAACAAAGGAGCTTCGGCTCCTTCGCCCACGCCTAGTGGTGGTGAGCGTGGCTCGGAGACGGTGGATCCTCGAAAAGACAAAGACGGCCCCTAGCCTCCGAAGCCGCAACGCCCGCCTAGGGTTTCGAGGCGGAGGGAGGAAAAGTCTCGCATGACGAGCCCATCTTCCCCCAATAAGTCCTCGAAGGCGACAGCGCCCAGGGTTCTACCTCCGGGAAGCGTATTGCCATTCCCGTGAAGGTCTTCTCTTCGAGAGGGCCCCCGCGTCATGGAATTCCCGCGGACTCCGGCCCAACTGGGACGACCTGCGGAGGCTCGTCTCGTCCCGTTCCCCATTAATTATTTTTCTGCAGGAGACTATTCTAGGCGCGTGCCCACTGCCCACCATTCCGGGGTATAATGATTTTTTGACCCCACTACCACGGAATGGTGGCCGGGCTGGGGGATGCGTGGTTATCCTTTATGGTCTCTTTCTTTTCACTTTAGATATCTCCTTTCAGTCATTGCCTGTGCAGCTTCACCTGGATAGGAGGTATACTGTTATTTCTGCGTACATTCCGCCGCGTCGTGGCACGGTTGCCGAGGCCCTTTCTCTTGCTTGGAGATCTGAACGGCAGGCATCCTCTCTGGGAAGCTTACTCAATAAATCCCAGGTGACAGTTCCTTGCCGATCTGATTGAAGAGCTTGAGATAGGTGTCCTAAATTTATATGAGTTTACGCATCACTGCCCGTGAACCGCTTCATTTTCTTGCCTTGATCTATCTCTGTGCTCTCCGGATGCACAGCCTGATTTTGATTGGGGGGTGGTCGATGACCTTCAAGGTAGTGATCACTTTCCCATTCATATCATTTTCTGGGCCGCTGCCGCCTGAGAGCCCACCCCGGTTGTGCATTTCAGGAAATGACTGAATTCTCTATCTCAGGCGACGAGTTTAGATCGGTAGATGAGGCCGTTGAGTTCTCCGGCAACCTCATCGCCGCGGGCCTGACTACTATTCCCAGAACATTTGGCCGTTTTGCACGCCGACCACTCCCGTGGTGGTTGGCCAATTGTGAGACGGCCCTCAAACAGAAGCGTTATGCCTACATGCGCTATAAGCGCTGCCCGAATGATTTCACTGTTGCTGAATTTCGTCGGGCTAGGGCTAGGTTAGGTCTCCACTTAACGTACGAGAATTGGACCGTAATCTCGGACCCCGCGTCCGTGGCGGAATCCTTTACGGCTGCTTCTCTGCATTCTCTAGCCGCGATGCTGCTCCGCCATCATTCAATGCACGCCGTGATGTCGCAGAAGGCCACCGGCTGGACGTTACCTCCGGAGGCGGAGAACCCTTCAACAACAGGTTTACTCTGAGTGAGTTGCGTTCCGATCTGGCTTCGTGCGCGGACACCGTCCATGGTTCGGTCGATGTCCCGTACGCCATGCTTCAACACCTGGGTGAGCGAGGCATGGCCTTTCTGTTAGATTTGTTCAACAGGATCTGTGTAGAGGGTAACCTCCCAGACTCCCGGCGAATCGCCACTGTGCTAGCCTTTTGCAAACTGGGGAGAGGTCATTCTACCCCGGCCTGTTTCCGCCCAATTTCTCTAACCTCCTGCGTGTGCAAGTTGATGGAGAAATTGGTAAATGTTAGATTAGCCTTTTATCTGGAGAGCGGAGGCCATTTGTGTTCTGCGCAGTGCGGCTTCCACAAGTTCCATTCCACCTCGGATGCTCTGCTTCGAATGGAAAATGCTGTCTGCCAGGCCTTCCTTCGTAGACAGCATTTTGCCACGGTGTTTTTCCAACTGGAGAAGGCTTATGATACCGCATGGCGATACGGTATCATGAAGACCACGTGATGTGGCGAGGGGACGCCTCCCGGTCTTTATATCCGAATGTCTGCGAGATCGCCGATTCCGCGTACGGGTGAGGGATTCCTCTCCGGCCTAATGGAGCAGTAAGAGGGTGTCCCGCAGGGAAGTGTCCTCAGTGTCACACTCTTTGCCCTGAGCATCAACGGCATCACCTCGGTGCTGCCGGAAGATGTTCTCGCTACGCCTTAAGTGGATGACCTTTCGATCTCTTTTGGCGCGGCCCAGATGCCAACTCTGGAGCGTCGACTCCAACAGGCATTGAACCACGTCTCTCGCTATGCTGAAGTGCACAGGTTTCGACTTTCTTTGGCCAAGACTAAGGTAGTGCACTTCTGCCGCCATCCACGGCTCCACCCCGACCCAGGTTAGTTTCTTAATTGGTGCGCCTGGAAGTGGTTGACTCGCACCGTTTCCTTGGTCTTGTATTTGACCGACGCCTCACCTGGGAGGCTCATATTCGCAACCTTAGGGTCTCTTGTACCCGCGCCATGGATATTCTCCGTTCTGTGACGTTTAGCGCTTGGGGCGCTGATAGGGCTACTGCCTTACTTTTTTATCGATCCTTTGTCCGTTCGAAGCTCGACTATGGATGGTTCTGTTATGCATCCGCAGCCGAACGTCTATTCCGGAAGATGGACTCGATCCATCACACCGACCTTCGCTTGGCGACCGGTGTCTTCCGCACTTCCCCTATTGAGAGCCTGCTTGTCGATTCTGGAGAGATGCCATTATCTATGCGCCGTGCACAGTGCATTACTCGCCTGTACGCACGAGCGCAGCGTCTCCCTTTATTGCCAACAGCTCTCAAAGCATCCGCAGCTGATCTCGACGCTGCCTTGGCCGCCGAGAGACGCAACTTATACCTTAAGCTCTTTGGGTTTAGGGCTAGAAAACTCCTTCGAGACCTAGATATAGCTCTCGGGCCGGTGGCTCCCCTGGTTCTGCCCAGAACGCCACCTGGAGGATACCACCGTTAGCTATTTGTCGACACGCCTCATCTCCTAAAGCTTGTACAGCACCGGGAGTATTGCGTTCGGCCTTTTTGGAGCACCTCTCATGTCACGCTGAAACCGTGCCAGTGTATACGGATGGCATCAAGTTCGAAGAGGGGGTCGGTTTCCACGCCGTATCCCCTGTTTGAAGTCAGCGGGGCTCTGCCAACCGCTGCGTCTGTCTTCACGGCTGAGTTAGCTGCAATACACCACTCGGTACGGGAGATTAACTGTCGTGCCCGATTCGGAGACCGGATCGTGATTTATGCGACTCAAAAAGCGCCTTGAGTGCTCTCGGGGCATTGGAATCTCCGCACCCTATGGTTCGCCATATCCGTGATGCCACGGTTTTAGTGAGCCCGGTTGATGTCGAGATTATCTTCCTGCTGGCTTCATGGACGTGTATGAATTGCGGGGAATGAGCGCTCCGACGAGGGCGTCAAAGAGTCCGCGAGGACTGGGCGTCCGGACCAGTGTATCACTTTTCCACACACATATTACATGGCAGGAATACGGACAGCTCTTCGGACTGCTTGTCAAGAAGATCGGAGACGGTCTATGGGAACTTAAAGTTGCGTGCCATTGCGCCGAGACTGTTCCCATGGACCTATCCCTCAATGTCGCTTTCTGTCGTCCCCGAATCGGGCACAATCGTGTGACGCATTGCCATTTGATTGAGCGCTCGCCTGCACCCTATTGTGACGACTGCGTCGTCGCCCAGACTTCTCGGCACATTCTTGTCGAATGTCCCAGTCTGGGTTATCTTCGCGCACGTTACCTTTCCCGCTACCGGGATTGGCGGGGTCTCTACCGCCTGTCCCTTGTACTCGGGCCGAGTGCGTGTACATTGACTGGTGGACTTATAGACTTTTGGGGGGAGGCCGGCCTTCTCCCTTGTATTTAACTATTTTTTTTTGTTGTTTCTTTGTACATCGCACGTTCCTGCGCCCGGGGGACCTACCCCCGACGCCAGAACTTGCTTCCTCCTTGTTGCGATTTCCCCTTATTATTATTGTTATTGTTTTTCATTCTTATTTTAAAGTAGCCTAGTGCTAGGCTGTAGTGAGTGCGGCGAATTGTGCCGAATTGGGTAGTCGCCAGATAGGCTCTTAAATAAAAAAAAAAGTCTCGGCCAAAGACTGTGGGAAAAGGGATTTGCGTATCATCAGCATAGAAATGATACACAAAAACGACGCATAAGAATACAGAGAAGGGATAAATAGATGCGAAACGGAAGTGGACAAAGAAGAGACCCTTGCAAAACACCAAACCACACCGCCGCCCCAAATCTAATTTTCAATATTACTCAGCGTGGGAAACTCTCGTGACGCGACCATGACTAAAAATGAGTTTTTGCCTTTTGAAATAAATACCGATAGAATTTTACTGTACTTTTAATTAGGTCACCTTAAGGATACCCATTCTATTTTTTATTGCGGATTTTATATAACGAATACAACAAATGAAACTCCTAATAATTAACGTTAAAACTTCCCAAGGGCACCTTATAGCGTAATTGATAATTAAGGGCGATCGATGACCTAAATTACGAGTAAACAAGTTGCATTACCCCTCAAAAGTTCCTCGTTTTGTATGTTCCGGAGAGTTGCGCACTTCTCGGTCCAAAACGCACCAAGTAAACTTATGTATCTCCCATACCATTTAAATTTCCCTAACCTTACTACTTCCTTTAGGAACATTTCTCCCTACTTGAAGTAGTGAGGTGAACCTTTAATTAAGTTCCATTGTTCCATTTCTGGAAGTTTTTAAATACGATTATTATTATCTACGCATTTAAAATACCAGTAAAGAAGGTTAAGTTTGAGGAGGTGAAAATACCCGTAAAGTGTGTAACCGTTCTTACATGTGATCTCGCGTGCTCCAAACTGAACGCGGTGGATTTTCATCAGTCAGTCGTCAAGATCTCTCCAATTTGAAGATGACTAGCTACGAGTATATTCAGATAACCCCACTGATATTGCGAGACTCCCCGCGTTAAACTGTAGAACCCCATTGAGAAAAACCCCCCGGCAATCTTAATGGAGTGCAGATCGGTTGTAAAGCACCTACCAATTTTCCCCTGTAAAGACCCCGCAGGGGGATACCCTGCGTAGCCTGTTACTTACTTGGTTGAGCTACACGTCCTCTGTGCCTGAGTACAAATTATTTGGAAGCCCCTTTTTTACGACAGGGTATTTAGGACGTTAACTTGCTAACTATACTCTGCGTAAAATATAGTTGAAGATGCAAAAGAAAGTTTGAATATGTTGGCAATCCACTGAATTATTCAGTTTTAGATTTTAGGTATGCGCAATAACAGCGAGGTTTATAAAAGGAAATTTATTTACATTTACTTGCGTAATATTTTAAGAATATTTACCTGTTTCATATTAATCTTGTAGAAATGCACATTATATGGGCAGCTACTACACCTCCTCACTCGGTTGACTTGAACTCTGACGGGGCCTAGGGAAGTTGTTGGGCGCTTCCTCCTCGCTCCCATATCACTCCTTTTTAGTCGCGGGCCACTCTATATCTCACTAGGTCAACAGCCAACCGTTGGTGGGCTTCGGGTGAACACACCAACAATGTTCCTGACGTTTGATCGTCGAGATCTCTCAATGCATATTTAGGCAGGTTACTTAACAATATCAGTCAAACCCTATATATCCACTCCGAGACTCTGCTTCAATGCCATATGTTTGGTCATGTGAGCATTGCCTCTCGCCACCCTCGTGCATGCGTAAATTGCGTGCAGGCCTACCATAGTCATTCCTGCTACCATTTCCGCTGCTGTACCAACTGTAAAGAGTCCCATAGTGCATCTCCTTCAAAGTGTCACATATTTCTCTTGGAAAAGGTGTTAGCTCTTCGTGATTCTGCTAAGGTGGATATGAAGAAGGCTCTTCGCCTAGTCCGGGAGAAATTCATCTCCCCCGGCGTTAGGTTTTCGATGTCCTACGCATAGCAGCGGACTCTCGTCCCGCTCGCCCACGTATCCCGTATACTACCTCATATGTTCTGCCAGCATTCCAGGATGCAGCAGCACCATCGCCCTCCACTGTATCACCCTCGTCTTCTAATCCGACCCAAGTCTGGTTCCATGGTATACCCCCTTCCCCTGCTCCCCTTATTTCCCCCGCGTCGGCAGAGCGTGCCCTATCCCAGGATGCCGCTCTCGCGAATCTGGACGCCATTCAAGCCTTTATTGAATCTACTGAAGCGCTCCGCTCTGACGTAGTCATGATTTAGGACTCCTGGCCCGAGCGTAAGGCCTCTCCCGACTCATCCTCTTCCTCTAGGAAACTAACTTCCAAAAAGGGCGGGCAATCATCCTCTATAAAAGCCCAAATCTCCACCTCGGTTGAGGTATGCCCTATCCCTTCCTCTCTTCCCTGTTCCTACCCCTGTTCCTTCGACACCTGTAACCAAAACTTCCGACCTTTCCTCAGGCGGAGGTCGTGTATCCTTCACCCATAATGATATACCCCCACCCCAGAAGGTAACGATGCCTCTAAGTTTCCTCTATCCATACCACTTCCTTCCGACCACGACCATACTCCATCTCTCCTTCCTGTTACCCTTGTTCCTTTGAAACCCTCCGTAACTATGACTTCCGACCTCCCTTCAGACGCGGGTTACACTCCCTCCATTTAGTGATGATCCTCCCCGCCCCAGGTGTAACGATACCCCCAAATCTCTTCTGTATCTACCCTTCCTTCTCGGTCAAGATCCAGTGACTTTTGTGTAAAATAAATTATCTCACAATACTAGCTTCCGCCCCTCTAAATCGGGGTTGCCTCGCCGTTCTCAGGCTCCTTCTTTAACGTCCGTGCCAGGTTCTTCTCGCACGGCACTGTTCGTGAGGGCCCCTCCGCCCCCCTTACTATCTCGACCGTGCTATCTCACCGGTCTGAGTGATGGCGGTAATTCTTCATTGGAACTGTCAGGGATTCCCAAATGGGAGTAACTTTGTCTTTAGTATCTGAAATAGCACCCGTTATATGCTCGCAGGATCCAAACTCGAGAAACGTCCTTTCCCCAAGTTTGATTCTTTCTCACTCTTGGTGAGCACGCCTTCATTTCTGCGGCCTACTCTTCAAGTAGTCGTATCCCGTGTTCATCTTGCGTATAAAATTTACACTTTTTGTTCAATTTATATTTCCCCAGATGAGCCCTCTTCACGGGCTCAGTTTTACTTTTATCTCAATTTCCTACCAAATTTCTAGTTCTAAGCAACTTTAAATGCCTGATAGAGGGTGATAGAGTGAGCAACCACCAAGGCCGTCTCCTTGAATCTATTTTATCCACTAATCATTTTAGCATTCTTAACTGAGCATATTACATACATCCTACAACATTTGAACCGATTTTTTCAGTTATGTTGATCTATCTATTGGCTCTGTCAGCTGTATCTCTGATTTAAAGTAGTTTGTTTTAGATGACCTGCATGACAGCAACCACTTTCCCATTATCTTGAAACACACAACCCTATATCCGTCCCCTTCATATACTCCCAGATGGAATGTTGTAAAGGCCGACTGGTCAAAGTTCCTTGACGCTTCCTTCACCAGTAAACAAATTGGAGATTTTGTAGATATTGATGCGGCTATACATTACATTTCCTATTCAGTGCTTGATGCGGCAGAGTCCGCAAATCTTTGTACTCGGTTCCGCCGGAGCCAGAATATTAGTCTCATGGTAGATTGAACGCTACCTGGCGGAGTTTAGACGTATTAAACTCGGGCTGGAAAGGGAAGCCCTGCGCTCAGCGCTGTCTTGGTGCGCCCCCACGTCCCGGGGCATAGGCGATATCTGATACGAATTTCTCGGGTATCTCCATTCCCGTACGGAATCTCCTACTAGATATTTTTAACTGTATTTGGATCCACGGATTCTATTCTGCGTGGAGAACGGCGTTAGTCCTACCATTTCTGAAACTAGGTAGAGACGGCTTGTCTTCTTTCCATTATAGGCCAATAGTTGTTAGAGAAAATGGTGAATGCTCGCTTGCAGTGGTTTCTGGAATATCATGGTCTCCATGCAGTGGTTGTCTTCGATTTCGAGAAGGATTGACACCACGTGGCGCCATGGAGTCCTCCGCCATTTGTATTAGTAAGGATTGAAGGGACCTTTAGCAGTTTTTATCCCGATTTTTTTAGCTAACACTTATTCTGATTATGTCCAGGAGGAAGGTGTTCCCCAGGGCAACTTATTAAGTGTTACTTTATTCGCTATTGCAATAAATAGCCTAGTATATACTCTGCCCGAAGGGGCGTCTGCAGCCTTATTTGTAGACGACCTCGCTCTTTATTGCTCCTCCTCACGCCCGTCATCCGCTGCCCGCCTCCTCCAGTTGGCGGTTGGTACCATCCACCGGCGGGCCCTTCATAAAGGGTTCCGCTTCTCGGCCTCAAATACGAAGTTGATGCACTTTCACCGGAAGCGAGGGCAGCAAGTTAAACCCCCCTTGTTCTTACAGGGTAACCTGTTGGAATTTGTGTCAGAGAGAGGGTTCCCGGGGGATGATCCTAGAACACAAACTTACTTGGTGTTCTCATCTCCGTGACCTGCGACGGAGATATCTCCCTCCGGAAGATGGACCTACTAGAGATGCTCTCCCATACATTTTGGGGGAGCAATAGGCTCACGTTGTGGAGGCTATTCACCTCGTCCAGTCCAAGTTGGACTATGTTAGTGAGGTGTATTATTCGGCCTCTCCCTCATCTCTCCGCATGCTGGATCATATCCGCAACCTGGCCCTCCGTTTATCGAGTGGTGCATTCCGCTCTTTCCCATATATCGAGCATTTATGCTGAGGCTGGCATTTTCCTGCTCCATCACCACCGCCTCCACCAGCTCTGTCTACGCTATATTTTCCGTATTTAGGAAGAGCGTCTTCTCCCCAGTGTATGTTGCCCCTATGACCGGTCTCCATTCATACACTGGCCCTTGTGACTTCGTGTAGCCGAGCACGTTTTCCGTTTAGGTCCACGCAACTTAGTCTTCTCCTTCTCGTTCCTGCCCGTCCCCCGGTGGACATTCCCCTCATCAAATATTTGCATGACTCTTTGACATGCAGAAGTCTTTGGTTGACCAGCACGTGGCACATGCAGTGCTCATTGAACTTGCGACTTCTTACACTTCATCATGTCATCTCTTGACAGACAAGTAAAAACGAACCATGGTGTTGGGGCTGCTGTGGTCTCACCAGAGTCTATAGTCTCAAGAGTCGTTACCGCGGGCAACTTGCATTTTTACCACCGAGCTTTATGCAATTTTATTAGCCTTACGCCTTTTATCCACCTTGCATTTTACTGCCTTTACGGTTTTTATTGATTCGAGAAGCGTATTATACGTTCTTCGCTCTTTAACTTCTGACCATCTCCTTGTCTCAAATACATTCCTGGTTGGTCAAGAACTCTTCCAGATACAAAGTATAGTTTTGTTGAGTTCTTAGTCATGTAGTCCAGGGTAAGGAGTGGACCGATGAGGCAGCTCGAATTGCGGCCACCCGGACACCGCATTGTTGCAGTTTGCCTTGTAGCTTTTCTCCTCTTATTCGGGACTACATTCGGTCACTCTGGCAGTCAGAATGAGGTGGCTGCATCGGTAACTAGTTGCATTCCATTAAGCCGTCAGTTTTACCTTAGGCTAGCTGTTATGAACCTCGTTGGAGGTCTGAGATGGTCTTGTCGCCTGCGAATCGGCCACAGACGCGTCGCTCATGGCCATTTAATGAGTAGTGATAGCTTACACATCGCCCAACTCTGCTCTATCTGTTTGTCTCCCATATCAGTACGCCATCTTTTGGTCGACTGCTACCCCCTGTCTGCCCGCCTTCTGGAATTCTTCCCATCTATTTTACGCGTCCCATATAATGATAGACTGCGCGCATTCCAGAAAAAGGGCAGACAGGGGGTGGCAGTCGACCAAAAGATGACGTACTGATATGTGAGAAAAACAGATAGCCGGTGCATTTCATTTGTTATTTATTGTCCCTGGGGGTCCTCTTTTTAATATTTTTATAGCTGTCAGAGAGAGAGAGAGAATGAGTGTGTGTGTGAGAGAGTGTGTGTGTGTAGAGTGTGTGTATGTGAGAGTGTGTGTGTGTGGTGATGATGAGGGTGTGTGTGGTGAGGGTACAAGGAGGTACAAGGAAAGAGAATACCCTAGGAGACCTTACGGTCCATTCAAAGAGGGTACTTTTCGACTAGCAATCGAGCAGGCACATGGCTGCTCAATTGTTTTGCGTCCCTAAACGGCCACTTTTCAAGACTTTGTCTAGTCTTGACTTGAACTGGTCAACAGATTCACTGTTGACAACTTCCACTGGAAGTGCGTTCCACTTACCGCAGATACCGTAGGTGAAAAAATTTGCACACAGATTGCGGTTGTAACGCTTCAGTTCAAGTTTGAAGCCGTGAGTGCGCGTTCTGTTCTCACTCAGTGTGAAAATATCCCGGTAGTCAACATTGTCGAACCCTCGAAGTATTTTGAAAACTTCGATGAGCTGACCACGCAGTCTACGGGTTTCCAGCGAGAACAGATCTAATTCCCTTAGTCTATCCTCATAACTTTTATGTCGGATAGAGGGAATCAGTTTGGTTGCCCTAGCTTGTGCGCGTTCCAACCTTGCGATGTCCTTTCGAAACGAAGGACTCCAAAATTGTACAGCATACTCCAGGTGCGGCCGAACGAGGGAGTTGTACAGACAAAGTACTATCTCCTTGTTACGGTATCCAAACTGGCGCTTTATGTAACCTAACATCCTTTGGGCTTTCTTCTCTGCCTCGATGCACTGTTTCGAGAACTTGAGGTCGCTAGTGATAGTTACACCCAAGTCCTTATCGGTGTCACTCGATTCAAGAGCAGTGCCCTGAAGGATATACTGAGATTGGGGGTTTCTGTGGCCGATATGCATTACTTTGCATTTCCCCACGTTAAAAGGCATTTGCCACGTGTCCGACCACTCCCCAATCTTCCCAAGATCTTCCTGCAGGTGGGCAGTATTTCCATCCTTTGCAACGTTCATACCAAGCTTGGTATCGTCGGCAAATTTGGAAATCTTGGCAACCATGTCACCGTCCATGTCGTTAACGTAGATGATGAATAGTAGTGGTCCCAGGACAGAACCTTGAGGCACCCCGCTAGTAACGGGCACCCACTCAGAAGCCTGTCCATTCACCACCACCCATTGCCGTCTGCCACTTAGCCAGTTCTCGATCCAGCCGGCTACTTTTCCGTCTATGCCCAGCGCTCGCACTTTCCGTAGAAGGCGGCGGTGTGGTACCTTATCAAAGGCTTTCTGAAAGTCAAAGTATACCACATCCACCGCCTTGTCCCGATCGTCCTCACTGAACACGAAGTGGAAGAATTCCACAAGGTTCGTCAGGCATGACCGTTGCCTTCGGAAGCCGTGCTGGGAACTCCTCAGTAGCAGGTTTGACTCTAAATACGACGTCATTTTGTCCACCATCATGCTTTCCATGAGTTTACCGACTATCGAAGTCAGACTGATAGGTCGGTAGTTTGACGGATGGCTGGGGTCTCCTTTCTTGAAGATCGGAGTCACCTCCGCCTCACGCCAGTCTCTAGGAACGCATCCGGTCCGGATTGACATGTTAAAGATAGCGCACAGATGTCGTGATACTTCATCGCACACTTCCTTCAACACCTTGGATAGAAACCCGTCCGGTCCAGGGGACTTATTCGTCTTTAGGTCAGCGATCTTTTTCTTTATTTCTCCTTCGGTGAAGTCCATTGCCTCCAGCTTTTTCCCCGAGTAGGAATCCGTCGGCTGGGGAATGGGACCACACTCTTCAGTAAACACTGAAGAGAAGTAGTTAAGGAGGTTAGCATTTTCTGCATCTGAATGCTTTAATGTCCCCTCCTCATTCCTCAAAGGGCCAATCGTTCGACGGATTGGTTTACGGCTATTCACATATCCAAAAACCTCCTTGGGATTCTCTTTACAGAGTCTCGCCACTCGGAGTTCCTCAGACCGCTTAGCCGCCCTTATGCTGGACTTCACTCTCCCGGCTAGCCTCCGGTATTCGTCAAAGTCACCCGAGATCTTCGATTGCCGGTACACATTTCTCTTCTCCCTAAACAGTTGGCCGATTTCTCGATTAAACCACTTTGGTTGAACAGAGGACCGACGGCGGAATTCAGAGGGAGGAAACACGATTGAAGACTCATGAATGTGGTTTTGAACCTGTTCCAAGAGTCTTCAACAGCCTTGCACTCTTCTAGTCTCGCGTCAGTCAGTCCCGCGCGTAGACCTGCAAAGTCTGCTCTTTTCAAATCGAGTTTCCTTGATTTACTAGTTGCAGGCTCTGCCTTGGGGACTTTGACTACAAATCTAATTAGTCGGTGGTCACTGCCACCGAGCTCTTCGCCAACAGAGAGGTCCTCAACGATGTCATCCTCAGAGGTGAAAACCAAGTCGAGGATATTGTCTCTTCTCGTTGGCTCTCTCACCCATTGAGTCAGGAACTCGTTCGTGAACTCCAGGAGTAGTGCGTTCTCGCCACATGGTTCTCTGGTTTCCCAGTCAACTTTTGTGTTGAAATCACCCATGACGATACACACTCTGTCTTCGACAAGTTCTCCTAGTAGCTGGTACAGATCTGTCCTTTTCAACGAGTTGGGCAGGATGTCTATAAAGCACCAGGGTCCTGTATTTGGCAGGACCTATCTCTAGGTCAACACCTAGTAGTTCATGGTCGGATACGATGTTGCAATCCGTCGAGTTGAGAGTATCCTTGACATACAACATCACACCGCCACCCTCTCTGTCTGGCCTATCTTTCTGGAAGAGCTGGTAACCGGGAATCGTGAATTCACCTTCAAAATCTCGGCTTGAGGTTTTAATCCACGTCTCCGTTATGTCCACCATCTCAGGTTCCTCTGTTGCTACGAGGCCACGGAGCTCAAGAAACTTATTCCTGATTGACCTCGCGTTGAACAGAAGAACTTTTAGGAGTCCCCCAGTGTAGGACTCCCTACGCTCTTCCGTTTCCCGGCTTCTTTTGTGTGGCAGTACCCCTCTTTGCCACATCTAAGAACGTCGTTCCAGGAGTGACACCGGCATACTGTCTTATGTCCGCCTTCACTCTGGGTCGGACGCTCCTCTGCGTCCACTCTACAACATCCTGGATTAAGTTACAGAGTACAGCCTTTCCCTTGAATGAAAGGTACACTCCGTCCCTTTGGTAAAGGTCGTTTTGACCGTAAAAGGTGCGGTAAGGGTCCAGAAAGAAGACCCCTTCCGCCTTACAGAGTTCGGACAGGCGCTGGTTCAGGGTTTGGTTCCTTGAGTGAGCTGTCCGGCTAGGACCTCTTCTTGGGAGCATCCCTACAACGACCCGTTTGCGAGTTCTCAATCCGCAGTCGTCCACGGCTCCCATGACCGTGTTGAGAATTTTCTCGCTGGGGCCTACTTTGCCTCCTCTGAGGTAGAGGTCATTCCCACTCACCATCTGGGCAACGACTGAATTCTCGGAGATCTGAGATTTCTCAGCCTCTACCCTGATGTGGTGGTTTCCCCGTCCTGGCTGGCAGCATACCTCCACACTAGTGCGAAGGCGGGCCGCTAGCAGGGGCTGCAAACCTTGTGCTTGGGAATCGCCCACAAGGGTAACCCTCGGACATTTCCGTGCAGAGGTTTGAGGCTTTCCTTGCGGAAGCGAACTCTCGATTCCCTCTTTCTTCTCCATCTTATTTTTCTTCTTCTTTTTCTTATTCATCTTTTCCCCCCTATCTTCCTTTGTTACATACTCTTCTGTTTTTATCTTTTCTTCTTCTGCTTCAACTTTCTCTTTTTCAGCTTCTACTTTATCTTCTGTTTCAACTTTCTCTTCCTGTTTCTTTCCCTTCCTTTTCTTTTTCTTTGAGGGTTTATCCGTAGCATGCGGACCTAGCTCTGGGGGTAATACTGCAGATGCAGTGTTTAGTAAAGGGCTTGACGTTAGCTCTGCTATTCTGACCTCTAGCCTGCGAATCAGTCCGGCGTGTTCTAATTCGAGGCTGTTTATTTTCTCCTCCAACTTCCTGGATCTTTCCTCGGAAGCCCTGCATGTTTCTTTTAGCTCCTTGATTTGGCCGTTTAAAATACAGTCGGTGCAGCAACTGGCCGGGTGGCATTTCGAAAAACACCTCTCCGGAAAGTCCACGCACCACTTATTTATGTGGCATATTGCGCACGTGTATTTTAGAGTTCCTGGTCCTTTCTTGCCGGTCATTTTGAACACTTTCTCTCTTTCAATACTTTGCGACCAATCAATGATAAAAAGGGGGGTTGGTGAGTTCTCCCCGCGTGAGTCGCTCCCGCCTATTGATCGGAGTCTTCCAGAAGGCACGCTCCATGTGCTGCTGTTCGTCCGACCGAGTCGTCAAGCCTAGGCGTGCCGTGGCTCCCAACCAAGCAGCACAGACGGTCCCCGAAGGGGCCGTCGATTTGTCACCAGGTGAACAACAACGAAGCACGCCCCTTACTAAACTCCTACTAGTTCTCTTCACAACGGCCAGGATCTCAGAGCAGCGTTCAATGGATATCCCGCCCCACCAAGAGACTCGACCCAAGGCTTTTTATTGGCCTGGCAACCAACCTGGGAACAAAGGGCCGTCACCTCGGACCGATGCTACCAGAGGCACCCGTCAACGGGCACTGGGAACGGTCAATAATTACGCGCCAGGGAAGGGGTTAACGGGGCACTACCCTCATCCCATTCATCGTGCCCCAACGCCCAGTACACCTCTAGTCCTAGTCTCTCGCTACCAGTAAGCGTCGATTGGCGTTGTTTATAGAGGTTCCAAAGCCCCTCTTCTGACGCGTGAGGTAGCTGCCAGGTCCTTATATGTAGATAGAGGGAAAAAAGGGAAAGAGTGACATGATAGGAGTAGGCCTTTTTTTTGTTTTTTTCTTTTTGTATAAGTGGGAGAGATAGGATGAAAGTAAAAAAAAAGGAGAATGATAGAGTAGAAAAAGGAAGGAATGACGCACTTAGTCTGGAATCTCGTTTTCGACCAAATCGACAAGGGAAGCCCTACCAGGGGTACCCAGAAGAGGTACCCCCACCGACATAGCTCGAAAAGTCAAAGGTACACACAAGCTCTCTTCCCGCGACAAGGGGGCGTCACCTCTCCCTCTACTTTCTGTATGAGAGTGTGTGTGAGGGTGTGCGTGTGTGTGAGAGTGCGAGTGTGTGTGTGAGTGTGTGTGAGAGTGCGAGTGTGTGTGTGAGTGTGTATGAGAGAGTGTGTGTGAGGGAGAGTGTGTGTGAGAGAGAGAGAGAGTGTGTGTGTGAGAGAGAGAGAGTGTGTGTGAGAGAGAGAGTGTGTGTGTGTGAGAGAGTGTGTGTGTGAGTGTGTGTGAGGATGAGAGAGTGAGAGAGAGTGAGATAGTGTGTGTGTGTGAGCGTGTGTGTGCGAGAGTGAGTGTGTGTGTGTGAGGGTGAGAGTGTGCGTGTGTGTGTGTGAGGGTGAGAGTGTGTGTGTGAAGGTGTGTGAGAGTGAGTGTGTGTGTGTTTGTGTGTGTGTGTGTCACGCGGACAAAGAGACCTAGGGAGTATCTCACGGACGAAAGGACATTCAACCGTAGTCTTTCGGTAAACTTCCGGGGTGATAATGGAGCAGGACGAGTCAAACTGGAGCCCGGAACCCAAATCAGCGAGCGGGCGTTAACCCCTTGCCCGCCGCGCCTTTGAGACAGAATGGGACCCGCTTCCGGCGAAGTCGTATATATTTCCCAGCACGGGAACGAGCAAAGCAGTATTCAAGCAGGAGTCTGGCAGTATCCAAGCAGTAATTGAAAGGATTCGTTGGAATCAGCCAAGGACCCGACGCGCAACTTCTCAAGCGACTCCCGGCACCCTAAGGGCTCGCAAGCAAGAAACAGTTGTTCAAAGCTACGGCAGTCAAGGACTTCAGGACTCATTCTGAAATAACGCGCTCCGCTCCGTGCCCTGCAAGGATACTTCCTCGAACAACAACTCGAGCCCCCCCCCCCTCCTCTTGAAAAATCGTAAGCCTATTACATTTTTTCTCTATCACCTTCGAAGAGGCGTGACGCTTTCCGACTACGAAGCTTCACCTCATCATCTCTCGTTTTCTTTCGGGTAAATATTGTGCTACTCACAGTTCGTGCCGAAGCATTCATTGTAAATTAATTTTCTTTTGCTGAACGATTAGTTTTCCCCATAGTGTATCATTTATAGTTAAATTCTTTTATTTGTTTGTATAATAGTAAAGATTATTTTGTGACCCTTGTTTAAATTCCAGAACCACACAAAAAGCCATTGAATTATTTTATTAAGTCGGCCAACGGTAGAAAATGCACTCGCATATCTTACGCACTTAAAAGGGGAATTCCCCCGCGTGAAGCCTACCTGACCTACGATAATAGCTTTTATGTTAACCTTAGGGCCTCCTACCCCTTTATGCCGTGCCACTCGTTAATCTTTTTAGATTTTAGTGGCATATGCTCGGCTTCAAAGAATAATAATAATAAAATTGCCATGAGGGACTTCTTAGAAGAGGGTGGCCGCATTTCCTCCGAGCTAGACCTGGAGGGTATATTTTTTTTAATGGACATCCCCCCTGACACCGGAGCCTGCTTCCGTCTTGCTTTTGTTTTGTTTGTTGTTTGGCGTTTGTTTTTTCGGAATTTTACGGTAACCCAGTACTAGACTGAATTTTTAATTACGTGACTTATGCCTTACGCTATAGTCATTAGATATATAAAAAAAAATTCTTTCATTGGAATTGCCGTGGACTCCAGACCAATTTAAAGATGTGGAGGATCGTCTCCTCCCTTTACCCAATTTCTATATTTTTATAGGAGACTATGCTGGTTGTATGCCCCCTTCCCACCCTCTCGGGGTATAGGGTTTTGCGACATCATTACGGGATGGGGGGCGGACAGGAGGATGCGTGTTTTACACCCAGTATGTCGTCTTTAGTATTCTTTTGGCTGTAAAGACCTTTTAGGTTCTGCAGTGCAGCTAAACCTGGTTAGTAGGTATGTTATATCTGCGTACATTCCACTGTCAGCTGACTTCGCCATGACCTTCTCATGCTAGGAGATTTGAATGGTAGGCATCCCCTCAGGGGGGGACTACACTATCAATCACAGTGGTGTCTGAAATTTTTATTAATTTACGCATCACTGCCTGAGAACCGCTTCATTTTCATCTCTCGATCTATTCCTGTGCTTTCCTGATGCACAGCCTGATTTTGGATGGGAGGTAGTCGATGATCTTGATGTTAGTGACCATATAACCCATTCAACAAGGGGGCCGCTACAGCCTGAGAAAACGCATCTGGTGCTTGAAGCTGGCGCTGTGGTCCGCATTTCATCGCAGTGGGCCTAACTACTATTCCTAGAACGTCTGCCCGTTTTGCACGCCCTCCGCTTTCATGGTGGTCGGCCGAGTGTGAGACAGAAGAGATAAGCCTACTTGCCCTAAAAGAGCCGCTCGAACGATTTCACCTCCGGGGAATTTCTATGCACACCCGCCACTATTTTGGTGGACATACATATCTTCACTTAAGGGAAGACCCCTCCTGCAGAGGTGCGGAAGAAATTCAAATTGATTCGGGGCAAGTTCTCGCAGGACTTTTCACCGCATTCTCTATCCGGGATGCTGCTCCGCCAGCATTCAACTCACGTCGTAATGTCGCCGAACGCCGCCTCCTCCTGAGGCGGAAACCTTTCAACGACAGGTGTACATTGAGTGAGTTGCGTTTTTCTCTCGCTTCTTCCCCTCCCCCCTCGCCTGCTACAGATGATGTCCCGTATGCCATGATTTGACATCTAGGTGAGCGAGGCAAGGCCTTTCTTTTAGATTTTTCAACACGATATCTGGACATAGGGTATCTTCCAGACTCGTGTGGCGCACATGTAGGCTTTTCGCCCATTGGGGAGAGAGAACTCTGTCCCGGCCGGTTTCCGCCCAATCTCTCTAACCTCCTGCGTATATGCATATATATGCAAATTTTGTTGAAGACCATCGTGTATTTTGCCTTAATTAATTTCCTTTGGCAACTTTCTCTTCTTCTAACTACCTTTTTTATTCCATCTTGTAGATGGTGGATTACTTGTCCAGTATTCATCTCCTTTTTAAATGAATGTGTTTGGTAAAAAACAAACTAAATTGCTAAGCTTTCGATCTTATTCGATCATCTTCAGAGCGTTTTGAAATGTTCTTGCCTCCTTTCCCGATGTAATGAGTAGAGTGAGGATCTGGCAGAGTGAAAGAAAATGATTTTTAAGGGGTATTTATTCCACCTTGGTTAAATGTAATGTTAGAGGAAATGGGCCACTCCTGTGAGTGGAATTTTAAGATAGTTTTAATGTGTGATTCCAGCTTGTCGCTTGACTGCTGATGGCCGGCTCATCTTCATTTATTAATATGGCTTCTAAGATATTCAGCCTCGCTTTATTAACCTCTTTTCTTTTAATAATGGTGTTATCCACGAGCATATCTCTCGTTAGGTTAATATTATGGACGCTCTCCATATGGTTCTTAGGCCCTCCGCTTTGTAGATGTATAGTTAAACGTCTCGAAAGTGTAGTGGTTGTCATGCCAATATATAAATATACATTGCCCTGCAAAAGCTTACAACACCATGAAAAACAGATGTTTATGTATTTGTAAGCACGATAGGTAAATTAAACTTTTATTATTGACAGTATATGTATTCAAACAATAAATTAAATCATCAGGACCATACAAAAACATCAATATAGTTTTTTGTCGAAGAAATACAATTAATTAGTAACGCCAAGTTTACAACATATATTCGTATATCAAATCGTTTCTTAATATTTAGTAGCATAACCACTGTTGCTAATAACAGCTTGTAGCCACTTAGAGCAGTCTCCTAAGTACTTCTTACATGTTTGTGTTAATATTACTCCATTCCTCAATGCATATTTTTTTCAGTTCAGACATGTTTGTTGGTTCTCTTTTTTGGATTCTGAGCTTCAGTTCCTTCCATAGATTTTCGATATGGTTCAAATCTAGGGAATGACTAGGCCATTTTAGAATATTTACACCATTTGATCTAAACCAATTTTGTGTCAGTTTTGTTGTATGCTTTGGATCACTATATTGTTGAAAGATCCAATTCTGTTTCAATTTAAGAGAATGCAGACTTGGACGTAAATCTTTCTTTAAGATTCTTCTATAATGTTCTCCATTCATCCTTCCTTATATGGTTTCGATATTTCCAACACCTTCGGCACTAAAACAACCCCAGATCATGATTGAGCCACTTCCATATTTTACTGTTGGAGTAGTGTTCTTCGGTGCATATTCGGTACCTTTCTTTCGCCATACCCTCGGAGCTCCATTACGGCCGAACAATTGTTCTATCTTTGTCTCATC
Organism: Ceratothoa steindachneri; assembly: GCA_963969495.1. Lineage (NCBI taxonomy): Eukaryota > Metazoa > Arthropoda > Malacostraca > Isopoda > Cymothoidae > Ceratothoa > Ceratothoa steindachneri. The sequence continues at coordinate 89,509,366 of OZ018321.1, forward strand.
GGATCAAAGTACGTTGTCCCAAAACTTGGCAGGTTTACCAACAAACTCTTTTGCGAAATTCAAACGATCACGAACCTATTTTCTTGTAAGAAGTGGGGTTTTCCTTGGAGACCGCGAGTAGATGCCCATGCTACGAAGCGATCGACTAATTGTCTTTACTCACTCACTTCTAAGTCACGCTGGAGTTCTTTAAGAGTAACCTTGGGTGTTTTACTGGCCTTTCTTACTTGCGAGGACGGCCAGAACTGATCAGAGGAAGAGTAGAATTTTGATACTTCCAGTGACGTATTATCGTTCCAACTGAATTCAATGGAACTACTAACTGACGAGATATTTTTCTATAACCAAGGCCACTTTTATGAAGGTTTACAATACGTTTTCGAAGATCTTGATCGATTCGTTTCTGTTTCCCCATCGTGCGAATGTTTACAGGACGCTGTCTGATAAAGAATGACGCGATAGCTTATACTCGTACCAGCCCATAAGTTATGTGCGTAGATTAATGTAGAACGTTCTATAAATTGTAAGAAGTTTCTCCTTCTCGAACATTTATGAGTAAGTGATAAAAATCGATATGCGTTGCAAACTTTCGCGTTACTAATTAATTGTATTTCTTCGACAAAAAACTATATTGATGTTTTTGTATGGTCCTTATGATTTAATTTATTGTTTGAATACATATCCTGTCAGTAATAAAAGTTTCATTTACTTATCGTGCTTACAAATACATAAACATCTGTTTTTCATGGTGTGTTGTAAACGTTTGCGGGGCACTGTATATATATATATATATATATATATATATATCCGAGGCGACTCCAGGTCATCAGCGTCACTCGAGCTCATCACAGATTTCGCATAAGACCTATGTATAAAAGAAGGTAAGAGACGTAATGCACACCGCAGACTTATATGTGCACTGATAATTTAACAATAAAACAGGAATATAGTTTTAATATAAAAATTCCTCACTTCATTTATACATGAACTCCAGTCTTCTTGGTTTGATGGCGTTTCACGTTTTTTCGCAATATTTCTAGCGGCAAATGGCTTATTTTTTATATCTAGCACTATGTCTTTCTCCATTTCTAAGTTAAGGGTAAAAATAAAGCAACCCTGCAAACCACAACTGATCTTTACACACACACACACACACACACACACACACACGCACAGAATAATGGCAATCAAATAACGACAGCGGGATGCACAACAAACAGTAGCCAGAGAGCGATCTGACTGTCGCCTGTACTGTACTCTTGACAAGAGATGCCAGTTAGTCTTTTGCACTTATCAGGCTCGTTCGTATGAGCCGGAGTTGCTGGATAATTTTTCGTTCCTTTAAGAATATTGTATAACGGAAACTTTTCATAGATTGGAATTTAAATCTCAATCTCTATAGAAATCTATTGTTTCAAGAAAACATTAAATTTTGATTACTTTTAATTTTTACGATTATAGATAACAACTAGGGCTGTAACTTCTGAGACCGAGTCAAGCGCGTGTGAATGATGTCGAGAGAACGTTTGCTACGAATGATATTTTTTTACACAGGGCACCTCTAAGACGCTGAACGAAAATATATGAACCGAGACCAGGCTCAATAAAAGTTGCCCCGAGTTATTGGCTGCAATTACTTATTTGAAGTCAGTGTTGGCAGAAATTAAATCAGCTTGCAAATACCCGTTCACTTTACTAAATTTATACTCGGGCTAAGCCCGAACAGCTCGAGTGCCGGAGTCGCCACTGATATATATATATATATATATATATATATATATATATATATATATATATATATATATATATATATATATATATATATATAAATACAATGTCCTGCAGGAAAAAATGAAATGGTATTTCTTAGTACTTTCGAACTTTATTAAATTCCTTATCAAGGATAACTTCAAGAAGTAATATTATAATAGAGGTATATATATATACGAAAGAAAAGTATGAAAGACCGCCTCAAAAACACGAAATCACCACTGAGGAAGACGGAAGGGGAAAGGAAAAGATTCACATTAAGAATTACAAGAAGCAGGTTGTTAGGTCAAACTGAGAAGACGGAAAGGGTAACAGATTAAAAGAAATGGAGATAGCCTAACGAGGAAGATTATAAGACACGAGGAGCGAAAAGTACAATGTACATGTACGAGTATAATAATTTATAGCCATGCCTAGTTTATATCTGTAATTTATCATGAATTACTTCTTACCATTATTTGGTTTGCAAATATTGTAAGTTTTGTTATGGAAACCTAAATGTCCGAATCATTATTACCGCTATTGTAGGTCTATAGCTGGTGAGGAGATTGAGTGATTTATTTGCCTTGTTTCGAGACGAAGATCATGTTTGCAAGTTTGTAGTCGTCTGGGAATTATCCCTTGTTTTGGCACTCATTGTAGATTATTTTGATAGCGTTGATTATACTATCGGGTTTCTTGGTTAGGGCAGTCTGAGGAGCCTGGTGCCGCTCCCTGGTTGAATGAGATACCTTTTTCTTTTGCCGTGTTACCCCCTGCTCCCATTACTTCTTCCGTGTGTTGTTGCCCGGATTTTGGTGGACCAAGTCGTCAATTTCTGAGTGAATTCCGCGTTCTTTTCATGGTTGATTCAGAACACTAACTTCCAATGTGTTCTGAACATTTATTCTACCTTTGCATTATCTTGAATTTTTCCCATGTGTTTTTTGGGGGGGTAATTTTTCCCATTTGGTCTTCCTTTAATCATTGATTAGCTTTAATTTTATTTATGGTTTCTTTTAATGAAGTCAAAACCTTTTATTGAAAATTTAAAATAGATGGCAATTAAGTAGCAATAATACATAAGAAAACTAAAATAATACTCATAAATTTAAAGACTCGTATCTCACCTCCTAATTTACCGAGAAGGTTAAACAAAAGGCCATTCAAAAGAGAATATTTAGCTCTTTAAAATGAAGTCAATATTTTACATAGAAAAAATATTAAAGTTATGGCCATCTAATGTTTAAATGGGAGGCCCCCAAAGTACATTCATGAAAATGAAAAAAAAATCCCCCCCTCCAAATCATCCATTTGTTTCTTAAAATTCATAATTTCTTTTGTATATTTTACTTGGTCTGGTCAATATACAAGGTTAAAAATATGAACTTTGTAGAACTTTTTAGCAAATTGCCTATAGTCTGTGCTGTACTATACATTTAAAATCACTTTATGTTAATAGGGAATTTTGTTGCTTCTTTTGTGGGTCATATGAATGTGATTGTGACTCCTGCATTCAATACAGTGGCACTCAACACACTCAAAATGTTCTTCATCAATACCTAACGTGTATCATCAGTGGACGAAAAAAGAGAATTTGTTTTCAGCAACTTTATGCACAAGGTTTGGTGCATGAAGTTATTTTTATAGTCTTGATGTTTATTTGAGATTTCATCATTAAACCTTTATCCATAAAGAGCATTACCTATCTAGTTTTTGATGATGCACCATTCATTTGTAGAATGGCTGATGGAAAATTAAAAAAATCCCCCCCTCCAAATCATCCATTTGTTTCTTAAAATTCATAATTTCTTTTGTATATTTTACTTGGTCTGGTCAATATACAAGGTTAAAAATATGAACTTTGTAGAACTTTTTAGCAAATTGCCTATAGTCTGTGCTGTACTATACATTTAAAATCACTTTATGTTAATAGGGAATTTTGTTGCTTCTTTTGTGGGTCATATGAATGTGATTGTGACTCCTGCATTCAATACAGTGGCACTCAACACACTCAAAATGTTCTTCATCAATACCTAACGTGTATCATCAGTGGACGAAAAAAGAGAATTTGTTTTCAGCAACTTTATGCACAAGGTTTGGTGCATGAAGTTATTTTTATAGTCTTGATGTTTATTTGAGATTTCATCATTAAACCTTTATCCATAAAGAGCATTACCTATCTAGTTTTTGATGATGCACCATTCATTTGTAGAATGGCTGATGGAAAATAAGAATTCGTACAGAAACGTCCTTTGTTGTCAAATTAAAAAGAACTTTTTTCCCAATACAAATCCGCATTTGCCAAGTTAGGACCAAAGTGGTGCGTGATTGCACCACTCAAAATGTCTGTGTGCGCTTCATCAGCAAACCCCCAAATTTTTGGTAGAAAGTATGAGTGGCAAAGACATTACATATAAGGCTAATGGAAAAGTGTGTTTGTGATGTGAATAATGCAAAGTGCATGCTAGGACAATGCAGAAAATGTCCAGGAAAAAATAGAGTAGAAAAGTATTTAAAAACTTTCCAAATTAGAATAAAGCGATCGCATTAATTATTTGCAATGTATTAATACAGACAGGTCAACACTTAGCACCATTGTTTCTTCAAAAAATGAATTTATAGCCACTCTCATCCAAAATTCTTTCCCTAACACGCCACCATTAGGTATATTTCCATGTCACAATCAGCATATTTGAAATATCTTAAAGAAAACTTAGGCAGCAAAAAAGTTATTATTCACTGGTCAAACACTCTAGCTACTGTATATCCTTTCGTAGTTTATTACAAAAATCAGAACAGAAATTGCCTTAACCAATTGTCTAAAATGATATTCTGCCAAAATGTGCTCTCACTACAAAAGTAAGTCCAACTTAATAAATCTGTGCTATAATTTTGTAGACTTTGGAATGATTTGTGAATGGAATTTTTTCGGTACCCGTAATGGCAAGGATGCCTGTGATAGCATTGAGCGTGTTTAAAGGACTGCAACTAAGGAGAGTCTTCACCAATTATAACACCATTAAATATTCCTTACATAGGGTTTATTGAAGAAATCTCAGATGAACATCAGGATTGTAAAATTAATTTCATGCTCCAGGTTGCGCAAAACAAATTCTCCCTTTTGTCCGCTAAGTCCACTAAAAAGATATGCATGCTCTGTTCTCTCAAAAATGGAAATTACTTTAATATTTGTTATCTCTAGGGCAGTGGCTTCCCTCATACTTAGCAAAATTGTGCTTTCTTCAAAAACCTTTACGACTTTAATTAGCTTCTCTAAAATATGCCGTTGGTTTATCTCAAGATCTGTTGGCTTTGAATCGTCACTGCAGTATGATATAAGGGCAGTTTTTTGTTCAAGTATTCTTCATATTTAGAAAAAGCTGATGGGGACAGTTTAAAATCTCCAACTCTCTGCTTACATACTTTTGTTGTCTTTGACATATCTGTTCAAATATAGCATCATTCGTAACTACCTGAAGGGTATGTAGAAGACAAGGCAATGGCACAAAGCCATATTTACAGAATTATCTCTTACAAAAAGATGAACATTGGTATGATTAATTTTGAACTCTTCTATTAAATTCTGAATGCATTCGCTTATATTATATGCCGTGTGTTTAGCACTAAATGGTACAAATTAAGAATGGAACTTCTTTGTTTGTAGTCAATGGGGTTAAGCCAATGGGTTGTGAACTAATAAATGATTCATGAGATGTAGTAGCTGTCTACCAATAAGATAAGAACTCTGCATTATTATAACCATTTAATACAATCATATATTTTTAAATTTCATATATCTCCTGGATGGAATAGTGCAATTGTGGCATACATAATTTAGCAATCTTATAAAGCTTATTATATCATCCACAATCGAAAAGACTATATCTACCGCTATCATTTCTCCTATTAGTTAATGAATTTGGGGGCATTTATGGTCATTAATATTCCGGAGCTTACTCTTATTAAAGATTTCGGCTAATGTCGGTTGAACATTAGTGTCTAAAATACCTTTTCTTTGCAGAGCTACTGCTTGGTACGGCTGTTTTATCTTCTAAATTAAATCAATTTTCTGTTTCTCTTTTTCTTTGTGCTCGCTTGTATGATAAGTGCTAGGGGGGTTTTATTTGTTTGTTTATTACTTGTATATTTTTTTACCATTCTAACAATTTATATTCCTCATACACGCCAAAGATGTCACCCAGGCGAAAATGCTCTCCAACCTCCCATACCAATCTCATGGCATATTTGAAGCCATTAAGCCTCACAAGACCTTTAAATTCAGTAAGAGGTGTATATACAGCTATGACCTCTTCGACTTCTCCGAAGACGAGATAGTTGATGTGCTCTGACCATGTGAACCATGTCACAAAATGAAGGGGTCAAAAAAACTGATAATTTGTTTTTCTTTAGATACTGCGCACCCGACGGGATCAAGATTGGCCCTCAATCAATGAAGGTGAAACCATTCACAGAAAGGCTCCTCTTATGCTACTGGTACTTCAATTATGGGCATGGGAGGAAGCACTGTAAAGATCCACTACGATGCGGCAACTGCTCTGCCCTAGATAACCATGCCACGGCGGAATGCAGTAAAGAGGCCTGCTTCCACTGCAAGGAAGATCATCCTGTAAACTCCCGGCAATGCAAAACAAGTAAATTGGATCAGGACATCCTACATCTGGCTAACTCACAGATAATCAGCCTGCTGATGTTTCAGCAGGGGAAGGAGGGAGGAATAAAGACCTTCTCCTCCACCATGGCTAATCGCCCTGCCTAAGAAATAAAAGCTGCTCTCCCAAAAAGAGAATGCCACAGTCCCGCCCCCAGAAGGTGCATCTGTTGAAGCGGCAGTGAGGAACAGATTTGGTTTTCTAGAAAGCGAGGCAGAGTCGACACATGCCAAATCAACTGAGTCACCACCGGTCGACTCAGTCCAGGCTGCAGAACCCAAGCATAAGAGGGACCTCTCTACAAAATTCTCACACTAGAAGAGCCGTAGCTCCTCTTCAGAGTCCTTGGATTCGGTGGAGGAGCCACCACCGACTAAAGTCATCTTGGCAGCGGAGGTACAGGAGCCGGAGGTAGTACGTGCTGCCTCCACAACTCCAGAACCCCCAGCAGACAAAGACCAAGACGCCAACAATATCTCGAGTAACTGCGACATGGAGGAGTAGGAGAGCAAGTTCCACTGCAGGGACACCGCCCCAAAAGAGAGGTCTAGTGGTCCTTAAACCTCGATCGAAATAAATATTGCCACGATCCCGCAGTGGAATATTCGTGATCTAAGAGCAAACTGGGAGGAACTTGCCACCCTGGTGGCAGACTCCTCCCCAGCGGTTATCTGCCTTCAAGAGACCATGGGGAGGCAGGAAAATTGTCCCTGCCCCACGGGATATGAGGTGTTGCAAACCTCTACTCCCGATGGTGTAGGAGATCCCGGCGGCGGTTGTTATACCGCCGTCGTGATGTCTCCTTCCATAAAATAAAATTACAATGTCCCCTGCAGGCTGTGGCAGGACGCATCCCCCTAGAGGGGCAGACTACACAGTCTGCTCCATTTATTTATCACCAAGTGACTACATTGTACCCCAGCACCTAGCAAACCTTGCAGAGCAGCTTCCTCTCCCATTGCTACTGCTCGGAGACTTCAATTGTCGTCATTTGTTGTGTGTGTGGGGGATGGGATTCAATCTGCAATAACAGGGGATTCAATCTGCAATAGCAGGGGTGACTCCCTCCTCACCTTTATTAATGGGCATGACTTAGTTGTCCTCAATAGTCGTGAGCCCATTAATTTTCCTTCTCAAACGGGAACATCCACTGCTATTGACCTTTCGCTCTGTAGCTCAAGCATAGCATCGGATTTCACGTGGATGGTGGACGAAGATCTACGGGGAAGTCACCACTATCTTAGAATTCTAAAGACCGTGGTATCCCTTCCCACTACTCGTCTCCCAAAGTGGTCTCTTCCCCATGCAGATTGGCTGAAGTTTGTGGAATCCTTCAACTTTGACAGCCGCGCAGAAAACTTTGGTACTGTCGATGCGGCCGTGGAATACATCACATCCCGCTTCCACTTTGCCGCATCAGTGAGCATCCCCGCACATCTGGGAATTTCCTACGACGTCCGGTTCCCTGGTGGAACCAGGACTGTGCGGCTGCTAGAATGGCCTCTCTGCTGGCCGAGAGGAGCTCCAGACCTCAGGCTAACTCGCTAGCCCGTAAAATTGCTTTCCACTGAGCTATGGCTCACTCTTACTAAACGATGAAGTCATCTCGACGCTCCTGTCAATCCTATGTGAGCTCCATCTCGCCATCCCTCTAATGTCAAAGATATGGCAACGAGTCCGTAAAATGAATGGGAACTACATTTTTGCATCATGCCCCATTCTGTCGCTGGTAGAAATACCGTGGCTGCACCCGCCGATGTGGCAGAGGCCTTTGGCACCCTTTTCGCGTCAGTAGCCTAGACCAGTGTGACACTACTTTCCCCTTCGGCTGTACGACCACTCGGAGAGGAACGGAAGGACATTGACTTCGCATTCAGAGGTGGAAAGTCGTACAATGTGCTTTTCACTATACGTGAATTAAGAGGCTTTTTAAAATCTGTAAGGACAGCTCCCCAGGCACGATAGCATCTATTGCTAGGCCTCTACAACCGAATCCAGACGGAGGGAGCATTCCCAAGCAGCTGTAGCATGACGGTGGTGATTTCGATCCCGAAGCCGGGAAAAAATCACCCGCAGCCTACCGACTTACGTCCAATCTCACACCGTGCATCCCCGTAAGGGGAGCTGCGATTTGCCTTCCTGGCCGCTGTGCTGACGGTACTCAGCGCCTCGTCTGGCCCCAGCTTAACCTCTTCTTTCTGACAGCCTGTGTTTTTACCCTACTTCCTCACTTTCCCTACAACCTCTCCCACAACTTTATCTGGTCAGCCTCTAATTTCACAGGGTAGGCGCCGACCAGCTTCCTTTCACCCAACTATACCGGATTGGGGCTGAGGGGGGAGGGACGGGATAACGTTCCCTTACTCTTGAGCTCCGACCAGCTTCCTTTCACCCAACTATACCGGATTGGGGCTGAGGGGGGAGGGACGGGATAACGTTCCCTTACTCTTGAGCTCCGACCTGTGGTAGTGGGTTTTTAACAACCTGCTTGATCCCCACCCACACCTTCCTCACATACCCTTTCTTTCTCCTTTCAATCTATCGGTTTTTACGCCGTGCCTAAAGTGGACCCCCCAATGCCGATGGGCTGCCAACTCACTAGGCGGGAGGAGTGACCTCAAATGACGACAGCTGGTTTTGCCGGTCTCATATTCACCCCTCCCAGAGTCGCTCACTACGTGGGGGTGATTTGCGTTTGCGTCCCGTGACAAGTACAGGGTCACCATGCCAGATGACGAAAATAAAAGAAAAACCTCTCCTCTTCCCCTTTACCAGCGTCAGAGCCGCCCTTGGGTCGCTCCACCGAAAAAAATGAAGCTCTCACCCCACCTCCTGTGCTCTCGCAGGGGACTCTCCAAAACTCTGACGGGAAAGGAGGTTTACTACTCTCCTAGGCCTACAGGTGTAGGGGACTCCCCCTAACCCTTCTCTGGAGTCGTCCTTGGGCGACTCCATTTCTCCAGCGGCAGCCCCCCTCTTTACTTTCTAAGGGGATTGCCATGAAAGTAGGCAGGCGGCCTATAATTGACCGCTCGCGGTGGGAGCGAATCGATACGGCTAACCCTCTTAAGGGAGCAAGGGATCGCAGAGCCCGTCGGCCATTGCCCCTTAATATCTTGCGTGTGCGCGCGACCAGCTTGCAGGGGGTCAGTTTACTTTCCCGCTTCTCGTGCCCGACAGATGCCGGCTCGCCGGCCCAAGACAAGAATAAAGGTCCCTACAATGGGATCAGTGATTTCTTGGGGGGGGGGCACATTGAGCCCCCCCCCCCTTGAGATAAACATGGTCCCTGAGGTGACCCATCCCCAGATGGTAGGATCTTTCATGGGGTCGAACATGGGCTCGGTGCCAAACACAGAACCCGAGTCTGCCCCTGTGAAAGCTTCTCAGAGCTTACAAGACGAGGAGGGATCTCCTTCCCTGTCTGGTGCCCCTGTGACATCCAGGACCTTCTCCATTTCGGAGAAGGATCTTGCTAAGACTGGCCCATCTGTCCTAGGGGCTCCTGTCGGTGGAGGGGAGAAACGGGTTCATTCCACGCCCTCCTCTCCTAAAAATAAAATAAATTGAAACAAAAGACTAAAAAGACTCCGGGCTCCTCTCCCTCCGCGGGAGCCACGGGGACGGAGGGGGCCGCTGCCATTTCGAGATACGACCAAGCTAAGAGCGGCACGTCCGTCCACGGTGCTCCTTCGAGGTCGTCTTCAAGGTTCCTAAAGCTACCCCCGGAAAGATGACCACCGAACTACTTTCGCATATACACACCTACCCAAGGCTGGACTGAGTGGCTCGGTTACGGTGGATCATCCAATGTAGGACCCCTTGCCTCCGAAGCCGCTCGATCCCCCCAATGTTTCGAGGCGGAGGTAGAAACAGACCAGCATAGCGAGACCCCCTCCCCCGATGAGTCCTCGAAGCCGTTGTCCCCCAGACTGTTCGGCACATTCTTGTTGAATGTCCCAGTCTGGGTGATCGCGCACGTTACCTGTCTCGGTACCGGGACCAGCGGGGTCGCTTCCGCTTGTCCCGTGTACTCGGGACTGGTTCGTGCACACATACTTGTGTACTATACGACTTGGTGCGCGGACATCGCCCCTGGTCCGCACAATATCCCGTATGTCATGCTTCGACACCTAGGTTAGTGAGGAATGGCCTTTCTGTTAGATTTGTTTAACATGATCTGGTTAGAGGGTATCCTCCCAGACACCTGGCAAATCGGTACTGTGCTCGCTTTTCACAAATCGGGGAGAGATCACTCTACCCCGGCCGGTTTTCACACAATCTCTGTAACCTCCTGCGTGTGAAAGTTGATGGAAAAATTGGTAAATGTTAGATTAGCCTTTTTTTTTTTAGACAACCGAGGCCACCTTTCTTCCGCACGTTGCGGCGTCCTCAAGGGCCACTTCATGTGGGATGCTTTGCTTCGACTTGAAATTGATGTCTGCGAGGTCTTAGTTCGAAGAGTGCACTACACCATGTTTTATTTCCCGATCTGGAGAAGGTCTATGATACCGCAAGGCGATACGGTATCATGGAGACTTCACACGATGGGGGCAAGGGGGATTGTCGATTCCGCGTACGGGTAGGTGGAGTCCTGTCTGACCCATTTGAACAGAAATAGGGTTTACCGCAGGGAAGTGTCCTCAGTATCACACTCTTTGCTCTGAGCATCAAAGGCATCACCTCGGTGTTGCTGGAAGATGTTCTCGCTACGCTCTACCTGTACGACCTTTCTATCGCTTTTGGTTTGGCCTAGATAATACTCTGGAGCGTCGACTCAAACAGGCATTGAACCGCTTCTCTCGCTATGCAGAAACTTGCAGGTTTCTAATTACTTGGCCAAGATTTAGGTGGTACAGTTCTGTCGCCATCCACAGCTCCTCCCTGACCGGGACTTGTAAATAAAGGGGTCGCTCTTATTGACTTAAGGTCTCAGGTACCCGCTCCTTGGACATTCTTCATTTTGTGACGTTCAGCATCTAGTGTGCTAATAGGGCTTTGCTTTGCTTTTCTATTGATCCTTTGTTCGTTCGAAGCTTGACTACAGATGCGAGTTTTATGCTTCCGCAATCGAACGTGCAGTGCGGATGGTGGACTCGAGCCACTACAACCTTCTCCGCCTGGCGACCGGTGTCTTCTGTACGCACCATTGAGCCTACTTGTCCATGCTGGGAAGATGCGACTCTCTCTACCCCTTACACAGTGCACTGTGGTGTCTATGACGCCGATAGCCGCGTCATACCCTAAGGCCCTTGGGTCTTGGGCTAGGAAAATCCTTCGAATGCCCCAGTAGTTCTTGGGCCGGTGGCACCCCTGGTTCTGTACAACGTTTGACTATTTTTCGCCTCGCCTCTGCTCCTAAAGCTTCCACAACGTAGTGAGTATAGCTTTCGGCCGTTTTGGAGCACACTTCGTGTCACGCAGTTCCATGCCAGTGTATACAGATGGATCCAAGTCCCAAGAGGGGGGATTATGCACGCTGTTTCGTATGTCTGTCTTCGCCGCCGAGCTGGTTGCAATACACCACTCGGTAGGGGAAATAACTTGTCGTGCCCAATTCGGAGACCGGATTGTGATCCGTATCTGTCACGCTACTGTTTCCACGAGCCGGGTGAATGTCGAGATTATCTGCTGGGTTCCTGTACATGTGGTAATTGCAGTGAATGAGGGTTCCAAAGAGTCTGCGAGGAGTGTACGACCAGACCAGCTTTTGGCTCTTCCTCACACCGACTATATGATTGGGATCAGGGAAGCCTAACGGGCTGCTTGGCATATGAGTTGGGAGAAGACAAGGGAAATTAAAGTTGCGTGCTATTGCGCTTCGACTGTTCCATGGACTTACCTTCCAATGCCACGACGGCTTCAGGTTACTTTCTGTCGTCGGGTAATTGTCACATTCGCGGGACGCACCGCCATTTAATTGAGCGCTTGCCTGCAATTTGTTGCCACGACTGCGTTGTCTCCAACACTGTTAGGCACATTATTGTTAAATCTCCCATTCTGGGTGATTTTCACCCGTGTTACCTGTCCCGGTTCGCTGCCGCTCGTCCCTTGTACTCGGAACGGGTTCGTGTAAATGATATGTGGACTATCTCACCTTTTAGAGGAGGCTGGCTTCCTCTATTTTATTGAAATCTTGTAGGTCGCATGTTCCTGCGCCGGGGGGAGGCAGGCCTCCCCGAGAACCCGGAGCGTGCTTCCTTCTTCTTGTTTATTTTTTGTTGTATTTTTCTTTAATTTAGTTTTGGTAATTTCGAAATAGCCCAGCACTAGGCCGAAATTTCTATTTCACCTAATTATGCCCTTGAAAGCAGTCGCCAAATGGGCGCGTAAAAAAAAAGAGCTCCCGGTTGTGGTAATCCGCAGTTGGAATTGTAGGCGAGCCAGCTGTTGTGGTATCTGTAGTGTGAAGTAAAGAAGAGTGGTTCCGGTATCCGCAGGTGGAAGTGGAGGCCAGCTTGCGGTTGAGGTAGCCGCAGGTGGAAGTAGAGACTAGTCTGTGTTTGAGGTAGCCCCAGGTGGAATGGAGACCAAACTGGTTAAGGTAGACGCAGATGAAAATGGAGATCAGCTTGCGGTTTAGGTAGCCGCAGTTGGAAGTAAGACGAGCCTGCGGTTTGGGTAACCGTAGGTGGATTTGGAGACGAGCCTGCAGTTGAGGTATCCGATGGTGGATGCGTAATAGGATTGAAGCCTGGTTCGCAAAAACCGGGTTTTACCCGGTTTTCAATTTTTTCTTTAGAACCGAATTTCCAGAACCCGTTCTGAAATTTTGTTTTCAAATTTTTAATTTGATCAGCGGATATGTTGATGAAAATCCTTCCTAAAAAGGTTTTCAGAATCCAAGCACGTAAATCCAATGTCAGAAGAACCAAAATGTCTCATCGTAGATATTTTTCGAGAAGGCAAAAAGATTGTGGCACTCGTAGTTACCTGGCTAACCCAAGTTCAATCCAAGACCAGCCTAACGAAATGTTTCCATTTTCATAACGTCTAACATTAAAAATATGCTGAAAGCATTTTTTCCAAGCTTTTACCCGAGATTTATTCCAACAACAACTATTCAGAAGAGGACATTTTAGTAAATTCAAGTCACTCAAGTGATATTGGTTCACTTGACTGCATTGAGGTTATGCAAGAATATATGAAGGAAGTGAAAAAGGTTGAATAAATTGTCACAAAGAATAATTCAGTAAGCTTTAATGTGACGAGTGAATTTAAACCTTTTGAATCTACTCAAACAAAAAGGAAAGAATTTACAACTATGACACGAAGCTTTACTGACCATTATAACAACTAGTGTGGAATCAGAGCGTGCTTTTTCAGCTTCAGGCTTTTTTTTTAAACAAGATAAAGGCAAAATTGTCGACTGAAAGCCTCAATGCTCTGTAATCAATGTTTTGTAATCTTATTTTCTAAATAAAAAAGTGGAAGTTTTAATTAGGTAATTTAGTTTCTTTAAACACTATTATTTTAAATAATAGGATAAAAGTTTATTGTAAAATCACTTTTCTTATTTCAAATATTAAAGAAATATTGTTTCCTTTAGTTTTTAAATAAATTAAGATTTTAACATAATTTGTAAATAAATATAAAATTTCATTTCAAAACCGGTTCTACCCCGTTTTTAATGAAGAATATGATTCCAGAACCGGGCCTAGGGTTTCCGGTGGTTTCCCAACCTTAATGCGTAATCTCCAGGGTCAGACCGCGATTTCCAATTTTGTCTTTGATTGATCTTCACTATATGCTCAGTCTTCCTCAACCAGCACCACATCGCTGACGAGCACTATGCTGATCGGTCCGTGTGTTTCTTCCTTAATTAACGCCACCAGGTGCTTGTTCTCTCAACGTGCCCAGGCCTGAGGGCGTAGCCGTTCCATCTGCCTTTGTCTTCTTTTCTGGGTAAACGGGCCGCCGAACCCCTGATCTTCGTCCTCGATTGTCTTCTGTAAAGGGAGTTTCTGATAACCTAGAATTGAATGATAAGGAGTTAATAGGTCTAGAACGCGTGGCTTTTCTGATACAGAGGTCAGGGGGCGATCATTCAGAAAGTTCTCTACCTCCGTAAAGAGGGTCAAAAGTTCATCTATGCGAAACTATTTTATTTCCTACTACTTTTAAACTTAGTTTTGCAAGGCCTATTAGGTGCTCCACAAATCCTGTGCACCGCAGGTTATGTGTAAAACATTTAAATATATTGACGCTGCTCGAAATGTAGCCGAGTTAGCAGAATATATGGTGTGGCGAACTGAAAATCTCTCCGCAAATCTTCAGAATGAGTAGGAATGATTGTTGCCCTCCATTCGCAAAGCTTCTACCGTTCCGAACTGTGTTGGCACCGGTATGGCCAATCCCGGTTGTATAGAATGATGGACCAACCGAAACTCATCTTAGGACAAACGAGGCGGATCTGGCAAAGCGTACTTCAGATTTTTTCAGCTTCTTTTAATCACTTGCCTGACCGTCGGAATCCAATAGCTTGATTTTGCTATCATCAGAAGACGGTGGGTACCCAGATGTCCATGCTTACATATAATGGATATGTAGCAACAACTGCTGGGCGATCATAGCTTCACTGGGTGGATTATAGCGTATTTTGTGTGGTTTGGGAGATCAGAATAGGAAAGTAGCTTATCGCATTTTATTCTACCTTACTGCATAAACATGGGCAGCCGTTTATTCCGGTTGGAACCCGATTTATGATGAGCGTTCGCAACTGTTTCCATTCTTCTGAATATTTCTCCTGTGTCGTTTTAATTCAGAAATTTATAGCAGCTCTTTGCTTTTCTGGATTGTTATTATGGCTGGCATGTTCTGTTAAGGAAGATTTAGGGATCACCTTACCTAAGCTCAGAAGTAAAAACCTGAAAGTCAAAATAGTTATGTTTAGCAATAATTTACATAGTGAGCTATAACTATTTATTTCAAGGGCTGATTTGTTGTTCACTGCGATTGGAAAAGTGTGGGTAGCAGGTGGTAATATTGTAGATTCAAGCGATATTTCAATATCGAGCACTCATTTAGGAAATTTAATCCATAATGAATTGTTTTGCCTTGCGTTAATGGGCTGCATAGGTTTAATTTCGATTCAACATTTCTCAATGCGTGCCTGCGATCAGTTTCTAATTTCGTCTACCTTGCCCTAAATGTAAGGCTCATATGTGGTATCAGACACTAGTCATTAGAGAACGATTTTTTTATCGGTTCAGTTATTTTAATACTCTCATTAAGGGCGGATAGTAATTCATCAATCAATCTAGCTGGGGATGGTTATGGATTTTCCGACTATTTTGGTTTCAGCCATGACATAAAACTTCTTTTTTAATACATAATAGACAACTGCCCCATCAGCGTTGTTATATCGCCTCAATTTGGCTGCCAAATCTGAAATCTTGGTAAATCCTTTCCTCTACAATAGACAATGATTTAGGAATGAATCCATATAATTAATCTATATCCCACAGATTGCCTAGATATTATCCTTGCCTGATATCGCTTTTTGGTCGTGAAATTCCTTAGAGGTTCAGTTAGCCGGAGGTAAAGGACCGACTGGCCTAGTCTCTTCCTTATGAAGAATTTCATTTATAAATTCTTGATAGAAGTCTTGTCCAATCAAGAGGGATTGGGACACGTTTGAAACTAAATCCCCCCCAATTTGTGTTGGCTAGTTTTACCTAACCAACAGATTACGATAGCCTTAATACCTACAGGCCCATCATGGTTATTACGTCACACAATACCTCTTCGTATACTCTTGGCAGGCCCCTTTGATTGAATCCATTTATGGATTTCTTAACGAAATACGGGCAACCTCAACTTAATGGCTGGATTTCTGCTAATAATCTTTCTTTGAGATCCATTATCGAATAGAACCCTCTTGAAAGTTCTTTCCTTGGACCAGGAGTAAGAAACTGTTCCTGTGTTGAAGGTAGATGCTGACTTCTTCTCAGCCAACTATCCTGGATTGGAGCTGAGGGGGTGGGGGACAATGTTTCCTAACGCCTGAGCTCCGGTTTGAGATGGGTTTTTTTAACAACCTGCTTGATCCCCACCCATGCCTTCCTCACATCCCTTTTCCTTCTACTTCACTTATCTTTTTTTTTACTCCGTGCCCAAGGTGGAACCGCCATGCCGAAGGGCTGCCAGGTCACCAGGCGGGAGGGGTGGTCTAAAATGGCGGCACCTGGCTCTGCCAGCCCCATACGCACCCCTCGCAGAGCGGGCCACTGCGAGGCGTGATTAGCATTTGCTTCCCGAAGAAAGAAAAGGGTTCTCATGCCCGATGATGAAAATCTAAGAAAAACCCTCTTCCACTCCCCCCCCCCCTCACCATCGACGGAGCCGCCTTCGGGCAGCTCCACTGAAAAAATGTAGGTTCCCCTCGCAGGGGACCCTCCAAATCTCTTTAACCGGACCTTTGCCTACGGGTGTTGGGGACTCCCCCTCACCCCCTTGTCTGTAAGTCCCTTAGGGCGCCTCCCTCTTTCCAGCGGCAGTCTTGCCTTTATTTTCCAAGGGGACTGCCAAGAAAGTCAGCAGGCAGCCCATAACCCACCGCTCCCCATTGAAGCGGCTCGGTAGGATAAACCCCTTTACGGGCGAGAGGGAAGACGAGCCCCATCCGTCGCTTCCGTCAAAAGAATATTAAACCTAGCGAGGGGCAAGGCCTGTGCCTCCCCAGACTCGACTAGTGAAACCGCTGCCAATGGAACCTGTGATGTCCGGGGGGGGGGGCAAATGGAGCCCCCACTCCCGAGATAGACATGATACTTGAGGCAACCCAGCCTCAGACGGTAGGGCCTTCCATGGGGGCGAGTCGACGCCAAGCACCGAACTCGAATCCGCCCCTATACAAGGTCCTCCTCAAACGGCTAGGGTTTTCAAGGCAGTACAAGGAGGGAAGGGATCTCCTCCTCCGAACGGTGCCCCTGCGACCGCTATGACTTCCATCTCGGAGAAGGACCTAGCTGAGACCGGTCCATCCGGCCTGGTGACTCCTGCTGGCCGAGGGGAGAAGCGGGTTAATTCCCCTCCCCTCTCTCCTAAACAGAAAAAAAACAAGAAAAAGGAATAAAAAGACTCAGGGCTCCTCTCCATCCGCGGGAGCTGCGGGGACGGATGAGTCTGCTGCCACTTCGGTAAGCGACCAAGCCAAAATCGGCTCATCCAGCCCCTCTGCCCCCCCAGGTGCGGAGCCCCTGACTAATACCAAAAGTACTAGTGCGGAAAGCGGAGCCTCGATTGCATCGGCGCCCCTCATTCAGAGAGCACCCGGCGTTTTCGAGCCCGCTGGCTTCAAACGCTTCCTGGTTATTCGCTCCACTGATAGCATCATGTTAGCTAGGGGCAACATGATCCATCGGAGGAGAGCTATAGCTAGACTGATTGGTAGAGTCGAAGGTGGCCCGTTTCTCGGACGAGAGCCTTTTGGCGGATGCGTCGAATCAATACGAGTCGTCCACGATTAGCGTCCTTCAGACACTTGATGGCACGTCTGTGAGTCTGACGCCACACTCTACCATGAACTTCGTGAAAAGAGTAGTTTATGCGAGGGAACTCGTGGACTACTCCATAAAAGATATCACCTAAGAGCTGGCCGATCATTGGTCGATCAAGGTCGAACGTCTGATGAGAAAACAGGGAGGGGCCTCGAGACCCACCCCTACACTCTTCGTCACGATCGACCGTCACAAGTTTCCTGAGTCGGTGCGTGCCGGTTGGTATCGCTACCGCTTGAAGGCATTCGTGCCACTGCCATGGAGGTGCTCCTGTAGACGTGCAAAGTCGGGGTTACCCAAAACCTGTGTAAGTTGCTCCAAGGCCACACGCGATAAGTCCAACTCTTGTGTGGCCAAGTGTGTCAATTGCGGAGAGCCGCACCCCGCTTCTTCGAAGCAATGTGGTGCATATCTCCTTGAGAAGGAAATCCTGGACGTGCAGGCTCAGGATCGTCTCTCATTTCACGAGGCTAAGGACTTCGTTCTGGCGCGCCCGTTGTTGCCCGGGACGTCCTATACCTCAATGTTGAAAAAGACACCCTCTGCTCAGGTCCCCTCTAGGCCTATGAGTACGGTCGTTTTAACGCCAATTTGGAACCCTCCTGCGGGTTCTACCCACCCCGGGCGCTTCCCTGTTAAAGTTGGCGACACAAAGGGCCCATACCCAGCCCCGGCAAATACCAGGGTTCCCCCCTTCTCCCAGCGTGGCCGTTTCGCGTAAGGTGAAACGGCGACGCGCCTCCACCTAGTAGTTAGACTCACAGGAGGCAACACCCCTGAAGTTTGTCGCCAGGCCATCTTCCGGGGTTCCTAAAGTTGCCCTTCGCAAGGAGGACAGCACCCAAGGAGCTTCGGCTCCTTCTCCTACGCCCAGTGGGGGGCTGGGTGGATCAGAGACGGTGGTTCCTCGAAAAGAGGGCCGTCCGAGGCGCAGGGAGAAAAGAGGAGCATGGTGAGCCGCCTTCTCCAATAAGCCCTCGAAGGCGTCAGCGTATTGTCCGGCCAACAGCGTCCGGAGTTCTGCCTCCGGAAAGCGTACGGGCATTCCCGTCAAGGTTTTCTCTTCGAAGAGGGCCCCGCATCTCCGGGCTAGTCTTAGAGGCCATATTCCTTCAATGGAATTGCTGCGGACTCCGGGCCAATTAGGAGCAGCTGTCGAGGCTCGTCTCATCCCGTTCCACGTTAGCTATTTTTATACAGGAGATCGTGCTGGGCGCATGCCCCCTGCCCACTCTCCATGGGTATAATGGTTTTGCTACCCCACCACCACGATAGGGGGCCGGGTGGGGGAATTTGCGATTTACACCCGGCATGATGTCTTCGTTCTTCTCTTCGCTTTAGATACCTTTCAGGCAGTAGCTGTGCAACTGCACCTTGATAGGAGGTATACTGTTATTTCCGTGTACATTCCACCGTCAGCCAAATTAGGCGCGGGGGACTTCCGCCACGTCGTGGCACCGTTGCCGAGGCCCTTTCTCTTACTCTGGGATCTAAACGATAGACACCCCATCTGGGGAGACAACTCTATTAATCCCTGGGGTCAAGTCCTTGTCCACCTGATCTACGAGTTTTAGATGGGTGTCCTAAATGTTAATGAGTTTACGCATCACTGCCCGAGAACCGCTTCATTTTCCTGCCTCGTTCTATATTTGTGTTCCCCGGATGCACAGCCTGATTTGGATTGGGGCTGGTCGATGACCTCCATGGTAGTGATCACTTTCGCATTCAAACATCTTTTTCTGGGCGGCTGCCGCCCGAGAACCCACCCCGATGGTGCTTGGCGTGTGCGCGGTGGTCTGAATTTCAGGAAATGACCTAATTCTCTATCTCAGTCGAGGAGTTTAGGTCGGTAGATGAGGCCGTTGAGTTCTCCGGCAACCTCGTCGCCGTGGGCCGAGCTACTATTCCTAGGTCTGGCCGTTCTAGGAGACGGACCTCAAGCAGAAGCGCTATGCCTACATGCGCCATTACCACCGCCCGAACGATTTCACTATCGGTGAATTTAGTCAGACTAGGGCTAGGTTCCGGTATATTTCGAAGCACGCCCGCCGCTCTTCTTGGCGGTCATACGTGTATTCACTTAACCGGAAGAACCCTTTAGCAGAGGTGTGGAAGCGAGTCAAAAGGATTCCGGGTTAGTTCTCGCAGGACCCCCTGTCGTAGAATGGACTCTCGATGATATACCATATATGACTATTCGTTGAGGGAATTATTCATTTATATTTAGAGTGCGTGGTGTCTGGGTTGACCGATATTATTTATCTTCAATATGCTTAAGAAGTGGAACTGAGCTCAAGGATAATAATATGGCTATCATTAATAAAATAGTTTTATTAATAAAAACTATCAACAACACACAAAACGAAAAATATTGACATAAACAGAGAATGGAAAGGGTCGTGGGAAATCTTGCTAATCCGAGGATTAAGATTTGGAAGAGATTTAAAAAGGTAAAACAAATAAAAATTAAAGGGATGGGATGGTTCACTAAACCATTTAAAGCACAGGATAGGGTTGACAAAACGGTTAAATACTCAAAGGTAACGAAGGAATCTTCGGTCCGCTGGCGAGTTCCAGCCCAAGGGGGGAGGGGGGAATTAAATGATCCTGACGTGGCGTCTTGGGAATGAGAACCGTTTCTTGGCGAATCGGCTTGAAGAAGAATGGCTGTTCTACGTTGTTCTCTTCTGAACAACAGGGGGGTGAGAACCGTCTCTTGTCTACGGGCTCAAAGAACAATGGTTGTTCTAATGTTGTTCTCTTTCTGAACAACAGGGGGGAAGGGTGAGAACCGTTTCTTGTCAACGGGCTCAAAGAACAATGGCTGTTCTAATGTTCTCTTTCTGAACAACAAGGGGGAAGGGTGAGAACCGTTTCTTGTCACCGCCTCAAAGAACAATGGCTGTTCTAACGTTGTTCTTTCTGAACAACAGGGGAAGCCTTGTGGACTTGGCGTCTTGAAGGCTCGAACCTTGGCACTCAATGGATATTGCCCTCTTCTTGACAATGATGGTGGATCTCGAGGTAGAGGGCCCTTTGGTGCACAAGGTGAGACTGGATCGTAGTGATGTCTCGCGAAGAAAATCTGGATCTCGAATCTGCTCTTAGTGGTAAAGTTTCCATATAAATAGTCGAGACATCCCCTTGGCGTAGGGGACAGTGGAGTGGGGGCTTCGAGGGAATGCACAACCGCGCCTGAGAACAATACCTTATCTGCCCATAAGCCTAACTCAATCTGGCGTGATCGGCGCATGGGGCGAACGGGGGGGGGGGATGATAAGCCTCCTTGGTTCAATATTGACTCAGGTAGCGGCGATAATGCGCCCGGCTTCAAGGCGAAGATGCACGTGGGTAGCATCGTGTTTCTAAACAACATGTGATAACGGTTGAAATTAAGCGGCCTCAAACCGTTCTATCACACCCCCCTTCCCGTTCTCCAGAAGAATAGGACCGCAATCTCGGACCCCGCGTCCGTGGCGGAATCCTTCGCGACCGCTTTCTCCGCATTCTCTAGCCACCCTGCAGGGTACCACCTTTGGCTATTTGTCGCCACGCCTCTGCTCCAAAAGCATTTACAACGCCGGGAGTATTGCGTTCGACCTTTTTGGAGCACACCTCCTGTCACACTGGAACCGTGCCAGTGTATACATTTCGCCCCAAGTCCCAAGAGGGGCTCGGCTTCCACTCCGTATCCACTCTGTTAGAAGTAAGCGTAGCTCTGCCATGCGCTACGTCTGTTTTCACGGCCGAGCTGGTGGCAATACACCACTCGGTACGGGAGATTATGCGACGTGCCCGGTTCGGAGACCGGATTGTGATATATAGCGACTCACAAAGTGCCCTAAGTGCTCCCGGGGCATTGGGATTGCCGCATATCCTGATTCCCTTATCCGTGATTCCACGCTTTTGGCAAGCCGGGCGGTTGTCGAGAGAATCTTCTGCTGAGTTCCTGGACATGTAGGAATTGCGGAGATTGAGCGCGTTGATGAGGGTGCCAAAGAGTCCGCGAGGACTCAGCGACCGGACCAGCGTTTCGCTCTTCCTCACACCGACTGCATAGCAGGAATACGGTCAGTTCTTCGGACTGCTTGGCAAAGAAGATGGGAGACGGTCGAAAGGAACTTAAACTTGCGTTCTATTTTGCCTCGACTGTTCCCATGGACCTACCCCTAATGCAGCGAAGACTTCCGGTTGCTTTATTTCGTGTCCGAATTGGACACACTCACGCGCCACCGCCATTTGATGGAACTCTCGCCAGCGCCCTACTGTGAAGAATGCGTTTTCCCCCAGACTGTTCAGCACATTCTTTTTCAATGTCCCAGTCTGGGTGAACTCCGCCCAAGTTACCTGTCTCGGTACCGGGATGAGCGTGGTCCCTACCGCCTGTCTCTTGTACTGGGGACGAATTCGTCCTCATTGACTGGTGCACTTAGACTTTTTGGGTGGAGGCCGACCTTCTCCCCTTTATTTAACTATTTTTTTTGTTGGTTTTCTCTAAGTCGCACTTCCCTGCGCCCCGACGCCCGAGCCTGCTTCCTGCTTGTTACCCTTTTTATTTTTTATTGTTTTTTGTTATTCTAAACTAGCCTAGTACTAGGCTGTCGTGGTGACTACGGCGACTTATGCCCAAGTAGGCAGTCTCCAGATGCCATATTAAAAAAAATTACATAAAAAATATGTTCCTGTGTTGAAGACCGGATTCATAAAATTTTAATTAGATATACTGCAAATTGCATATTATTTTGTCTACAATTAACTACTATGACTATGTATCAGCCTAAAAATCAAATTAATAAAATTCTAAAGTTAACCTGCCTGTTATTGGATGATTTGATATGCAAAATTTGACTTCATTCAGAAGGCCAATGCAGCCTAGAGGCCGCTGGTTCCCCAACCCTGCCTTAGACTTTGTCACCGTAACTTCGGCTATTGGTATGCCAGTAGTAGACGTTGGGTTCTTTTTCATGCTTGGGAGAAATTACATAGATTTGTTTTTATCGTCGTATGAAGAAAGACAGACTTGATAATATCTCATACAGTCAACCATAGATTTGGATTTGTTATTAGAATGATTCGATCATAGACAATTGGTACACAATTTCGACCTTTTAGTTTATCGGAAAGGGAAATATATTTAAGCATGCATAAACCTTATGGTGATTACTACACAGCGCGCACTGTTTTGAGGGAGAGGATTTGGGATATTTCATAGTAACCTTATTCCACTTGTTGCATTTCTGAGATGGATTTTCCTCCCTAACGTTATATGCAGAGCTTTGTTTTTTACTCGGGAATTTAATGTTTTTTTTTTCAGATTATTGTCCATATCTCTGCTGTATCAATTGAATTCCATCAAGAGATTCAACTGCCAATAGTCAGATTCATTTTTAAGCGACCCATTGATTACGATTTCGTATGGGAGAGGACAATTTATGCTCAAAATAACCCTGTAGCATTAATATCTACATAAACCAAGAACTTTCATGGTTATTATATGAATGATGCAATTTAACTATGGGTTGCAATAAATCTCGTTAGAGTGACTAGTTTGCTTATGACAACAGCTACACTTGACAAAATTAAATCAACTATCTAGGATGTTCTGGATATAAAACTGGGAGAAACAAAATAATCTTTACTACTGTACAAACAAAAATAAAAAATGGACATGAAAGATAAATGCAAATGAATAACTGGGCGAATAGGTTTAGAATGTTAGCTCCAGGTGGGAGCCGTGAGTATACACAAGTGGCCGCACGCGACCGACAAAGAGGACTTCAATTCCGGGTGGATCTGCCACTCAAAGATTTTGCTACTCGAGAGAAACAGGGGTATGAGCGTCGAGCTTGATTACTTTCCAACAGCACGGGTTGGGTTTGCACTTAGGGTCGATTAGTACTCGGTCTGTTCGAAGTTATGACGGAAGATACAACCTGTCTTCCAGTAACCACTGCCACCCTCAAAAGTAGGGATCGAGGGAATATTTTGCTGCTGGGAAGCTGGGCTCGAATATTATAATGTAGAAGTTTCTTATCTCTTTAGGAAGCTTACATCAATAAGTTTTTTCTTTCTTAGTTTCTTGTCTTCGAGCTCATGGGATATGAAAGGCTAGAGAAAAAAACTATAAGGAGAGATTTAATAGACACTCCTAAGGAAAATACAAGCAATCAGGGCACTGGGTCGTACTTCAATAGTTATGGCCGGGTCTTATTTAAGTCTGAATTATTCGGAAGACAAAGAATGTCAATATTTAACACTTATCACAACTTAATTTCCCCCTACACTCGGCCAGCAATAAGAGTCTGAAGGCCTTACATTACGCGCCGTGTCCTCTTGGCAAAATACTAATTTTGCACAGGCCGATCCTTTACTATTTATACAGATCCGCCGGAAGTGAATTTTAGATGTTCACGACATCTCGCGGAACCCTACCATTGTTACAGTTAGACTCGCTATATGGGACGTCTTATTCGAACGGAAGGTTAGTGTCTTCAAAAGAAGCCGATCTCATTAGCATATTTTTGCCCGACTGCTGTAACTAAATTAGCTAATCTGCTATAATTGATGTGTAGCATTATTCTCGTCCTACGTGTGTCTCTCTCTTTCTCTGACAAATATATATATATATATATATATATATATATATATATATATATATATATATATATATATATATATATATATACTTGTAATTAATTTGTTCCTTGGGAATCTGATATGTAGTAGGAATATGAAGACCCAGGTGATCACACTAATCATTTATTGGGCGGACGTTTCGGACCTTCACTAGGACCATCTTCAGCGACTGTATCCACTAATGAGAAGGGAAAGGAATATTAACTATAAAATTTCGAAGCATGTATTATATAATGGCTAAAAAATCGGGTGAAGACGAGTTAAAAAAATAATTGATACTATCCAGTGTAATTTTGAAAAATAATATAAAGTGAAATTATAACATAAATCGACTTGAATATCAAAAATTAAAGGTAACTGGAGTAAACAATAAAATGACATCATTAAATTATAAACAAAAAACAAAAAAAACCCCGAAAACCAATGTGAATGAATTAGTTGTGAAATCAACTAACTAAAGATTAAAAACTACTAACGAGATTTGTTCGGTTGGTTGGTTATATAGTGAATAGCTTAAGAGGAGGAGTAATTATTTAGGTTTTGTTTTTATGTTTATAATTTAATATAATGTGATTTTATTGTTTACTACAGTTACCTTTAATTTTTGATATATATTGGGTTGAGGAATAAGTTCTTGCGGTTTTATCAAATTTATTCATTACCATTAACAATTTTAGAAAAACTTCATTTTTAATTGATAACAATATGCAATTTAATCAATAATGTATTTTCCGTTGTTATTTACTTCTTCCCAACGTTCAACTAGTTTTTCGATGCCTTTGCAATAACAATCTGGATTTTGACTCGAAGAATTCGTCTAACCAGGTTCTTAATTCCACAATCAGTATTGGACGAAACGCCGCGCAAATTGTTGGAGAGCGATTGGAACACATGGAAATCCGATGGAGCCAAGTCTGGTGAATATGGAGGATGCGGCAGGACTTCCCAATTAAGCGTTTGGATGGCGTCTTTTGTCATATTGGCAATGTGAGAACGAGCATTGTCGTGTTGCAGAAGGACTCCATAACGTCGATGAGGTCGCTTTTCACGAATAGCTTCGGCGAGTTGATACATTTGTTGAACGTAGAGTTTTACATTGACAATCTCGTTGTTCGCAAGGAGCTCATTAAGAATGATACCTTCACAATCCCGCCACACACACAGGAGCGTCTTTCGTGGATGAAGTCCTTGCTTTAATCGCGGAAGTGTATTTTTATTGGGGCTAAGCCATTGTTTTCGATGGTTCATGTTGACATAAACACACCACTTTTTGTCGCCAGTGATGATGCGGTGAAGAAATCTGTCCTTATATCCACGAGTAGCCTTGTGACGAGCAAGCAAACCTGCGGCAATCGTGGAACGTTGAAGTTTGTTGCTTTCGCTCAAAGCGTGCGGGACCCATGCACCGAGTTTTTTTAACTTTCCCCATCAAATGAAGGTGATTCACTACAGTTTTCTGATCACACGCCAATTGTACTGCCAATTCTCTAGTCGATTGACGAGGATTTTCATGAAGATCGTTCAATCGATCTTCATCCAACTTCATGGGGGCGACCAGAACGTTCTTCGTCATTAAGATTGAAATGACCGTTTTTGAAACGTGAAAACGACCATTGATCTGTGCTTTCTGATAAAGCATTTTCTCCGTACACAGCACAAATATCGCGACAAGCTTTGTCTGCGTTTGCATTGTTCCCGTCTCGATTGAAAATGAATAGCAACAAGTGTCGAAA
Source organism: Ceratothoa steindachneri (assembly GCA_963969495.1). NCBI lineage: Eukaryota > Metazoa > Arthropoda > Malacostraca > Isopoda > Cymothoidae > Ceratothoa > Ceratothoa steindachneri. The sequence continues at coordinate 89,535,658 of OZ018321.1, forward strand.
ATGCGCCTTTCTTTCAACTTGACATTCCATTTTGAGGGTACAGAACAAAAATTAAAATAACAACTTTTAAATAAACGGCAATGACTTATTACTCAACTTCAAAGCGTAGCCTAAGCAAAAGCCCAATAGTCGACGCTGTTAAGAGACGTAGCGTAACCTTTGCAAATTTTGCTCTCATTATTTATTATTGTTTCTTAATATGTGCACAAATCACGTCAACGAAACTTAAATCAATACAACATTAAAAAAAACCCGCAAGAACTTATTCCTCAACCTAATATATATATATATATATATATATATATATATATATATATATATATATATATATATATATATATATATATATATCACCTAGCAAAATTTCTCAACTCGATCATCGTGCCCTACACCCCATCAGACTACACGCTGCCCTCCTCTTGAACTCTTCAGATATCTTTCAGATTCTCAACCAATGGCATTTGCCACACTGAAGCCTCCACACCCCTCACCATTCCTGAAGACATTGCGACAGCTCCTCCAAGCATGCACAAAAGAAGACCTGTTCTAAGGTCTCGATAGGAAAATGTACGTGCAAATCGATAACGTCGCGATGGTGTCACCTCTTGGCGTTCTCTTTGTCAATTTTTACATGGGTTCAGTTGATATAAAGATTTTTAAAAGCAATATAGCACCCAAGCTCTCCATCTACGCGCGCTATATCGATGACATAATTTTGAATACGAATAACCTCGAACAAGTGAACGGCCTAGTTGAAACATTCAAGAACAACTCGGGTCTAAATTTCACCAACGAAACGGAAGATGAAGGATCCCTTCCCTTCCTTGATATCCTCATAAATGCCCAGGAGTTCAAATTTGTGACCCAAGTATACGTTAAGGCCACGAACTTGGGCGTCTGCTTAAACGGTTCTTCCGAGTGTCCTGAATGTTACAAAAGACCAGTCATCAATATCTTAGTTAACATGGCAATTTCTCATTCATCCTCGTGGACGGCTGTTGATCTCAACTTAAGAGGGTTTCCCGATTTCTCGTTAACAACGGCTACCCACAAGAATCCATCGACGCCACCATGAAAGAGAAAATGAACTTGACTGAGGGTCCTGGCGTCAGGTCTACTCCGAAGAAGAATAATAATATCAACCTTTACAAGGCCAACATGAACACCGGCTATCGTGAAGACGAAAAGGCTTTCAAAGCCATTTTCCATCGTAATGTGACCCCAACCGACTCCAATACGAATATAAATCTAATTATATACTACAAGACCAAGAAAACAAGTAGTTGCAACAGCTGTCTCCCTCCGACGAGCGAACTCCAGGAGACTAACGTCGTGTACGAATATTCGTGCAAAGTCGGTGACTGTGAATACCGCAATTCAAAGTACATCGGCGTAACCTCCACAACCCTGTCAAGGCGACTGACAGCTCACCTTCAAAATGGCGCGAATAATAAACACGCCCACTCTCATGGCACTACCCTAATCCGTGAAAAACTGAATATGTCCACCTCCATCATCCTGAGACTCCAAAACCGCAGACGATTGCGGATAGCCGAAGCCGTCATTCAAATGGAGAAATCGGCAATTAACGTGCAACTTCAGCTGTAAACCATACTCCCGACATCTCTGCGTCTCCGAGTTGACCGCCGTTAAAAGAAGCACGTTTTCAACCCTCATTTTCCTTTGCCTCCTTTGCCAGAGAACTAGATCGGAGCCACAAATAGTTAGACAATTATTACAATTTGATGTAAGAGTGTAGGTGTTGGTACGGCATAAAGAAAGTGTGGGGACAGATAGCGGAAAATAGACAAGTGTTGAAAAGAGAAAGAAGTGTGGTATGGCGCTAAGAGATGCTAAGAGCCTGGTGATCAGGCCTATCGCTTTTAAATATTTTTTGTTTTGTGGTTCCTTTGTTGTCTTTGAGTTAGTTTAAATAATATGGCGTTCAAGCCATTTTTCTTCAAGAAAATTAATCTTCTTGGGTATGATATGCGCATTTGCTGTTGTGGTAATAAAAGACTTTTAATCACTTTAGTGTTGTGCTTAGTGTCTTTGTTTTTTGTATATTATGTAGTGAGTGTAAATCGTGTCTTTGGGTTTTCTTGGATGTCTTCTTCGGTATTTTGGGGTCTTCATCGGTGAGGTTTCATAATTGGGTAATCTTTTTCTTGGTCGGTTTCTTTGGTCTGGGTAAAAACATTCTTATTTTCATGTGTAGAACGGCACTTCTGCTCCGCCAGCTTAAAAGCCCAGCGGAGCTCGGAAATCTGGCGCCACCTATGCCTCTTCTTTTCTGGTTAATCATTTGGACGATATCATCGTCCAATTCTCGATTAACCATTTCTTGCATATTCCGTGTCCATTCTTCTATGACATCATTAATGGGACTTATCCCCGCCTCTCGGTGCAGCTCTTCTTGACGTCTTCTCTCTCACCTGTATGTACCTGTAATTAGGTACATACATTTATTCTGCAACACTTGTAGTTTCCTCTTTTGTGTCTTCGAGAAACATGAGAGGGCGGAAGCGGGGTATAGCAGCGTCGATCTTACAAGTGCATTGTATATCCTTTTCTTATTGCTTTCACGAAGACTTCTGAACATGTATACAGTTTTGACTTGCAGCAGTGGCCTTGGTGATTCTCTCTTGGACGTGCTTCTTGTACCCGATTGAAGTAATCTTCATTCAGAGTACATTGCCCTCCGTGGTATAGGGATAACGTCTATCCCCCACCCTAGCGTTGTAAAGTAGTCTCCTGCCTATGGGGACTACTTTTCCTGGCTGGTGCGGATCTTCCACCGGGCCTCGTAAGTGTTATAGTTTTCAATTTCTGCGGCTGTCATACGAGCTTGCCAAGGCGCATTCCTCCACGGACTTTAGTCCGTCTGTGCACCTTAAACTGATGCACGCCGCTCTCTCCATGACATAGTCACAGAGAGTTCTTTCTAAGTTTTCACTTAGGCCTAGTCGTAAGATCTTGTACTGCATTTCCTGTTGCCACACCTTATCAAACGCTTTTGATACATTCCGACAAACAATGTCCACGTAACTTCTTTCCCGTTTTGCTTGGGCTAGCTTTTCCGTGATTACACTAATCGCCATCTCCGCACTTAGCCTTCTCCTAAACCCGAATTGATGTGGGTTGAAGAGGGAGTTCTCCTCCAGGTGAGACACCAGTCTTCGGTTGAGGATATTCTGGAAGAGCTTCCCGCCAAGTTCTAGAAGTGAAATTGGCCGGTAGCTCTCCTTCAACGTTGGGTCCTTTCCGTGCTTAGGCAAAAAAAAAAAAAAAAAAAATCATCTTAGCCGTTTTATAAGCATCTGGAAAGTATCCCATGTTGAGACAGGCGTTAAATATCCTTCTCACCCCTTCGATGACATTGGTTGGTGCCTTTTCAAGTTTAACTTTGTAAGCCCCGATTGTCCTGGGGCTTTTTGTCGGAATGAGCGGAGCGCACCGAGTAATTCTTCTTCGGTAATCTCGGCGTCTCCGTCGCCCTGTCTATCCACCTGGTGGTGGAGTGCGTCTAATGTATTTGGTCGTTAAGCTCGTCTATGATGTTGCTTTCAAACTCTAGGTCATAGTCTTCATTCGGTCCATCTGTAGGTATAGATGGTCCTATACTCGGAATTAGGGATACAAGCCCTATCTGCGTTAATGAGATGGTTATTGAGGTCGTCGAGTGCCTCGTCAATCTCCTCGAGAATTGCCTCGTGCAAATTGGGTGGATCGTAGGCCTCGAGAAGGCGCGCGTTCCGTGTCCAGTCTGCTCTTCTGTAGTTCTTTCTGACTACAGCTGGAACTTGTATAGGGTTCCTGTTGATAGTGAGTAGGATCCCTATATGGGCATTATATGTTACCTGGACTGGTTCCATTTAGTAATTGAACGACGGCTGACGATTTGCCAGACATGTCTGGTTTTGTGGCACTTCCTGCTCTGACAAAGGTGGGGAAGTCGAGGCCTATTCGCTGGGCAATATTTCTGTCCAACAATAGGTCCAGACTTCTTCCTATACCGTTGAAGGTCTTGTAACCGGATTCTCGGCATCTGGCGTTCAGATCCCCCATTAATATAGTGGGGGCTCTTCTGCCAAATAGGCCAGTGAGAGTGCGAAATAGTCAGACAATCTGAACCTTCCAATTTTATGTTTCTTGTAGCGCTTAGTTTCCCCTTAAAAATTTCCCGCGCCATGATTGGCCAATTTTTGGATTACTTATATTCGTGTAGAAATACTATATATAATGTAGCAATTCGTAAATAATTACATTTCTGTTCATTCCCTGAAGATGACCTAACACGGCCGAAAGACGTCCAGGAATAAAGAATGTTGTTCGCGGATGTTTTTTCTCGCCTCGAAGTCCCCGTTAAAAAACTTGTAAGGAATATTAAAAAAAATACAAGTTAAAATTAATAACGCTGCCACAGCTGTGGACTTCGATAGTTCCTGCATACAACATGGCCTTTTACTTAATTATATATATATATATATATATATATATATATATATATATATATATATATATATATATATATATATATATGAGGAATTAAACCACATTCTCCGAAGACAATTTAATTCAGAACAGTTTCGGTGTATCTCACACCCTTTTTCAACTGACACTGGATAGAAAATATTAGAAACGTGCTTACATACATAACACGGGGTTAGGTCATGAAAGATCCCCACTTTTTCCCTCAATCCCCTACTTGTGGCTAATCAGGGGGGTTGTTAGGCCTAAACATATTGAAGGGCTGACATTTCACTATTTTGTTTATTTGCTTTCGTATTACAGGATTAAAAGAAAATTGACCCTCAGATAGATTTAGAACTGACGATATCAAGCTCGATTCTACGATTCTTCTCTTAACATAGTTAGCCGATTTAAATACCATTTTACTTCCATTGAAATTGATCGAATGATTCAAGTCTCTACCATGGCAAAATATTCCACTTCTTTGGTTGCCCACTCTAATATCTCTTGTCTAGATTTCTCCCCGTTTTTCCTATATAAACTTTATGGCAATCGTTGCATGGTATTGCATATACTCCTATGTTATGATGTTCTTTGGGTTTCCTGGCAATCATCAATTGGTTTAAGGAATTATTATATTTAAAGGCTAGATTAATACCCGCTTTTCCAAATATGTCCTTTAAACTATTTAATTTATTATTAAATGGCAATGTTATACATTTGTTGAAGTCATTAGTGCGGGAAGGCTTATCACCATAGAATGTTTTCCTAGCTGCAAAGTGGGCAGACGATATGAACCAATCGGGGTAATACAAATTAGAAAAAATGGTCCTGATAATGACAATTTCCTCATCTAAATAGGAAGGATGACATATTTTGTATGCTCTAAGGAAAAGGTTAGAAATTACCGATTTTCTAACAGTATTATCGTGAAACGAAAAATAATGTATATAGGCATTCGAGTGGGTTGGTTTCCTATAAACGTCAAGTTTTAATTCATGGTGATCTTTATTAATGAGGACATCTAAAAAGGGTAATCTATTATCATATTCCCATTCATATTTAAATTTGATAACTTTTTAATAATTTGCATGTCTCCATCAAATTTAAATATGATTGGGAATATGATAATAGATTACCCTTTTTAGATGTCCTCATTAATAAAGATCACCATGAATCCTCGAGTGATTCGATCTGAACTTCAGAAAGATTTGGAAGCAGCTGGGACAAATGTATACAAAAATACAATTAGAGCACTTGTTAGGAACGAGAGATTCCATTCTCGCACACCAAGAAAGACACCTTTGTTGAAACCAATTCATGTCAGAAATCGTCTGAACTTTACAAAGGAACATTTAGAGAAGAAGCCTGCAAGTTTTGGGAACGCTCTACTATGGTCTGACGAGAAGAATTTTGAGTTATTTGGGCGGAATAGTGTTAGTCACGTTTGGATGCAGAAAAACTCTGCGCATTATCCTAAAAATACAATCCCAACAGTGAAGTTTGGAGGAGGCAACATAATTGTATGGGGCTGCTTCTCCTCTGCAGGTCTTGGAATACTTCATATTATTGAAGGGAAAATGAATGCTCAGATGTATCGCAGGATTCTGGACGATAATCTCTTACATTCTGCAGACGATTAGAAGTTACCAAGAGGATGGACATTCCAGCAGGACAACGATCCAAAACATCAGCCAATGGCACTGCAGCGTGGTTTCAGCAGAAGAAAATAAAGGTTATGGGATGGCCAAGTCAGTCGCCAGACCTAAATTCTATCCAGAACCTGTGGCGAGAATTAAAACTAAATATTCAGAAAAGGGACCCAAGAAATCTAACACATTTAAAAAGAATGGGCCAAGATACCTACAAGTATTTGTAAGAACCTCATAAGTAAATATCCCAAACGGTTGGAAGCTGTACAAGCGACGAAAGGTCATATCACCAAATACTAACTGGTTTTCATAGATGTATCGGATACTTTTTGAAACGCTCGTTTGATATCTTTGCGGTAATCATAGTAATGTTTTAGTATTTTTTGCAATATGATACCAATTTGTATTCAACGTACAAAATACATAAGATGTCCAATTTTCGATTACTTTGCTGTTGTGTAACTATGGTAAATACACTTTTGACCATGTATTGGAGATTTATGTATTGCACCCACTGTATATATATATATATATATATATATATATATATATATATATATATATATATATATATATATATATATATATATATATATATATATATACCCCAAAAATAATCACAAAACGCACGTGATCTTTAAATGCGTGCAATTTCCAAGGATAGAAAACAACACAGCCCAAGCGCTTTCGTTGTTGAATCATCTTATGGGGCAAATGCAAAGGTAAATGATAAGGAAAAATGGAGCGGACATATAAAAACAAAAACATGTGACATCATAAATAAAAGACTAACGACACGTCATCCCCGAAACAAATAAATGACGAGTAATACAGTCTAACTGAATAAAGTAATTATAATACAAACTTATATAAAACCTGAGAGTATTTTTATACTGTTTACATATTTTTCAATTATAAAATTATCAAGTTTAAAAAGCCCATCACTAAGATTATAATTCTGGTGCTGCCCAGATTTAATAATAGCTGATTCAATAAGATTCCGTTCCTGAGGACCATTGACATAAATTAGAGCTTTTGCTCCCGACCAATCAATCTGATGGCCAGTGGAACTTATGTGTCCAAATAAAGCATTAGAAGTCTGCCCTGTGCGGCAATTATATTTGTGCTGGGTGATTCTCACAGATAAACCTTTACCAGTTTAACCAACATTAAATTCGTTGCAGAAGGGAAGTACATGGAATTGCATAAATGCAAGAAATTTGGTTAGAAGGCGAATTTTTAATCACCAATTTCTTTAAAACTAAATTAGAAGTAAAAACGTCATAGACATCAAATGAGGAAAAAAACTTGGTCTAAAATTATCATTATAGGGAAGACAAGATATTTTTCTTAGTATTTTTGTAATTATTATAAAAAGATTTTTTGGCTGACGCCAAGGCACTGTCCAAAACATATAAAGGGTACTTCAGATCATTACCAATTTTGTAAATACTTAAATTCCCGGTCCACAAATTCGGGGCTACAAACTGGTAGTGCGCGTAAAAACATGGAAGTAAATACAGATATTTTAACATTAATAGGATGGTTCGAGTAAAAATGAATGTACAGAGGTACATAGGTAGGTTTTCTATAAACAGAAAATTTAAAACTTTGCTCAATACGATGAATAAGACTGTCCAAAAAAGGTAGCTTACTTTCAACTTCATAAGTGAACTTTATGGAAGGTACTAAGTTATTTAGTTCGTTCAGAAAAGCCTCAACATTACAATCATTAGACCGCGTACAAAAAAAATGTCAACATCCCTAAGCCAAATAATATTTATTGGCAAAATTCTTGGCAGGAACTTCGATTAAATAAAACTCCATTTAAAGGCAACTAAGCAGAGGTGAGAGGGGATTTCCCATTGCCATTTCGAAGCGTTGCAAATACTATTACCATCAAAGCTAAAGGAACAATTTTTTATGGACAATTCAATCAGCTTGATATAAACATTAGCGGAAAAATGTAATGACACTTCATTCAAAACTTCCGGCAAGTAACTGAGAAAGTCGTCAACAGGGACCTTGGTAAATAAAGACACCACGTCAAAACTTACCATTACGTTCATGAAGTTTATCTATAAGATCAATGTGATTTTTATATTGGAGTTAGAAATCGTCCCACTTAAAGGACTCAGGATCGATACCAACTACTTTGATAATTTGTAAGAGACCGAACCAACTGAGCTAATAATAGGTCTAAGAGGGAAGCCAGGTTTATGGGTTTTAACCAAGCCATACAGATAAGGCAGGGAAAGTGTAGTAGCAGTTAACCAATGAATTAACTCTGTCCTTAATTAGGCATTTTAATTTTATTGAAAGATGAATTTACAGAAGTTAACGGATCTTTAACTAATTTAGAGTATGTAAAATTGTCCTTAAGTAGCACATGCTTGTTATTAATATAATCACACTTATCAAGAACAGCAAAAGTGTTAGACTTGTCTGCTTTAGTAAAAAACAGGGATTCATCTTTTTCAGATTCATCACAGAATTAACAAAACGTCTGGGAAAAAGCATATTTCTCACCTATTTGCTGGGTAGCAGAATATACAACGCATTTACAAAAAATAGCATCATCAACGCTAACGTTACTATTTTTCTCTAAATCAGAAAATGACTAAGCAAGCTTGACATAATTTATCTTGTTACTAAAAGAAAAATCCATACAAAAACCGAGGGCTGAAGTTACATCCTGTGAAATAGGCTTGGAAGAAAGATTTGTGACGCCATGTTGGCCGTGATCACATGACTACGCACTCTCTCTGATAAGGTTTAACAATTTCATATTTAACTTGTTGCGTAAATCAGAACACTAGCGACGAAGACCGTCATAGCAGAATGTAAGAAGCCGGAACTTATCCTGAGCTGGAATCACAGCGTCGAAATCACGGCGTGCAGTATGTGCAAAAAGAAAACTTTCCTTCATATTTATTTTAGCAATATTTCGGTACTTCTCTAAAATGATACCGTGAAGTTCTTCGAAGGGGCGATCAGAAAATTGAACGCCACACAAATTTTGAGTTTGAGCTGCAAGAAGAGATGAGTTTTTTTTCACAAATGGAAGGCCAGGAGCATAAAGAGAAAAGGCGCTGAAGTAAGTCACGGGATTCATAATGCACAAAAAATAATCACAAACCGCACGTGATCTTTAAATGCGTGAAATTCACAAGAAAAGAAAACAACCGTATTTCGTTGTTAAAACATCTTCAGGGGCAAGTACAAAGGTAAATGATAAGGAAAAGGGGAGCGGGCATATAAAAACAAAAACGTGACGTCATAAATAAAAAAAAATCCTGACGATTGTTTTTTTCGTATTTAAAAAGACTTCCGATAATTTTTTTGCCGTTTAGGCCTACAAAATAATCATCCATTTTAAAAATGTAGACCAAGAGTAAATTATTAGGAGATATGTACTGTGTCGTAGAATGAATGACCCCGACAAATACGTCACTTCTACTCAATAGGCGTGGTCGCTCAAGGTCAACGCGTGACCTTGATTCTACTCTTGTCACAACAGAGATAGGGGATAGAAGTGTGTATGTGGGGGGTGGGGGGAATGCGAAGGATTTAAATTCAAGAGTGAGTGCAGTTGGCCGATATTAACTAATGAAGGCTCCGGCTATGAGGCTTATGAAAAAGTAGGTACAAAAATAAACTTTAATATATACACATACACAATAAATAGATTAAATGAAATAATGACAATAGATACTCTATATATGTATACAAGGACTAAACGTATCGGAGTTACTCAGAGCGGGCTCTACGGGAGGTGGGGGGGGGAGGTCGAGAGGCGAAACGAGCCTCTGTACAAACACACACAGAGATGATTGGCCGGATAGCCTGGCTTGGGTTCAAGGCTTCAAGAGATGAAACAAGGGATCGGATGATCATGCAAAGGGCTTTAACCACGGGGAGTTTAACCTATAGTAGTAACACTAACTGGAGGGAGTATTCGTGCCAAACGAAATGTACCTAAACCAAGGATGGGCCAATTGACTGGGGCTCAGATCCTTCGGTATAATTCTAGCCTTCTGCTTGTCGAGAAGAGGGAGCACGATCGAGAATGACTTGTTTCGTTGTAAAAGGCAGGCCTATACTCCCGACCAACAATATATAGGGATCAGCCAGATCCGTTACTGCCTCCGTCAAGGGGGGGGGATCTCTCCACGAACCAACACGGCGCTTGAGGGATGGGAAGTACTCTCGCGAGGGTTTCTTGATAACACCCCGGGAGACTACAGAAACGCGCGTTTGACATTCCAATCCCTCGCTTATCGCGGAAAGCAGTTCGATATTCTGGCTGTTCTCACGGTCCTCGCTCACGTGGACTGACCTCGCGGTTTCAACGGGCCGCATGGCAGCAAGGAGCCTCTATTCTCGACATACTCGAAACTTGTTAAAAATGTTTTGAACAATAGGACATTGGCCACAGACCAAAGGTCTGCCTGCGGAGCGAAAGTTTCTGTTATGAGTAGCAAAGCCACTCCTCTTTGCCACTTTTTTTCTAGCTATATCATATATAGACGCTTATTTTTTGAGACATATTCGTCAAATTTGGATCAGTTTGTTTTCGTGACATGTTGTGTCGATCTCAATCGATAACCCGCCTGTGGCCTCCAGGCGACCTCGGAACCGGCCACAGGCCTTAGTCGCAGTCGCTATCTCGCGTTTTATGTCCATGGAGGCCCTGGTAATCCTGGCCCTCGGCTCATCCTTCGTGTTGCAGCTGGATTTGTTGGTATCTCGTTCCACTCCGCCTCACACAAAAGTCGAAGAGGTTGCAAGCCGATTGATTCCCTGACGAATCAGACAAAACTTTTGAAATATGGAACCACACCCTCTCGGATTTTATGACAAATTTGGCTTATGGGTAGTTTTTTTGGTAGAAACTACAGTCTAAAATCCGTTTTTCATTATCTTAATTAGAAGCAACATTATGGACATCCCAATTTGTTTTTTTTTATCAGCTCCAAATTATGGGCTCGTATCTCAGCCACTAATTTGCCTAGGTTAAAAAAATGGCATTCTCCCCAAAATTCTAGCTCTTTAAAATTGGTTAGTTTAATATTTTACATAGAAAACAATAGTTTAAAAAAAGCTATAGCCATCTATATTTTTAAATGGGGGAGGGGGCAAAGTACATGGAAATGAATTTTTCTTCCAAAAAAGGCACTATACCTTTTATTTCTTAAAATGCATATTTTTTTTTTTATATTTTACTTGGTATGTTCAATATAGAAGTTAAATATATTGAAATTTTTAGCATAGACAATACATCAACATAGACTATGTATGTGACAGCAATAACTATAGACAAGAGCATATACTATCGATAGTCTATGCTGTACTATACCTGTAGAATCGGTTTATGTCAGAAGGGAATTTTGCTGCTTCTTTTGTGTCAAATGAATATGTGATTGCGACTCTCTACATTCAATATGGTGGCAGTCAACATACTCAAAATGCCCATCAATACCCAACATGTATCCTCAGTGGCCAAAAGAGAAAATTAAAGATCAATGGACAACAGAGGGCATTATAGCTTAAGAAAGAAAATGGGAGAATTATAGAAACGGACAATAGGGAAACTATTTTAACCGTTATAGGAAAATGCATAAAGGAATTGGATTTGAAACTGTCATCAAGCGCTCTTCGCTAAAATGACGACGACGCTCACCGCCAGTGTGTGTTGTGGTCATTTTAGCGAAGAGCGCTTGATGACACAGGTTCAAATCCAACTCCTTTATTTATTTTAATATAACGGTTAAAATAGTTTTCCTATTGTCCGTTTCTATAATTCTCCCATTTTCTTTCTTAAGCTTTAATGGACCACGTAATTAATTTCCTTAGCGTTTTTCCAGGTTGTGTTACCCGTTTTCATTTCTTTGGGCCCTTAAATACATATAGCAGTATGTGTTAATTCTGAGGCATGACGTCACCTTCACTGGTGATGACACCGAAGACCATGACTGTAGCTGAAAATTTAATCTGGTTACAATAGCGAGTCACCTGTTGCTCTGGGAATTGATTTTTTGGTCTTGACAGATATTCTTCTCGTGGAGAAGAACGTCATCATGTTTGGCTTTAGCGAGTGTTTCAACTGTTGATCAGCTTTTTGGTATTCTTGAGTCGCTTTTCCTGCATCTCATTGGACAGAAATTGATCCTTCCTCATCCTATTTAAAAAGTAGCGAATGTTTTTATACACCACCAGCCTGATGAGCTTTTCATCCGCACATTTTTCTCTTGTAATAGCACGCATCGACTTTCTGGAATCATTGTTGATGATTTCCTGGATTTCAGCGACGAATTCATGCGTTCTGATGGCGTTTGATCGTGGACCGTGGGTTTTCCTCTGTGTTGTCGCCCCTCAGTAGAATCCTGAATTTTCTAGGTCCTTTCTGACCTTTTCTACCATCCTTCTGCTAACGTTGAGGACGTTGTTTGTCCCCACGCATATTCCCAGGAGGATTCCATGCCTCCTCCACAAAGTGGGGGTGTTCAAAATTTTCCATGGTCAATTATTCGGCAAAAAATAGAGCAAAAATGGTTATTATTTTTTAAGGAAAAAACCCCGGCAACAAAGGTAAAACAAAAGTAGGCGTAAAATTAGCATTTGAAAATTGCGAAAGAATAGAGCCCCCACACTATATATCTTTAAACTTATATTGTCATCTTTGGGTAAATATATGATACACATAATTGTATATGCGGGTATAAGTATAAACGTGTATAAGCTATATGCTTACTTCACTCTTATTAACAAGCCAGAGGAATTCAGCCCTAAACCATTGTCTAAATGTAAGCAAAATTTCGGAGCAAGTCGTACGAATTGACCCCCTCTTGCAGCAACTCGTCTTTTTTTCTGAATCAGAAGCCTCCTTAGATTCAAAGTCATCTCCGTTCTTAAATATCTGATAAATGTATCCTCACCCATCTTATTTCTCGCTTATACGAGCGATTGTCTCAGATATAACCAAACATGCCCATGCAACACCCAAATATGTGCTAGTTGGGGGCTCCACTGTAAGACCCTTCCTGGCCTAAAGCAAAATGAACTAAGATTGGAAAGAGAGACGTCCTTTGTAATAAAATGGTTAATTTAATTTAGCTCCACCTAGTTCCAGATAGGAGTGTATATAACTTAGGTCATTTGTTATAAGAGCAGATTAGCTCAGAATTCTTTAAAGGCCGACCTTTCGAAAGCTGTAAAAAATTGTGAAAAAAGTTCAACTAAATAAACAAATTTGAACCCCTGACATCTGTTTGGTCTCTATTCCATCGGTCGGAAGAACCTTCTAAGTCAGTGCGGAGTTCCTTCTGCCTGACCGCTAGCCGTGACCCCAATTAGGTCACGCTCCAACACCGTCGCGCTAACTGGTACTAAATCCCCAGCACTTTAAAACTTAACCAAGAACTTTCGGGTTCATGTGCATTGGCAACCAGGACCCCGTCCGTTTTACATGACCACAAACCTTAATGGGGGCGCTTGATGGTGTATAGGAGGGAGCAATATTGGTAATACTTGAGTTTATGGGCGCACGCTAGGGGGCGCTGTTTCTGGACTACAATTTAGGCCTTATGACGTCAGACGGTAGCTTTGAATGTGGCCAATCACGGCATTGTATTTGTTAACATAACATAACATAATTTCACGGATGACAAACACACACGGGCCTGTCAAAGGTCATCCGCATCCGTCAAAACCCACCCACAAAAAGCACCATCGCCAGGAAAAGACAAAATCAAAGTCCCCCACAATATAATATAACAGATGACAAAAGCCACAAGGGCCCATCATAGGTCATCCGAGTCAAATGGCCTCTTTTTTAAGGCTCCCAAACTCCCAAGAAAACTATATCCAGAGGATTTCGTCCAGAAACAAGGGGCCTCTAGTCTTTATTTATTTAGTACAGTAAGTGCCTGCACTTCTACTCGATTATATTAATTAGTAATGCATTGATATTTTTATATTTAGTAATGTATTACATTTTTATGTTCTGTTTACCTAAAAAAAAACCCATTATTTTCACACACTGGCAACCCTTAATTCGATCTTATTTCAAACATTGGCAACTCTGGAGCCAAGCAGTTAAAAGACCGCGATTCAAGTGCATTCGGTTTGTTGGGCTCTACTACGACTTTTGTTAATACCTCGGTCAATTTAATACTTTTGTATAGATCATGGACTCATATTTTAAAAGCGAAGATTTGTAACAGGTGTGGAAAAGAAGCGCGGCTCGATTATAATAGTGAAAGTTGGATATGGTTTAGCTTTTGTCGTGAAGTGATTATTTATTAGGTAATTTCAGACTATGATAGCGCCGCCGACATTTAGCAATCTCCTTTTGAATTCAAATCTGATGTTAGCCTTTCAAATTAGGAATATTGCGAAGTTTTTTAAAGTTGCGGGTGGTATGTGGGGCAACGCCCTCCCCCCCATTTCGAAAGTAACTATGAACCGTTACTTTTTGGCTGAAATAACCTAAAGTAGGCGGTGCTATCGTCTTTATTATTTCGATAAACGTGCAGAGCCGATCGCATTAATTGTAGCCCAGAAATACCCCCCTTCCTCCCCAGCGTGTGCCCATAAACTCAAGTATTACCGCAATATTTTTTGTCAATGACGTATGCTGAGGTCTAGTTATTTACCGCTGTTATATGATAATGATTCCTCAGGAAGAGATTCCATTGGTCCCTTAATTTAGGTTTAAAACTCAAGTGTTTGAGATTTATTTAAAATAAGACAACTGATGATTGTATGGTTTATTATTACCACTTCCCCCTCCCTTCTCCTCCATGAAAGTTTCACCTAGGATCGTGGGCGAGATCCCCCGACCAGATCAGAATGACGATTATTACTGGTAAGGTGGAACCCTTCTTCACACCAGAGGATCCAGCAATATGTGGACTTTAGTACTAGAACGGCAGAGTTTCGGAACCGGGTGCAAAGAGTGGGTATTCTGTGATGTCGCGTATCCATCCAGCTCGCGACACCGCTGACTGTTTTCACTCTGCGCTCTGGGATTGAACCCCTGCCTCGGCGTCAGAAAAACACCACTGTATCTATTAGACTAGCGAAAGCCCTACCATTTAGGCTTGACGAAGGTGCCTTTTGAAGTTTTTGTTGTCCTTATTTTTACTAATCTTCTTTATTCATAATAATCCGCCTGTCTGCCCCCTCCCCGCGCCCCTCATTCTCTGGTTAGTGAACATGTCCTCGTCTTTCAGTCTTCTCAATAAGAAAGGGAATTTACGTTTGCGTTCTATTTTTCTCCTTAGGTTCGTTCACGCCGGGACGTCTCTCCCTCCTTGGAGGATTCCCAGTCGAAGGACGAGGAAAAATCTACATGCTGCAAGAGGGGAGCGGCGAGCCCGATCAGCGACACATGGGTCTTCAAGAACTCCCCCACGGGAGGCCGGGTTCGGACACAAGAAAAATAAAATCGAGGCGCAACTCCACAAGTTCTTGAATGGTGGCTCTAGTGGACATCGAAGTGATACTAGGCCCAGGACAGTTGTGAGTGATAGAACTTCAGGGATTAATTCCAGTCGTGTGGGGGTTTCGAACTCCGGTCTCAGGACGAGTGGTGGAGGTGAATCTCCTCCGCACTGGGGGGTTGGTCTTTCCGTGACCGGTAGTACAAACCATTTTTTCAACGAAGACTCAGGAAATGTGACAGATATATCAGTGGTGTCTTCTCAAGAATCGGCTGCTTTCCACGCGAGGGATGTGGATACCCCTGGGGGAGTCCCCCGATCCAGGGGCACCCGAAATATCGAGGATTCGAAACTCGGGTCCTTGGATAACACCCTTCTGAGCACTTCCACAACGGGAGACTTGACCGCTGAACTGCCCGTGGACACCGTGCCACAGGTGACCGGTCTCCGGGTCGAGAGCCTCGATAAAGGGATTTCCTACGATGGTGATAACATCCTCCTGCAGGCGGACTACGAGGCCATGATCCGTCTTTTCGGGGTGGGCCTCACGAAGGAGGTGTCCATCCAGTTCACTGCGCACAACAGCTCCTTCGGGGCGAGCTGCGATTCCTCCACCTCAGAAGTCTTTCAGGTTAGTATACATACACATACACGCACATTACACGTGCGAATAGCCATACGCGCGCACACGTGCACATGCAACTTCTTTGTAGACATGTACACGCACTACGTATTGACGCGTGCGTATATATATATCCATATATACGAACGTAACATCCCTTTTTGTACCCGTTATGTAAACTACATCCTGATTCCAAATTTGTGCACGTGCGTGCATAACTGCCTCGACTATACACAATTATGTACGTAGGGCTGCATTGATTGTACATGCAGTCATCATTGTTCCTTGCGCAATGTCTCTGCGTTATTATTACTCCACCCTTTGTCTGTTGGGCTGTTTTTGCTACCCTCTCCCCCTAAAAGGGATGTAATTGCTGGAGGGGGGGGGTGAGAAGAGTTGCGCACCCTACCTCGCATCCTAAGCACACTGTCCACTCTGGCCTTGTAAAAAATACACATTTTTTATTTTTCTCAACCTCGCCATTTTATTAACTTAAATGGTGATAGAATTTCCATCGTTCGCATTCATTTTATTGTTAACCAATCAATAAATCTTTAGTAATTCGATTTGTGTATATGCTAGATTGTCTAGAGCACTTTGAAGACAAATTTTAATGTAATCTTTTTTTAGTGTTTAAATTTCTCTCTCCCTCCATTTTTCACCCTTTTTCTTTCTCATTCTTTCTTCCTTTTCATCGCCAGCGAATTTCCAGTTCGCATGCCTGAGCGCCTCTACTCTTTGTAACGTTACTACCCACCTGTAATATAGCCCCCCCCTTCCCTCTTGATTCTCTCATGGTGTGGGACCACCCCACTTGGATGTATCGCGGGTAAGGTTAAGGGTCAATTTAACTTCCGCTTCCTATCTGTCGCATGGGCCGCGAGCACAGATGGGGTCTATAAAATTCCCTCCAGCATGCACCCGCCTCCCTCCACTGACCTGGACCCGTAAGGGGCGCGGCGATTTGCCATCCTGGCCGCCGTGCTGACGGGACTCAGTGCCCCATCCGGCCCCGGCTTAGCCTCTTCTCCTTCTTTCAGACAGCCGGTATTTCTCCCCTACTACCTCAGTTCCCCTACAACCTCTCCCACAACTTTCTCTGGTCGGCCTCTATTTTTACAGGGTAGATGCCGACCTTCTTCACAGCCAACTATCCCGGGTCGGAGCTGAGGGGGGAGGGGGCAATGTTGCCTAACCCCTGAGCTCCGGTTTGGGATGGTGGGATTTTAACAACCTGCTTCATCCCCACCCATACCTTTCTCACATCCCTTTTCCTTCTCTCTTCACCCCGTAAACAGCGCGGCGATTTGCTATCCTGGCCACCGTGATGACCGAACTCAGCACACCGTCCGACCCCAGCTTAGCCTCTTCTCCTTCCTTCAGAACACGTGTGTTCCCCCCCCCCCTCTGTTTCCTCGCTTTTCATACAACCTCTCCCACAACCTTCTCTGGTCAGCCTCTAATTTCATACGGTAGATGCTGACCTTCTTCTCAGCCATCTATCCCGGATCGGTGCTGAGGAGGGAGGGGACAATGTTCCCTAGCCCCTGAGCTCCGGTTTGGGATGGTGGGTTTTTTAACAACCTGCTTCATCCCCACCAATACCTTCCTCACATCCCTTTTCCTTTCCTCTTCACACTCATCAATTTTACGCCGTGTCCAAGGTGGAGCTGCCTTGCTGAGGGACTGCCAGGCCACCAGGCTGGAGGGGTGGTCCAAAATGGCGGCCCTGGCTCTGCGAGGCCTGTACTCACCCTTCGCAGAGCGGGCCACTGCTGGGAGTGATTAGCGTTTGCATCCCGTACAAAAAAGGGGTCACCATGCCCATGAATGAAAACTTGGCAAAACCAAAATCTCTCCCCATTTCCCCTTTAAGAACAATGGATCCGCCCTCAGGCAGCTCCACAGAGAAAATGGAGCCCCCATCTGTGGTTTCCCAGGGGACCCTCCATAACTCTTCAGCCGGAGAGGAGGCTTACTCCTCTACAGTGCCTACGGGTGCAGGGGGCTCCCCCTCACCCCCTTCTTTGGAGTCACCACGTGACTCCAGCTCAAATCTTGCAGTCCCGCCTTTGCTTTCACAGGGGATTGCCAGGAAAGCCAGCAGGCACCCCATAACCGGCTACTCCTAGTTGAAGTGGCCTGGTAGGGCAAACCTCCTTAGTGAGGAGAGGGAAGCGAGGCCCCATCGGCCACTTCCCTCTAAAGACCTGCTAGCCAAAATATTAAATCTAGCGGGGGTGAAGGCCTATGCTCCCCCAGAGAACATGGACAAAACTGACAAGACCTGTGATGTCATGGGGGGGAGAGGTGGCCTAATGGAGGACCCCCCTGAGATAGACATGCTCCCTGACGCAGCCCAGTCTCAGAAGGTAGGGCCTTCCATGGGGGCAGATTCGGGCTCGGCATCAAACACCGAGGCCAATTCTGCTCCTGTGCGGGGCCCTCGCCAGAAAGATCGGGCTGCTAAGACATCACAAGGAGTGGACAGATCTCCTTCTCCGGCCCGTGCCCCCACGTCTGCTGGCACCTTCACCATCTAGGCGAAGAACCTTGCAGAGGCTGGCCCATCTGGACTGGCAGCTGCTGCTGGGGAAGGGAAGAAGCCGGTTCATTCCCCGCCCTCCTCTCCTAAAAAGAAAAAGACTGATAAAAAAAGACCAAAAAGACTCGGAGCTTTTCTCCCTCCACAGGGGCCGCGGGGACCGCGTGGGCAGACGAGGCCGCTAACATCCTTGAACGCGACCAAGCCAAGATCGGCACGTACGGCCGCGGTGCTCGCCTGGACGGGTAATCCCAAAATAAGACCAAAAGTGCGCAGAGCGGAGCCTCGATTACGTCGGGGCCCCTCATTCAGAGGTTACCTGGTGTTTTCGAGCCCGCTGGCTTCGAACGCTTCTTAGTTATTCGCTCCACTGATGGCAGCATGTTGGCCAAGGGCAACATGATCCATCAGAGGAGAGGATTAGCTAGTGCAATTGGTAGAGAGCCGAAGGTAACCCGTTTCTCGGACGGGACCCTTCTGGCGAATGCGGCGAATCCCGCCGAGGCGGCCAAGATAAGTGCTCTTCGGACACTTCATGGCACCCCGGTGAGTGTGACGCCGCACTCTACCATGAACTTTGTGAAAGGAGTAGTTTATGCGAGGGAACTCGTTGACTACTCCATTGAGGACATCACCCTAGAGCTGGCCGACCATGGGGCGGTCAAGGTCGAACGTGTGATGAGAAAACAGGGAGGGGCCTCGAGACCCACCCCTACACTCTTCGTCACGTTCCACTGTGACAAGCACACTGAGTCGGTGCGTGCCCGTTGGTACCGCTACCGCGTGAAGGCATTCGTGCCACTGCGGCGGAGGTGCTATTACTGTCACCGCTTCGGCTATACGAATCGTTAATGTAGACATGCAAAATCGGGGTCACCCGAAGTATGTGTAAATTGCTCCAAGGCCGCACAACATAAGTCTAAATCGTGTGTGGCCATGTGTGTCAATTGCGGAGAGCCGCACCCCGCTTCTTCGAAGCAATGTGGTGCATATCTCCTTGAGAAAGAAATCTTGGCCGTTCAGGCCCAGGATCGTCTCTCATTCCGTGAGGCTAAGGACTTGGTCCTGGCACGCCCAGCTCTGCCTGGGACGAATTACGCCTCAATGCTTAGAAAAGCACGCTCTGCTCCTGGTCCATACAGGCTAACGAGCACGGTTGTTTCCGCGCCCATTTGGAGCCCTTCTGCAGGTTCTTCTGAACCCGGGCGCTCCTGGTAAAGTTGGTGGCACAGCGCGACCGTTTCCCGTAAGGCGAAATGGCCACGCGCCTCCACTGAGTCGTTAGACTCACAGAAGGCAACACCCCTGAATTTGGTCGCCAGGCCATCTTCCGGGATTCCCAAAGCTGCCCCCAGAAATTAGGACAGCAACAAAGGAGATTCGGCTCCTTCTCCTACGCCTATTGGTGGGCTGGGTGGCTCGGAGTAGGTGGGTCCCCAAAAAGAGATCCTCACGCCTCCGAAGCCACAACGCTCGCCTAAGGTTTCGAGGCGGAGGGACGATAAGACTCGCATGGCGAGCCCAATCTCCCCCTCCCCCTATAAGTTCTCGAAGGCGACAGCGCCTTCAGCGCATTGTCCGGCCAACAGCGCCCGGGGTTCTGCCTCCGGGAAGCGTACGGCTATTCCCGTGAGGATTCTTCTGTTCGAAGAGGGCCCCCGCATCCCCTCCGAGCTAGGCCTGGAGGGCATATTCCTTCAATGGAATTGCCGTGCACTCCGGGCCAATTGGGAGGAGCTGCAGAGGCCCGTCTCGTCCCGTTCCCCGTTAGCTATTTTTCTGCTGGAGACCCTGCTAGGCGCGTGCCCCCTGTCCGTTCTCCCGGGGTATAAGGGTTTTTTTCGACCCCACCACCACGAGATGGAGGCCGGGCTGGGGGATGCGGGGTTTACACCCGGCATGATGTCTCCGTTCTTCTTTTCACTTTAGATACCTCCTTTCAGGCAGTGGCTGTTCAACTTCACCTGGCTAGGAGGTATAGTGTTATTTCTGCGTACATTCCACCGTCATCTCATTTCGACGCGTGGGACTTCCGCCGCGTGGCACGGTTGCCGAGGCCCTTCCTCTTGCTTAGAGATCTGAACGGCGGACATCCTCTCTGGGGAGACTACTCATTAAATCCCAGGGGACAAGTCCTTGCCGATCTGATCGAAGAGCTTGAGATAGGTGTCCTAAATGTGGAGGAGTTTACGCATCACTGCTCGAGAACCGCTTCATTTTCTTGCCTTGATCTATCTCTGTGCTCTCTGGATGCACAGCCTGATTTTGATTGGGGGGTGGTCGATGACCTCCATGATAGTGATCACTTTCCCATTCAAATATCATTTTAAATGCCGCTGCCGCCTGAGAGCCCACCTCGTTGGTGCTGTGGCCTGCATTCCAGGAAATGACTTAATTCTCTATCTCTGTCGAGGAGTTTAGGTCGGTAGTTGAGGCAGTTGAGTTTTCTCCGGTAACCTCATCGCCGCGGGCCTGACTACTATTCCCAGAACGTCTGGCCGTTTTGCACGCCGACCACTTCCTTGGTTGTCGGCCTAGTGTGAGACGGCCCTCAAAAAGCGTTATGCATAAATGCGCTATAAGCGCTGTCCGAATGATTTCACTGTCGGTGAATTTCGTCGGGCTAGGGCTAGGTTCCGGTATATTTCGAAGCACGCCCGGCGCTCTTCTTGGCGGGCATACTGCCTTACTTTTTTATCGATCCTTTGTCTGTTCGAAGCTCGACTACGGATGTGAGTTTTATGCATCCGCAGCCGAGCGTGTATTGCGGAAGGTGTATTCGATCCACCAGACCGCCTTCCCTCGGCGACCGGTGCCTTCCGCACTTCCCATATTGAGAACCTGCTTGTCGATGCTGGAGAGATTCCATTATCTATGCGCCGTGCATAGTGCATTACTCGCCTGTACATACGAGCGCAGCGTCTCCCTTTGTCGCCAACGGCTCTCAAATCCTTCGCAGCTGATCTCGACGGTGCCTATGCCGCCGAGAGACGCAAGTCATACCCTATGCCCTTTGGGTTTAGGGCTAAGAAACTCTTTCGAGAGCTAGATATAGCTCTCGGGCTGGTGGCGCCCCTGGTTCTGCCCAGAAGGCCACCTTGGATGCTACCACCGTTGGCTATTTGTCGCTACTCCTCTGCTCCCAAAGCTTGTACAGCGGCGTGATTTTTGCGTTTGGCCTTTTTTCAGCACATCTCGTGTCACGCTGGAACCATGCCAGTGTATACGGATGGCTCCAAGTCCGAAGAGGGTGTCGGTTTCCACGCCGTATCCCCTTTGTTTGAAGTCAGCGGGGCTCTACCGTGCGTTGCGTCTATCTTCTCGGCTGAGTTGGTGGCAATACACCACTCGGTACCGATGATTACGCCTCGTGCCCGGTTCGGAGACCGGATCGTGATATAGCGACTCACAGAGCGCCCTGAGTGCTCTCGGAGCTTTGGAATCTCCGCACCCTCTGGTTCGCGATATCCGTAATGCCACGGTTTTAGTGCGCTGGGTGGATGTCGAGATTATCTTCTGGGTTCCTGGACATGTTGGAATTGCTGGGAATGAGCGCGCCGACGAGGGTGCCAAAGAGTCCGCGAGGATCGGGCGACCGGAGCAGCGTTTCGCTCTTCCACACACAGACTACATGGTTGGAATACCGGCAGCTCTTCGGACTGCTTGGCAAAGAAGATGGGAGATGGTCCAGGGGAACTTAAAGTTGCGTGCCATTGCGCCGCGATTGTTCCCATGGACCTATCCCCCAATGCCGTGACGGCTTCAGGTGGCTTTCTGTCGTATCCGAATCGGTCATACTCGTGTGACGCATCGACATTTAATGGAGTGCTCGCCTGCGCCCTATTGTGACGACTGCGTCGAGGCCCAGACTGTTCGGCACATTCTTGTTCAATGTCCCAGTCTGGGTGATCTTCGCGCACGTTACCCGTCTCGGTACTGGGATGGGCGGGGTCGCTACCGCCTGTCTCTTGTACTCGGGACGATTGCGTGCTCATTGACTGGTGGACTTGTAGACTTTTGGGGGGAGGCCGGCTTTCTCCCCTTTATTTAACTAGTTATTTTGTTTTCTTTATATGTCTCACGTTCCTGCGCCGGGGGACCTCCCCCCGACACAGGAGATTGCTTCCTGCTCGTTGCCTTTTCCCTTTTCCCTTTTTCATTTTTAGTGTTGGGTTTTTTTTTTAATCTTATTTTAAAGTAGCCTAGTATTAGGCAGTTTTTAATACGGCGACTAATGCCCAAGTAGGCACTCGCCAGATGTGCTCTTAACCCCCCCCCCCCAAAAAAAAAATAAACAAACAGCTCCACTGACCTGGTACCTCAAGACGGTCTCACAGAAAGCGCCGCGGGGGCCTACTGCGCAGGCTGTACAGTACGTTCGTTGTTTTTTTGCCTTAATCTCTCAAGCGGTCGGAGGGAGCAGAGGTTATTTGCTCCTCGGAGCAATTAGCAACAACATTGACAACGCCTCGCACTGATTCTTTTTTTAACTCTTTCTCTCTCGCTTCCCTTTTCCACTCAACTAAAATGTCCTGGTCAGTTACATAAAATTTTCTTTTTGCAGCTAACAAAAACCCAGTTTACCGTCTGTATGTCTACTTCTCCTCCTCGAACTTGCATCACTATAAAAGTGGGTTGGTTCGAAGCTTTCGAGTCGGGGGCTCTCGATGAACGCACAATTACAGCGAGACGAAATAGTAAATAATTAAGCTCTTATTCATGTTGGTCGCTAGTTTTAGCCTTGCATTTCGACTCCGGCATTGGAGTCGCTCTTATTTGTATCTGACAGTTGAATCCTGGGTTAGGAGTGATCGCCGGTTACCTCCGCATCTCAACGCCCACGCGGTGTGTACAGTAATAGAAAAATTCTCATGGATTTCTTAAAGTTTCGGTATGTTTATATATAAAGCTTAAATAAACATATTTTATACACATATATTTTCGATTATTAATCCAGAACTATTGTTCTAATAGCTAGTGTGACCTTTAGTAGAAACAAGGGCTTGAACACATCGTGTCATGTCACGAACTCTTGCTTAATTCCTTGATTTTGTCGGAATCGAACCAAACTAAAATAAGACGGCAAATAAGCTGTTGTTTGGTCGTTCTCTTATTTTTGCTCCCCGTAAGGGGCGCGGCGATTTGCCATCCTGGCCGCCGTGCTGACGGGATCCAGCACTCCGTCCGGCCCCAGCTTAGCCTCTCTTCCTTCCTTCAGATAGCCCGATTTCTCCCCTACCTCGTCGCTTTTCATACAACCTCTCCCACAACTTTCTCTGGTCAGCCTCTAATTTCACAGGGTAGAATGCTGACCTTCTTCTCAAGCCAACCACCCCGGATCGGGGCTGAGGGGGGAGGGGACATTGTTCCCTAACCCCTCAGCTCCGGTTCGGGATGGGGGTTTTTTAACAACCTGCTTCATCCCCACCCACATCTTCCTCACATCCCTTTTCCTCTCCTCTTCACAACCTATATTTTTTACGCCGTGTCCAAGGTGGAGCCGCCATGCCAAAGGACTGCCAGGCCACCAGGCGGGAGGGGTGGTCCCGAATGGCGGCGCCTGGCTCTGCCGGGCTTGTAAGCACCTCTCGCAGTGCGGGCAACTGCGAGAGGTGATGAGCTATTGCGTCCCGTAATCAAAAGAGGGTCACCATGCCCATGAATGAAAAAAAACAACAAAAAACCCAACCCCCAACTTCTCCAAGAAAATCGACGGAGCCGCCCTCGGGCAGCTCCACCGAGAAAATGGAGGTCCCCCCCCTTGTGCTTGCGCAAGGGACCCTCCATAATTCTTTAACCGGAGAGGAGGCTTACTCCTCTCCTACGCCTACGGGTGTAGGGGACTCCCCCTCACCCCCTTCTCTGGAGGTGCTTTCGGGCACCTCCCTATCTCCAGCGACAGTCCCTCCTTTGCTTTCTAAGGCGACTGCCAAGAAAGCCAGCAGGCAGCCCATTGCCGACCGCCCCTCGTGCAAGCGGCTCGGTAGGGCAAACCCCCTTAGGGGGGAGAGGGAAGCCAGGCCCCTTCGGTCGCTTCCCTCAAAAGACCTGCTGGCAAGAATTTTAAACCTTGCTGGGGTCAAGGCCTGTGCCTCCCCACACCACCTGACTAGTGACAATACTGCCAAGGTGACCTGCGATGTCCTGGGAGGGGATGGCCAACTGGAGGCCCCTCCTGTGATAGACATGGTCCTTGAGGAGACCCAGCCTCAGACGGTAGGGCCTTCCATGGGGGGGAGTTCGGGCTCGGCGCCAAGCACCGAACCCGAATCCGCCCCTATGCAAGGTCCTCCTCAAATGGCTGAGGGCTCCGAGGCAATAAAAGGAGGGGAGGGATCTCCTCCGACAGGTGCCCCTACGACAACCAGGACCTTCTCCATTTCGGAGAGGGACCTGGCTGAGGCTGGTCCATCTGGCCTGGGGACTTCTGCCGGCGGAGGTGAAAAGCGGGTTCATTCCCCGCCCTCCTCTCCGAAAAAGAAAAAGACTAAAAAGACAAAAAAGACTCGGGGCTCCTCTCCATCCGCGGGGGCTGCGGGGACGGATGGGTCTGCTGCCACTCTGGCAAGCGACCAAGCCAAGATCGGCACATCCGCCCCCTCTGCCCCCCCGGTTGCGGAGCCCCTGACAAAAAAGACTAATACCAAGAGTGCACAGGGCGGAGCCTCGATGACATCGGGGCCCCTGATTCAGAGGTTACCTGGCGTTTTCGAGCCCGCTGGCTTCAAACGCTTCCTCGTTATTCGCTCCACTGATGGCACCATGTTGTCCAAGGGCAACATGATCCATCAGAGGAGAGGATTAGCTAGTGCAATTGGTAGAGAGCCGAAGGTAACCCGTTTCTCGGACGGGAGCCTTCTGGCGAATGCGGCGAATCCCGCCGAGGCGGCCAAGATTAGTGCTCTTCGGACACTTCATGGCACCCCGGTGAGTGTGACGCCGCACTCTACCATGAACTTTGTGAAAGGAGTAGTTTATGCGAGGGAACTCGTTGACTACTCCATTGAGGACATCACCTTAGAGCTGGCCGACCATGGGGCGGTCAGGGTCGAACGTGTGATGAGAAAACAGGGAGGGGCCTCGAGACCCACCCCTACACTCTTCGTCACGTTCGACTGTGACAAGCTTCCTGAGTCGGTGCGTGCCGGTTGGTACCGCTACCGCGTGAAGGCATTCGTGCCACTGCCGCGGTGGTGCTATTACTGTCACCGCTTCGGCCAAACGAATCGCTCATGTAGACGTGCAAAGTCGGGGTCACCCGAAGTCTGTGTAAATTGCTCCAAGGTCGCACACGATAAGTCCAAATCGTGTGTGGCCAAGTGTGTCAATTGCGGAGAGCCGCACCCTGCTTCTTCGAAGCAATGTGGTGCATATCTCCTTGAGAAAGAAATCCTGGCCGTTCAGGCCCAGGATCGACTCTCATTCCGCGAGGCAAAGGACTTGGTCCTGGCGCGCCCGGCTCTGCCTGGGACGTCATATGCCTCAATAGTTAGGAAGGCACCCTCTGCTCCTGGCCCATCCAGGACAACGAGCACGGTTGTTTCCGCGCCCATTCGGAGCCCTTCTGCCGGCTCTACCCAACCCGGGCGCTCCCCTGGTAAAGCTGGCGGCAAAAAGGGTTCATACCCTGCCCCGGCTAAAACCAGGGCTCCCCCCTCCTCCCCCAGCGTGACCGTTTCCCGTAAGGTGAAACGGCCACGCGCCTCCACCGAGTCGTTAGACTCACAGGAGGCAACACCCCTGAAGATGGTCGCTAGGCCATCTTCCGGGGTTCCTAAAGCTGTCCCCCGAAAGGAGGACAGCAACAAAGGAGCTTCGGCTCCTTCGCCCACGCCCCGAGGTGGAGCGAGTTGCTCGGAGACGGTGGTTCCTCGAAAAGAGGGCCCCCCGCCTCCGAAGCCGCAACACCCGCCTAAGGTTTCGAGGCGGAGGGAGGAAAAGACTCGCATGGCGAGCCCAACCTCCCCCAATAAGTCCTCGAAGGCGACAGCGCCTTCAGCGCTTTGTCCGGCCAACAGCGCCTTCAGCGCTTTGTCCGGCCAACAGCGCCTTCAGCGCTTTGTCCGGCCAACAGCGCCCGGGGTTCTGCCCCCGGGAAGCGTACGGCCATTCCCGTGAGGGTCTTCAATTCGAGGAGGGCCCCCGCGTCTCCTCCGAGCTAGGCCTGGAGGGCATATTCCTTCAATGGAATTGCCGTGGACTCCGGGCCAACTGGGAGGAGCTGCGGAGGCTCGTCTCGTCCCGTTCCCCGTTAGCTATTTTTTTGCAGGAGACCATGCTAGGTGCGTGCCCCCTCCCTGCCCTCCCGGGGTATAAGGGTCTTGCGACCCCACCACCGCGGGATGGCCGGGCTGGGGGATGCGCAGTTTACACCCGGCATGATGTCTCCGTTCTTCCTTTCTCTTTAGATACCTCCCTTCAGGCAGTGGCTGTGCAGCTGCACCTGGATAGGAGGTATACTATCATTTCTGCGTACATTCCACCGTCAGCTGACTTCGACGCGGGGGACTTCCGCCGCGTCGTGGCACGGTTGCCGAGGCCCTATCTCTTGCTTGGAGATCTGAACGGCAGGCATCCTCTCTGGGGAGATTACTCCATAAATCCCAGGGGACAAGTCCTTGCCGATCTGATCGAAGAGCTTGAGATGGGTGTCCTAAACGTGGATGAGTTTACGCATCACTGTCCGAGAACCGCTTCATTTTCTTGCCTTGACCTATCTTTGTGCTCTTCGGATTACAGCCTGATTTTGATTGGGGGGTGGTCGATGACCTCCATGGTAGTGATCACTTTCCCATTCAAATATCATTTTCAGGGCAACTGCCGCCTGAGAGACCACCTCGGTGGTGCTTGGCGCGGGCGCGGTGGCCTGCATTTCAGGAAATGACTGAATTCTCTATCTCAGTCGAGGAGTTTAGGTCGGTAGATGAGGCCGTTGAGTTCTTCTCCGGCAACCTCATCGCCGTGGGCCTGACTACTATTCCTAGGACGTCTGGCCGTTTTGCACGCCGACCACTCCCATGGTGGTCGGCCGAGTGTGAGACGGCCCTCAAACAGAAGCGTTATGCCTACATGCGCTATAAGCGCCGCCCGAACGATTTCACTGTCGCTGAATTTCGTCGGGCTAGGGCTAGGTTCCGGTATATTTCGAAGCACGCCCGCCGCTCTTCTTGGCGGGCATACGTGTCTTCACTTAACGGGAAGACCCCTTTAGCTGAGTTGTTGAAGCGAGTCAAAAGGATTCGCGGCAAGTTCTCGCAGGACCGCCCTCCCGTTCTCCAGGAGAATGGGACCGCAATCTCAGACCCCGCGTCCGTGGCGGAATCCTTAGCGACCGCTTTTTCCGCATTCTCTAGCCGTGATGCTGCTCCGCCAGCATTCAATGCACGTCGTGATGTCGCGGAAGGCCGCCGGCTGGACTTTACCTCCAGTGGCGGAGAACCCTTCAACGACAAATTTACTGTGAGTGAGTTGCGTTCCGCTCTCGCTTCGTGC
Source organism: Ceratothoa steindachneri (assembly GCA_963969495.1). Lineage (NCBI taxonomy): Eukaryota > Metazoa > Arthropoda > Malacostraca > Isopoda > Cymothoidae > Ceratothoa > Ceratothoa steindachneri. The sequence goes on from OZ018321.1 coordinate 89,563,888, forward strand.
GCGGACACCGCCCATGGTCCGGACGATGTCCCGTATGCCATGCTTCGACACCTGGGTGAGCGAGGCATGGCCTTTCTGTTAGATCTGTTCAACAGGATCTGGATGGAAGGTCTTCTCCCAGACTCCTGGCGAATCGCTACTGTGCTCGCCTTTCGCAAACCGGGGAGAGATCACTCTACTCCGACCGGTTTCCGCCCAATCTCTCTAACCTCTTGCGTGTGCAAGTTGATGGAGAAATTGGTAAACGTTAGATTAGCTTTTTTCCTGGACAGCGGAGGCCATCTGTCTTCCGCACAGTGCGGCTTCCGCAAGTTCCACTCCACGTCGGATGCTCTGCTCCGACTGGAAAATGCCGTCTGCGAGGCTTTCCTTCGTAGACAGCACTACGCCACGGTGTTTTTCGATCTGGAGAAGGCCTATGATACCGCATGGCGATACGGTATCATGGAGACTCTCTACACGATGGGGGCGAGGGGACGCCTCCCAATGTTTATATCTGAATTTTTGCGAGATCGTCGATTCCGCGTACGGGTGGGGGGAGCTCTCTCCGGCCCAAAGGAGCAGGAAGAGGGTGTCCCGCAGGGAAGTGTCCTCAGTGTCGCACTCTTTGCCCTGAGCATCAATGGCATCACCTCGGTGCTGCCGGAAGATGTTCTCGCTACGCTCTACGTGGACGACCTTTCGATCTCTTTTGGCGCGGCCCAGATGCCAACTCTGGAGCGTCGACTCCAACAGGCATTGAACCGCGTCTCTCGCTATGCCGAAGCGCACAGGTTTCGGTTTTCTTTGGCCAAGACTAAGGTGGTGCACTTCTGCCGCCATCCACGGCTTCACCCCGACCCAGATTTGTTTCTTAATGGGGTGCGCCTGGATGTGGTTGAGTCGCACCGTTTTCTTGGTCTTGTATTCGACCGACGCCTCACCTGGGAGGCTCATATTCGCAGCCTTAGGGTCTCTTGTACCCGCGCCATGGACATTCTCCGTTTCGTGACGTTCAGCGCTTGGGGCGCTGATAGGGCTACCGCCTTACTTTTTTATCGATCCTTTGTTCGCTCGAAGCTCGACTACGAATGCGAGTTTTATGCATCCGCAGCCGAGCGTTTATTGCGGAAGGTGGATTCGATCCACCACACCGGCCTTCGCCTTGCGACCGGTGCCTTCCGCACTTCCCCCATTGAGAGCCTGTTGGTCGATGCTGGGGAGATGCCACTCGCTCTGCGCCGCGTGCAGTGCATCACTCGCCTGTACGCGCGAGCCCGGCGCCTCCCTCAGTCGCCAACAGCTCTCACTGCATCCGCAGCTGATCTCGATGGTGCCTATGCCGCCGAGAGACGCCAGTCATACCCTAAGCCCTTTGGGTTTAGGGCCAGGAAACTCCTTCGAGAGGTAGATATAGCTCTCGGGCCGGTGGCGCCCCTGGTTCTGCCCAGGACGCCACCCTGGAGGGTACCACATTTGGCTATTTGTCGCCACGCCTCTGCTCCCAAAGCTTGTACTGCGCCGGGAGTATTGCGTTCGACCTTTTTGGAGCACACATCGTGTCACGCTGGAATCGTGCCAGTGTATACGGATGGCTCCAAGTCCCAAGAGGGGGTCGTCTTCCACGCCGTATCCCCTCTGTTTGAAGTCAGCGGGGCTCTACCAGGCGCTGCGTCTGTCTTCACGGCCGAGCTAGTGGCAATACACCACTCGGTACGGGAGATTACGCGACGTGCCCGGTTCGGAGACCGGATTGTGATCTATAGCGACTCACAAAGCGCCCTGAGTGCTCTCGGGGCATTGGAATCTCCGCATCCCCTGGTTCGCGATATCCGTGACGCCACGGTTTTGGTGAGCCGGGCAGATGTCGAGATTATCTTCTGCTGGGTTCCTGGACATGTGGGAATTGCGGGGAATGAGCGCGCCGATGAGGGCGCCAAAGAGTCCGCGAGGACTCTGCGACCGGACCAGCGTTTCGCTCTTCCTCACACCGACTACATGGCAGGAATACGGGCAGCTCTTCGGACTGCTTGGCAAAGAAGATGGGAGACGGTCGAAGGGAACTTAAAGTTGCGTGCCATTGCGCCGCGACTGTTCCCATGGACCTATCCCCCAATGCCGCGGCGGCTTCAGGTTGCTTTCTGTCGTCTCCGAATCGGACACACTCGTGTGACGCATCGCTATCTGGTGGAGCGCTCGCCTGCGCCCTATTGCAACGACTGCGTCGTCCCCCAGACTGTTCGGCACATTCTTGTCGAATGTCCCAGTCTGGGTGATCTTCGCGCACGACACCTGTCCCGGTACCGGGATGGGCGGGGTCGCTACCGCCTGTCCCTTGTACTCGGGACGAGTGCGTGCACTTTGACTGGTGGACTTGCTAACTTTTTGGGGGAGGCCGGCCTTCTCCCTTTTTTTTAACCAGGCTTAATTTTGTTGTTGTTTTTGTTGTTGTTGTTTTTGTTGTTGTTGTTGTTGTTGTTTTTGTTGTTGTTTTGTTATTGTTATTTCTTTTTTGTTGTTCCCTGTTCCATTTTTTGAAGTAGCCTAGAACTAGGCTGTTTGTTTACGGCGACTTATGCCTAAGTCGGCAGTCGCCAGATAGCCCCTTAAATAATAAAAAAAAAAAAAATCTTATTTTTGCTGCCGATTCCTTGTTTTGCTGGTGAATTGTACAATCACTCTATTGACGTTTGTAACAACAGGAATCCCAAAGTTTTGTGCATCTGTGAAATTACTAAATCGCGAAGAAATTATGTGTTCCAATTTCTCCCTCCGTATGGGAGAGAACCCCTGCACATTGAAGCTCGTCCTTCAATGTGCACACTAAACTCTCAATGAGGGTCATCACTGGTAAATTTCCTGCCCATGGTAGCAGTTGACAGTATTTTCTCTACACCATTTCTGTATAGATTTTGCATAGGACAGAGTCCTGTTGGAAAATCTATTGTCGTAGTATCTTTATGTACTTTTGCTGGTTCATTGTTCCCTCTACAATGTGTAGGCGACTTGTTCCGTGTGCAGATATTGCTGCCCAAACCATAATTCTGCATGATTCTTTGCCTCTGAGATGTTCTAAGTGAATCTATATGAAATTTTCGCTCGAATCCAAATCTGCAATGCCTGTTTGCGGAGCACGTTTGTTTTTTCCTACAACAGATTATTTTTTTATGCATTTTTCATCTTTCAATGCAGATTTTTATTTAAATGCTGTAATTAATTTATTTTCGAAAGCTTTCTTTCAGGACCTTAGATTTTTTATTTAAAATTTGATTGAACTTTGATTTTTGATTGAACTGTGTATCATAAGATTAAAGCTATTCGTATATGTCAGTTCGCTGCCTGGGCAACAATTAAACGCCGCAACATTTGCAAAGACCTGCCTGCTGTTATGCCTATTTTGGCATGAAGATGGAAATCAGGATATGGATTTTGCTCCTCACATAATATACTGTCAAATATTTCAGACGATAGAGCACGGGATACTTATGATGTGGTGAGGAGGAAAGGACCGTGTGACTGATTGCGACTTTTGCATGACTTGCTTATAGGATAATTAATTTCATACAACATTTTGCTAATTTTCCAACGTAGATGCACAATTTGTGAGCATTCGAAGGTTGTCAAAATTTAAAAACTATCAAAAGAGTCGTCCAAGTTCCTTGTCTTTCGTCTTAGAGAGAGCAATATATCGGTACTAGAAACAACATATTACTGGTGCAGAAGTGAAGGTGAAGAATTCATGAATTTCTGTTCTCTTCATGAGAATTCATCTTTAAGTGTACTGCTCGGAGATTTAGGGTTTGACCGAAGCTTTAGGAGTTGTGTATCAACCATTGAACGGAGACTATAGACTCGTCAAGTAGAAGTCTCAAAGTTGTACTCTTAAATAATAGTAATTTTGCCTCTATTTCAGTAGGTCATTCTATCCAATCGATTGAAAGTTATGACGACTGTTCCCATGGACCTACCCACCAATGCCGCGAAGGCTTCAGGTTGCTTTCTGTCGTATCCGAATTGGACACACTCGCGGGACGAACCGCCATTTGATAGAGCGCTCGCCTGCGCCCTACTGTGAAGACTGCGTTGTCCCCAGACTGTTCGGCACATACTTGTTTAATGTCCCAGTGTGGGCGATCTCCACGCACGCTACCTGTCCCCGTACCGGGATGGGCGGGGTCGCTACCGCCTGTCTCTTGTACCCGGGACGAGTTCGTGCACACTGACCTGTGGACTTTTTGACTTTTTGGAGGAGGCCGGCCTTCTTCCCTTTATTTAAATAGTTAGTTTTTTGTTGTTGTTTTTTCTTATTTTAGTAGGTCGCATGTTCCTGCGCCGGGGCGAGGCGGACCTCCCCCCGACGCCGGAGCTTGCTTCCTGCTTATTACCTTTTTTCTTTGTTTTATTTTTATTGATGTTTTTTTGTTTTTTTTAGCATCCTCTTTTAAAGATGCCTAATTTTAGGCGATGTTGAATACTGCGACTAATGCCCAAGTAAGCAGTCGCCAGATGAGCTCTTAAAAAAAAGAAGAGGAAAATAAGTGAAAGTTATGACATGAAAATTCTACTTGATGCCATCAAATACAAAGCTCATCAAATGAGAATCTGTTGTGATCTCAAAGTTCTCTCTCTGATATTAAGAATGCAAGGAGGGTACACCAAGCATGCCTGATTTCTTTGCTTGTGCAACAGCCGGGCAGAAACCAAACATTTTCAACAGCACGAATAGCCAGCTGGATTTCAAAATATCACGGCAACCCATTGATTGATCCTAAGAAAATTTTACTCCAACTGCTGCATATAAAGCTAGGTTGGATGAAAAATCTCGTGAAGACAATGAATAAACAGAAACTAGGTTTTCTTTACACCCAGAAATAGTTTAAGTGATGCAAAGTTGATTACGGGCTATTTTGCCAAAAATTGTGTAGATTACAGCGAGGAAGAAAGGGAAACGTTTCATCAGGATATCCGAAAGATGGAAGAAAAATATCAAGGTCGCTGGTACATCAACATGATGGCTGATTACTATCGGTTTTTGAAAAGGGATGAACCTGGAAAACCACTTAAGTTGTCTTTTCTTTCTAATTAATAGTACAATGTATTTTTTTTTCATTATAGAAGGTCCTACTGAAATTTTCTAGTTTTTTTTTTTCAATTTCAGTTTAGTTTTGCAGCTTCTGGTCAATTTGTAGCTCCTTGTATCTAGCTATCAACACATGTACGCAAAAATGGATTACGGAGAACATAATAATGGGCATTATCCTTATCTTCCCTAGAAAAAAATGTGGTAAATGAAAACTATCATTTTCATGTTTAGCGAGGTCAATTTATATAGAATCAGTTGAAAAACCTCAATCAACAAAGATTTTATTTTCAAGCTCATGCCAGTGTAGCTTATCTTTTGCAGAAATTCTATAGTTTTCTGGTGACTTCGGGTTTAAATTCTTCAAGGCCGACTCTTCAGACTTTTCACACGATCATCAAGCACGGATATTGTTTGCTGATTCTTCAGAAAACTACCTATAATAATAGAACACAATATCTGAATTGTAGGACATCCAGAACAAGTGACTGTTTTACAGTATTAGAATAAAAAACTAAGTGCAAGAAAATTCTTTTTTATTTTTCTTTTATATAATATTTTAGCAATTATAAATTATATAAATACCATAATTCGCCATCTATGATAGTCTTACCTGCTCCTATTTCATAAAGTACAATCGACGTAAGTCTTAGCCCAGGCGTAGCGTGGTCGTCATCGTCTTAGTAAGCCTAGTTTTTTTCCTTGATGATATACATATAGCCCACTTTCCAAAAGTCGTTAATTGTTCTTGGATGCACAGTAATGTCTTCCTTTAATTTATGTGAAATCTTACTACAAGATGCTCCACTATCATAGAAAGCTTTTTTCTATCCAGACAAAGGGTCATTTGTTTCCGACCGCATTTACCAACCCTCTTTGCCAACACATCCTAGTCGTTATAATTTTTTTTTCTTAATTGCACTAATCGTTTGAATTGAAACCTGTACTCTCCTTGCGATTTGTTTGCTTTTACTCAAATAAACTTGAATTTTGTCTAATTTTATGGCGACTAAGAACACTACGTTTACCAATCTCACCCGTAAATTGAAATGTCACGTTATTCACGATTTAAATGGAATTTAATATATGAATCTGTAACTACTACACCACGGTGTGATTGCAAAAGTCATTAGAATACAAACACATCACACCAACCTCGACTGGACTACAACTGAACATAACGTGGCTGCACCACTGGGTGCAATTGCGTGTTTCCACACAACGACGGCTCATTGTTGTCATATAACAATAGAAACCTGTATTAGATAGTTGAAATCAAAGTAGACTATAATATTGAAATTCTGTGTGATTCAATGATTTAAACTAATTTATCCTATTCAAATAGCTTTTTATCTAAAATAAATAGTTTTCCAAAAATCCATAATAACTTTTCCAGTACTGTATGCCTGTACGTGGGTACAGTTACGTGCGTGCAACCACGGTTTACTTCAAATTCTAAACAGATTAAACATAATTTGGCAACCAGGTTACGAGGTATTACACAGAATTGTGCTTCTGTTGATTATACTGCTACGGCTATTTTTTAATTGGCAAAATAAAAAACTTTTGTGATTAACAAGGGTATTTTCATTTGGTTGAGTATGCATGAGAGAAGAGGCAGATTAATTGAATGATAAAGGCAAATTAGAATAACTACTACCGCTTTTGTTCACATTTTCCCGTTTATAATTATTATTTTGTCGCGGCTGCCATTAATTATGGACATTTTGGCTAATCTACTCCTTTACCAATGGTTATCAGAAAGTAATGACAGCGAGACTGTATATTTTGGTAGAACACGGGTAAATCCAAACACTACTCTACATTCCTTCAAAGTACTCCCCTTCTCTCTCTATGCAGCGTTCCATCCTCCTTCGCCTGAAGCAGTCACGGTACTCAGAAGCTAGAAGCTGGTATACCTCGTAGCACTGAATTGACTGTTCGTGCCAGGTCTTGGATACAATGAAATTGCTTCCCTGTAATTGCACCCTTGATCTTTGGAATCAACCAAAAATCACAGGTGGGCAAGAAGTGTGTGTGATCCTCTGCTACTCCAGAAATTGCAGTTAGGCGCGCTTTGTGGGGTGCAGCAAAAGGCGCGATCGGTGGCGGGTTGGTGCGGACTTAGCTTGATGTTCCAGGACTTGGTAAGTGTAGTACTTGGCTGTGATAGTAGACTGTTGAGGCACCACATCCACATACATTAGTCCTTGAGAATTAAGGAAAATGGTGAAAGGGAGATTCCTGCTGCGAAATTCTTACTTCAAAATGAGGTCGAAGCTCTTCATCACTCAACCATACCATGTTGGACTGCTTCTCTTTGGTGGTGAAGAAAGAAATCCGACGCTCATCTCCCGTAGCAACATCTGAGAACCTTTTCGGACCATTTGGATCTCCTGTAGCAAAATATGAAAACCGTTTCGGACCATTTAGTTCGAATTCAGCCAGATAGAGACTACAAATCTGCACATGTTCTCTCTTCTGCTAGCAAATGAGGTATCCATCGAGCACGCGTCTTCCTCAGTCCTAAGTGTTCATGAACGATGCAATGTGCATTCCCATAACTGACACCAAGCTCCAAAGATAAGAATCATAGATTAACAGTTGTATCTTTGTCAATGATGGCCCGGGTACGGACAATGATCATCTTTCAGCTGAGTTTTTCCGGATGCAAAAGCGCGAATCCAGCGGGAAACAGTTTCCAGTGGCTGGAAACTGCCCCCCATCCCCAAGTTTCTACCAAGTGAAAGTGGAAAGTGTAGAACCTGCAACCTTCTCTTGAAATCCATGTTTCCGGTTAGAGGGCGAAATCAACAATGACGCACTCGCACAGCGCAACCCGAGTTGCCAGAAACTTTTGTGCCAAAGTAGCATGGAGCAAAATAAAAAGTAGCATAATAATTCCCTCCTTCCCCCACATACAACAAGAGAAAAAAATTACTTTATCGTGGTATACAGCCCAGTATGTATGTAAGTTTGTTTCGTACATGAATAACTTGGTTTCTTTTTTCTCTAAGAGTGCTATACTTACTTTTATTTTTGTTTTGATTCTTTAACCAGGGAGGATTAGTAATATTATATATATTGCCATATGCAACGTTTCGAGGATTTAATTAAATAACTAGGGCAAAAATATACTTTTAATTACAAAAAAATGAAATATTAAAACTTTAAATATACTAAGGCTATAATTTAGAGGATCTAAATAAAAATTAATACTACCAATGAGTGCTACGCGATGGTTGACGCAAAAATTCACTTTAGTACGGAATGGTAACTCTTAACACAAATAAATGTTGGATTCCTTTTACCTTTAACTAAGAGGGAGTCTGGCATGGGATGACCTTGAACGAGAACCTCATTGAGGCGATGATTCGAGACGTGAAGCTGAATCGGACACACAGCTGTCCGTCTCGCTGCGCGAAGGATAACGTTGGTGGCGGTTATTTGAGAATAATAGCTGATCCCGAAATAAGTGTGGAGTGCGTGGAGATGCTTCTTGACTTGACGATATAAGCGAAGGGATTGTGGATATAAGATTATTCCAGTCCTTGGGTTATACTTGCGGGCTTCTCGATGATGAGACTTGACCAAGAGGTGAATCTTTTCTCGAGTGGAACTTCACATTGGTATTCCTTAATTGTGAGGGATATCTCTGGTATTATTTGGAAAACTGAGATAGGGGGTTTCTCTGAACGAGATTGGTCTGAGAGTGATTCTCTATACCGCTGGTCTACTCTTCGATGTGACCAAATGAACAGCCTCGGGAAGAAAAATCCCGCTCGGTTCCTCTTCTTGATTTCCTGTTTTACTCAGGGACTGCTCTTCTCTCGATTGCTACCTCGATCTCATTTTTCTCCAGATCGAAATATATGTACTTCGATTATCCCCGGGGAGGGAGGGGGCGCACCTTTAAGCCTCTCTCCTAGAGCATCACTTTTCAACGTTGTGACCCTTCACTCTTCTGGTTTACGTCGGAGAGAGTGAAATTTCGTCTATTTGGCAAAAATAGACCTAAACAATAGGATAGGACAGTGAGCATGTTGATATATTTTTATTCTAAAGGCTATCCCACCCTCTTTTTGTTTATACTAACGGGCTACGAAATCTGCTGATGGTAATCCTTCTTTGCGAACGATCTCGAGGGTTGTTGGGCCAGCGGGGCAAAGGGGAGGTGGGGGGGGGGGTAAAGTATCGGACCATATGGAACGTAACTGTTGACGCTGTGTAACCAAACTAGCGTCTGTTTGTCCTCGCGATATTAATTTCCCCACATATTTCTAGTATTATTTGAAAATTTCTAAGAAAAAAATGCATTAATTAAGTACTGAACTTAATGTCTCTTCAGCTCCTTCTCCTTCTTCTTGAACATCTTGCTCGTTTTTTTCCGTTTTCTGTTAAATATCTGATTTATAATTAAGTATTTGTAGCGAAGAATTGAATTCACTGCAAAAATTTGCTCTTCCAAAATCATTTTAATTCTAAAAGTTTCAGGCACATTCTATTCCTAAGTTTAGTTTTTGTTGTCATTCTTAAAAATACCCTTTCTACATTTGCATTGCTTATTGCTAAACTGTATACCTTTAAAGAAAATGTTGCTAAATCTCTTAATACATAGTTTCAAATTTCATCTTTAGTGTTAAAATGTAGCACCAAAATAATGCTCCATCCCTTGGAAGCTCAGATTCAAAGGTGAAAACATCTTTACATTGAATTTTAAGAATTTGTCTCCACTGATTTTCAGGAATATCCAATTTAGGCTGGTCTGCTAGTTCTAAAGGCAGATCAGAAAAAGGAGGACGAGCTGTATTAAGGCAAATAAATGTTTGGTGAAAAGTTATTAATCTTTTTCAAAGTTGCATAATTTGAGGGGATTTCGTTCAGAAGTCCTTACAGCAAGTCTTAAGAAAGTTATGACACCTTTGATAGATATCCTTTAGCACTTTGATGAGATTATTTTACTTTTACTTGTCAGTTTATTTAAAACGACATAACCAACGTCAACCTTTTCAATAGGCAAGTAAATATTTGTAGAATCCATAACAGCTTCGAGATTCGCATTTTGTGGCTAAATTTTTTTTCTTAGCATAGTAAGGGGGTATAATCTTCAAATTCTTTCAGTAATTTACCATGATGAGCTTGTTCACTTTAAAAGAGAAAATTGATTCGTTCAAATTCTGCTAAAATTGGCATTACAAATGTGAGATATAACTCGTATACTGGATCCGAGTACATTTGTGGAGCTCTTTTGCAAGATATTTATCAGAGATTGAGGAAGAAAAAAGCTGAAAATAAAGTTTTAAAGAATCTCAATTATTAAGGATTCTCTTGGCGCAGTTGCTTATTGCCAGCCATCTAGTTGTAATGGGTCCTTTCCATCATTTATTGTCCTATATAAATCCATATAAGCTTTTCTTCTTAAGACACCGATGAAACCAATTATATAACTCTCTAATCATATAATCTATGGTAGATGGTAGTATATTAAGTGAAGCGAATGATAAATGCATTTAATTAAAAATAGGTTTGGACTCTCTTCCTTCATTACAGTAAAAAGTAAATGATTTTTTTCCGCAAAGATTAGAAGCTCCATCTGTCCCAATAGCGAAGCAATTTCCTAAGTTAATTCCTTCTTTATTGAAGTCTTTCACACGCTTATACAATGAGTCAGCAG